>JACDJE010000381.1:682778-809353 GCA_016647715.1 Pavo muticus
GGGGTGTGTGGGAAGAGCGCAGCCCTACAGAAGGCTATTCATTATCTTTAAGTTTATTTAATATCTCCAGCTTCTGGAACATACTCAGCGGCAGCGTTGGCACTGCCAGACGTTGTCTATCAAAGCGCCATTTGTTCCAGCGCTTTACATATTTCCCCTCTCGCCTCCCCCGCCCCCCGCAGCCCTGAATACAGGCTTGTTGCGGGGAGGCGAGGGCCGACCATCAGATGGTCCCTCGGCCCCTCCGAGAGCCCCGCGCAGCCCCCGCTCCGGCCCCAGGGCAGGAGCCGCTCCGCCGTGCTTTATTTTGGCTCGTGTGTTTGCACATCCCACGAACCTCCCAGGAGAAGGGAGCTCCTCGTTCGACTTAAACACACACGCGCACGCACACATCTATCACTTGGCGAATCAATTTTGCAGCGGATTTCCACGAGCGCACCCGCCCTTCCCGTGTGGAAGGGAGGAGGGGAAGCGAGAGGAGAAGGGGAGGGGACAGAAGGGACACCACCTTCCCCTCCAGGATGCCCTTTAGGGGCTGCGAGGGGACGGCCTTCCCCGCCACGTCCACGCAGGGTGGGATGGAGTGGGGTGTGGGGGGGGTCCCACGAACCCACACCGAACAAACCCTGACACCTTATCAATACAAATCTCTAACGAGGGCCCTTCTGCAGGTCGTAATGACTTCTCAAAGTTGCTGCAGGTCTGGAAAGCATGCCAGTCACAGCCACAGATCAATTCGACACCCACGGAAAGTGACTTAATAAATGGAACCTCGCCAGTTATTATCCTTGCTAACAGCAGGGCCCTTCTTATTTGTCCTAATTAGCAAGACTGAAATGTCGGAGGAAAGAAGGGGAATATTCAATAAAATCTAAATTATTGAATGACTGTAAGATTTCGCCATTAGTTCAGCCATTCTTTACCTTCTTCAAAATGTCAAACAAATGGGGAATGCATATTTGCAACCCTGCCCTTCTGTTCCGTGCAACTGGAGGGCATACATTAAGCATATTAAGCGTATTCAGCTCTTGATCGTTGTCAAAACACTGCAATTGCCTCGCGATTATTAAGCTCGAAATATGCAAATGAGATGTGCTCGCACGTGTAGTAGGGATGCTAAAGTAATATTTATCTTGCGCTGGGCTTAGTCTGGGGATGTGTTTGCTAAAGAGCTACTTGAGGCCTTGAAGATGCTAAACTAACCCATTAGAGCCATGGGAAGGCTCAAGGTGGAAAACCTTCTGTGCAGGGAAAGAGTGGCAGGGAAGAACCTCGAAGAGTTAACCTCTGGGTGGGAATCGCTCCCAGCTCCCTCCTGAGCTGCTGATGCCAGACTCCTCCTTTCTGGGAGTATCCCCACAGCGACTGTTTCCCCACCTGAGCAATAACACGCTTCTCCAGCATCCTCCTACTGACTGGACAAAGCTTTAGAGCATCCCCAGTGCTCCGTCCCTACCAAAGGAAGGAGGTGGGAGAGAGGAACTTCTCGTCGTCTTGGCACTCTCACATCCATCACAGCTTTACCTGCTGTTTTCCCCCCTTCTCTATGTACCATGATAGCGAATGTCGGATCCAGAGAAAACTGCTTTAGAAAACGCTGTGGTCAATCCAGGTCTCAAGGCTACGGGAGCGTTGTTTAAAATGATGCTGGATGATATTAATAATGCTGCCCGACAAATACTACAGTGCTGGTGGAGATGTGAATACAATCAGGCAGTTTCCAAAGGACGGGTTCGGGAGGAGATGCCCCACGTCGAGTTTCTGAAGTGCTGAGAGATCACACAGATTTAAGTGGAACTCAGAGGGTTCGGAGCTCACCGAGTTCATCCCGCTCCCAGCCAGCGCTGTTCTACATAAGGACAGCGGGTACAGCCCCTCACTGTCACCGTGCTTGAAGGCTGAAATGAGGCTCATTAGCTGGACGGGTGGACTTAAACGCACACATCTCTGCCCCGGGGCCCACATAGGCACGGACGATGCGATCCCCAGGCAAAAAGGACCGGTTCCCTAAGCCCTAAGAGGAGGAGTTCGATCCTGTGGAGTAGATAGAGGTGGGATTAGATGGGGGTTGTGCCACACTAGGAAGGAGAAATACAGAAATAGGCGTTCCAGGAGACCGAGAACATAAAGGATGTCCCTCCCCGGCTCTGTGGGCTCCTGTCCCGGTGCTGCTCTCTCCTGGGCGAGGCAGATAAGAACTGTTCTCTTATCTTAATTGTCCCGCGTTCATTCTTCAGCTCAGAGATAGCCCCGCGCTTGTAGTTCATCCCAATGATTCCTTCAGTGCTTCTTCGATCTCCCAAATTTTGAAGCCAGTTTTCCTTGTTAGAGGTTTTTTTTCCCCCCCTCCATTTTTAGACCCCAATCTATGCACCATTTGGACGCTGTGGGTCCTTTTTGGTGATAACGAAGTCAGGGACGAACACACACTTATAAATCACATGGCCAGGAGCCACCGGTGGCATTTCTTATGCAAGACACAAACTTTCTCCGCAGAGAACTGTACTTATATTTAACTCGAAAGCGAAGCGTCTGAAGACTCTGAACGCTCTGGAGCCTTTTGAAGCTCTTAACTTCTGTGTTGCCTGCACAGAACTTCCCCCAGCTCACACACACAGTCCGTATCACTTCTCTTACAAGGAAAAAAGGACATAAGCGCCTTCAGAAGGTCTTTATCCTTCGTGTCAAGCTCAAAGCAAGCAAAGCATTTCATAAGAAAGAGCGAAAGCCCCCCCAGAGCGCTGCAGCCTGGAGCTGCGTGGACTTATTCCGTGCCGCTAAAAGGCAGCACTCAAAAGAAAAGCCTCCCTTTAAGATGAAGTCTTCATTTTGTCGGAACGAAAGGCGTGGTTTTCTCCAGAGGATCAGAACCCACATCCTTGCTAGCAGTGAAAGCTGGCTGCGCTCACACCTGGTGCAGGAAGCTCATGGGATGCCCCGGGATGTGCCGACCCCGTGCATGAGAATCCCTCTGCCACCATCAGCTCCGCGGGAAAACCCGCATTATTCTGCTGGTGACACTCTCGTTCCTTATCTGCTTCTCAAATAAAGCCCGGGGTCTGCAGCAGCGGCTCCTGAGGGCCTTCAGTCCCGCACAGCATTGCAGGGTCGGACTGCGGACATCTGCGAGGCACCCGCATGCAGCCAAGCAGCTGCCAACGAAAGGATATCCTCGATCTCTCATCAACCAGTCGAGCACTATTTTGGACAACCCGGTTTCTTTTCCCAGGAATCAACGAGCTGAATCCTTCCCACTCGCCCTCTGTCCTCATCCAGCCCGAGAAGTTCTATTTTAATCCTTCTGATTGAAAGACAGCAGCACCTCCCGGACGGTGCCTTCCTCTCTTCCTCCACACGAGTGAAAATGAAGCAGTAGACATAACGAACGGCTAATTAACTACTTTCGGGGGATAGGAGGCAGAGCTCTGGCCATCAGAATTTCCGCTTGCACAACGCGGATGTTTTGACCACCTCCCCTCTCTCAGCTTTCAATAACGGGCGTTTTAATGGAACAAATGGGAGCATTAGGTTAACCAGGCGATGGATTGCTACCGATAATCGGGTATTTCTTTCACCTACGCTTTATGAAGGGATGGTGCTGAGAGCCAAACGGTCTCACACCTTCTCTATAAGGCGAATTAAACCCGCTAATAATAACGACGGTGATTTGCTGGCAGTCCCAGGGCGAAGGGCTAAGAGGGAAGCTTGGAAAAGTGATTCCCGGTGCATTTGTGTGTTCACAGCATCTGCAGGCCGTGCGTTCGGGGGAAGCCCGTGTTACTTTAAGGGAGCAGAGCCCCTATAGGGCTGTGCCAGGATCCAGAGTGGCTCCCGGGAGTCCAAAGACCGCATTTCACCCCTGCTCGGCTCGGATGGTTTGCTGTATTTCATGGCTATAATTTCGATCCCATCCTATGGGATTTTCCCATCCGCAAAAGGAACCGCCTCAGGTCTAAACTCCGGCTTAGCCTTCGCTGAGAGGATTCTCACAGCAAAACCTTTTCCTCCATAAGGCCACAGTAGTGAACTCTCTCTGAGCTCATCTTGAAGTTCCAGGGGACAGCTGTGGTGTGATAACAGAGCACTCCCCTGTATTGTAACAGCAGAGCGAGACCGTGATGCAAAGTTATCAAACAATACGAAACAATGGCTTCAAGGACGAAATAAACACCTATCCTTCTCCTTTTTCATTTCACATCCATAAATCATCGTTGTGAGCATCGTTTAAATAGGATGCATTCAATTCAAGCGTGAGCGCAGCATAATACAGAAAGCACTCCTGGAATCAAAGTGGAAACCGAATTCTCTTACAAAAGAAATTACATCATAGTTGCTTTGAATCCTCATAATCCCCTTCTGCGCTTTCTCTTGTTTTATGGAGAAAAAACGTATCCAGTTTGGGAGAACATTTGTAACAGAATATTCTGTTCTCCAATTGCTCAGCATCAGCAGAGTCTGCAGAATACATGAATAAAGAGAAGCGCAGCACTGGAAATAGTTTCTTCTTGTTGTTTTGATTGGAGGACGAGAGACGCAGTTGGGCAAAGCTCACTTTTTCTCTCGGGGACGTTTGAAGACGGGAGGAGGGCTGATGCTATTGCAGTTGCTTAACAAATGCCATCCCAACGGGTTGCATCAGCCACACCAAAGCTCTGCATTAAAGAACGTGCTTATGCCTTTCAAAGTGAACTTTTGGCCCGATTTAGGGAGGGAGGAAAAAAAAAAGGCCCTCCTGGCTCTTCCTAGGGGCTGAATAACCAGTAAATATCCTGACAAGTAACAAATGACTGTGGGCGTCATATTGTTGGGTGCTCTTGTCTTCCCTCTGCTAACAAGTAAATAAATGTTGCCTACCTATGTTTCCATTCTCTGAACAGTGGAGTGGCCGGGCTGAAGTCAATGCCTTTCCACCTACTCATCAGATCAGCTCTGATAGAGGAAAGCTCCAGGCTCACAACAGACCCAAAGAGAGGTCAAAGCAGGTTCGATGTAGGAAAGCAGAGCTTGAAGTTGCAGCCCCTAAGCACATCGGTTACAGCCCTTAAAGACATCTCGTGTTCTCAGAAGTGGATGTGTGGGCAGGTCGGTACGTGGGAGAAAGGATGGATAGAAGGATTGGTGGGGTTAGTAAAGAGACAGACGTGATTTTTAGTTCCTCTGCTCCAGTTGCTAAGCTGGGCATGGTGTCCCTCCAACAAAAGACATTCTGTCTTCCTAACTTTATTTCATCGCATCATTAGAATACAGATTTAATTACGTTGCTTTTACCCACACTGGCCCTACACACAAAGCCGGAGTGACAAAATTAAGGCACGTAGAGCGAATTTTTCATAGGAGCTTTTAGCCCAGAAAGTTCCAAATATGTTCAAGCCACTTCTCAAGGGAAAGTTTCGCAATGAAGAGGAGAGCATCCTTTTGTAGCTGGGGCGGTGGAGGGAGGAAGCAGTCAGACCTCCCTACCTCTTTTCCCCTTGTCTTCCTTTCAGATGAAACTAAGATCGGAGAAAACCTTTTTTTTAAGTTGGGGAAGGGGGAATTCTGCTGAAATTGGCTAACCACATCACTCGGGAGTCTTTTTAGCACTTAAAACAGTCGTAGATCATTCTAATTCTTCCCCCAATCCCCTCTTCCCCATCACCTCCCCGCACCCCACCTCCCTCCTCTCTTTTAAAGTCTTTGAGGAAAGATTTTGACGTATTCGTGTTGTTATCAGATTGATGGGCAGGGTTTGATTGAAACCCCTTTGTCATGTAAATGTCATCTCCTTGATGGATGAGCTCAGAGATGCGACAAACTTCAGGAGCCCCTCGCTCATTGGGCTGGGGGCGGACCACGTGGCCCCCCGCCCCCATCCCGGCCCCGCCGAAGGCTCCGGGGTTCGAGGGCCAGCGATGCATGGAAGGAAGTTTTACAGCTTTGACATACTATCTAAAGGTTGTAGGGCAGGCGGAATCCCCCCCAAAACAGGCTGACCCTCCTCCATCAGTGGCAGATGGACAATACTAGGATGAACTCCTTCTTAGAGTATGCAATTTGTAACCGTGGGACGGGCGCCTACCACCATTTAGAGCAAAGCTCCCCTTCCTTCCCTTCTTGCTCAGGTAGCCCCTCCAGTGACACTTTTCATGGAGAAGGCCGCTTCGGTGCGGGGGGCAGCGCGGTCGCGGCCGCCCACCTCCCCCCGCAGAGCCCCGGCTTCTTCCCCGCCGCCTCCGGGCGCTCCGTGCCCTTCGCGGCCGCTGCCCCGAGCGCCGGGTACCCAACCCAAAGCTGCAGCCCCGGCTACGGGCACCACCAGCTCTACCTCGGCCAGCAGGACGCGGACGGCGTGTACTTCCAGGCGGCCGGGTACTCCTCCAGCACCGGACCCCACCTCGGCTCCCTGGCAGAGGGCTATTGCGGGGCCGTAGGGCAGTACCAGCAGCAGCAGCACCTTTACGGGCAGGAGCAGCCCGGCTATTTGCCCGGGGTTTACGGCAACCTCTCGCCTTCCCTAAATGAGGACAAAGACCCAGCGTGCCCCTCCGAGCCGTGACCCAATGCCAGCGCGGCGCGGACCTTCGATTGGATGAAAGTGAAGAGGAACCCCCCCAAGACAGGTGAGTTTGGGGCGCGCAGGACTCGGCGGAGGGGTTCCCACTGGGGCTGGGGAGAAGGGCGGGTGGGGGGGCCGTTCTGCAGCCCCGCTACGAAATGTTGCTTTCCCCGAGGGATTTCTGCTCGAGGTCATCGGGCTCCTTTTCCTGAGGAAGACGCATTTTTATTCTGAAGCTCTATAGTAAAATCAGCTAGCGATTTTTCAGGCACACCTGGCAGGGGTACCTGAGCTCACTTGCCCTCAGGCCCAATGCAGTTTAAGCCCAGCTCGGAATAGGAAACACTCCCAGTTTCCTGCTTCCTCCACAAAGGTGGCTTCCTCCTCCCTCATTGTTCAACATCCTTCTCTAAAACCTTCCTTAAATCCGGAACTTCCCTCCTCTACCCCACCCTCTCCCCCCCCTTCCACTCCTTCCCACGCACGTTCAAGTTTCATGGCACTTTGCAGGGAGCTGGGATGACCGTTTGCAAGAGAAAGGAGCAGCTCTGCACATCCCGAGGCAGCATTTCCCTCCGGGTTATGTCCCTGGAAAGCCAGGGGTGGCTCAGGAGAAGCTGCGAGAGGTGGGGGCACAACACGCAGCAGAGGGGATGCCCACTCAATCAGACAGCCCCGGGACCCCCAGGCCCAGCTGAGGCACTGCTTCTGCTGCTTCTGCCCTGTTGTTTTTTGCTCCTTACAGCCAAAGTGTCGGAATACGGGCTGCTGGGCCAGCCCAACACCATTCGCACCAACTTCACCACCAAGCAGCTGACAGAGCTGGAGAAGGAGTTTCACTTTAACAAGTACCTCACCCGGGCCCGGAGGGTGGAGATCGCTGCTACACTGGAGCTCAACGAAACCCAAGTCAAGATCTGGTTCCAGAACAGGCGGATGAAACAGAAGAAGAGGGAAAAGGAAGGTCTCGCCCCGCCTGCTGCCTCCAGGTCCGCGAAGGAAGCGAGTGAAGCCTCGGATCAGTCCAACTGCACCTCACCTGAGGCCTCCCCCAGCTCCGTGTCCTCCTGAGCCGCGGCCCTGCGGGGCACAACGACCGGATCGGGGCTGCCTTTGAGGGCCGCTGCTCCCCGCTGCTCCCCGCAGCCCCACCCGCACACGCATCCCTCCGAGCCGCCCCTTCGGCTCCGGCCGCCTCCACGCGTGCGGTGCCCGTTCCCCCTTTGCCTTCCTCTCTTAATTTATAGACCCTCCGTCAAACGTTGGACTCCAAAGGAGCGGCCGTGTCCTCGTTTATCCTTAGCAATAGGCGTTTGTCTCAGGGACGTTTCTCCCTTCTCCCCTTCCCAATAGGAACTGCACTTTCAACTACAGAAACTTGAAAACGAATTTAGTTCTCTCCCGCTTTAAACGTGTGCACAACGGCTTTTGCCCGCACGCATCCTGCGTTTGCTGTATTATTCCTCCCCGCGAGATGGTTAAAAACAAAAGTTTGGGGTGCTTTTTTTGTTTCCCTTTTATTTACTCCGTGTATCTCGGAAGGAGCCCAGGACGCTGAAGGCCTCTGGGAAGACCCGAAAAAGAAAAGAAGCAAAGCAAAAAATGCAACTCCTCTGCTGCCATTTTGCACTATCGCCGCTTAACAGGGTTTCCTACACGCTCTCCGCCTGTATTACTGATCCTAGGGGTGGGAGCGTCGTGCTATCAGCTAAAACGAGATAAGGGGAAGGCTGAGCCCAGGGTGCTTTAGGCAACGGTCATTGCCGCACTGAGTGTGAACGTGCACGGGACGAGGGCCGGGGGGGTCCGCACTGCGCTCCCCCAGCCGCGATGCACTGACTGCTATTTATTGTACGTCTCGATAGCCTCACGTCCTGGGGCGAAGCTGCACGGCTCCTCGTATCCCCGCCCCCTTAGGCTTATCGGAGTCCGATAAAAACATTATTAACCACGGCCAGTCGTTACCCTTTGCCACCAGAAGCTTTAAAGCAGGGCGAAGTGAAAACCACGGCGAGTTTCGATAAAGATTGTTTTAAAGAGACAAAAGGTCATCCTGAAAAACCTGTGGTTTCTTAATCGGAATCTGTTTTCCCTCCGCTCCCTTCCCCGTGCTCTGTTTTTCGAAATGAAACTACCTCAGTCTAATAAAGTTTACTTTTTCCACACTCGAGTCCTTGTCGGCTCCAAGCGGAACGGCGATCTCCCCCACCCAGGGAAATGCACGGGGAGGGCAGCCGGGCTCGGAGGGAGGAGGAGGAAGGAAAAGGTCTCTGGTTGCTGCCAAAGCTCCCAAGCCAAGTGCTCCATCTTGATTCCTGGGGGGATCCTATGGCTCCCACCCCCGTTATGGCACCCGCAGCTGCACGATCGGGACCGGGCAGAAACGCGTTGCTCCCCACGGGGAGTTATTTTACGACAGATAGTGTAAAAAAAAAAGGGCCTGATGAGAACAGAAAGTTATCATCATCCTCATTATCAGCATCCTGGCAAGGAAGCGCATCTGCATTACTAAAGCAGCGACATTAACTGGAACGAAGCTGGGGGTCGGGGGGTGGGGAAGAGGCGACTTTCTCAATTATACAGAACAATTCCTTAAAGCTGACCCAACCCCGAAGGGAAACGAAATGTCGGTTCAGTTTTATGTCTTCGGCTTCCAAAAGCGGCCCCCGAAAGCAGAAGGGGTGTTTTGCAAAGCACAGACACACACGGGAGCGGGCGGAGGGCCCGAGCCTCCCTCTGCCGGGTGCGGAGGGAGGGGGCCGAGGTCCGGATATAGCTCTGACCTTTTTACCTCGAAACGCCTCTGGGATTTCTAAACAAGTAAACAGAGGGGCTGCCAGGAGAAACTATTGTTCTGGCTTCGTCAAATTTGCAAACCCAAACCTTTTCGGTGAGGGCGTTCGTAGGGCAGGAATGAACCGAGTACCTGCTGCATCTGCGGCCCAGCCTGGCCCGTCCGGAGGCGATGAGCATCGCTCTACCCCGGCAGCACAGCCCTGCCCCGGGTAATTCACCTCTCTGGCTCGGAAGAAAAGATCTGGAGTGTCCAATTAGCTCAGAGATAAGGGGAAAAAAAGGAGGAAAAGGTGAAAAGGGGGTTTTGTTACACTATAGCGGTTTGCAAAACAACAGGAGTGAGGTCCAAAAGTAAAAACGCAGCCACATTGGCTTCGTAACGTGTTGGCCGCGAGTTCAGCTCGCTTTAACCTTTTCGTTGAATCAGTGCGATTGAATCTGTGTGATTTAAAGTTTCTCGTGGAAACGGGATTGCGCTCGTGGGTTTCCAATGGGATGGTTTTGTCCCCTGTTGTCCTTTCTCCTCCGGGCTGGGAAGGGGCCGGAGCTCCCCTCGCCCCCAGGTGAGCACGGAACTGTGCACGGCGAAGGGTCGGGGAAGAGCGAAAAGCTCGGGCCAAGAGGAGGTGCCCGAAGTGCCGATGTCGGGCACAACAAAGGCTCCCGGCTCCCATTTGAAACTCAAAGGGAATCTCCGGAAGAATCCGCAAAGACCGTGCCGCTGCTCCTTACATATGTAACCCCCTCCGGGCTTCCCCCTTCACTCCATTCCCTTTGCCTCCCTCGCTGCCAAGCCGGGTTCCTTTCACAGGCATCATCACACGCAACTCAGATCTCCTTCCCCGAACTCTCCCTCCAAGTTTCTCACGCTCCCTTTTGTCTCTAAAGCCCGAAACTCGCTGCTGGGAAGCAGGAGCCGGCTGGAAAGGCCACGTCGGGACAGCTGTGGTCGGGATCCACGGGAACGGCCGCTCTGGGGAGCAGAGAGGGACACGCGTGTCCGCCCCACGCTCCGAGAAAGGGGTCAAGAGAGAGGAGCGGTGATGCCCACACGTATAGGTACCCCTACGTGGGTGTCCTTATGGGACACGAGTTCCTGGTCTTACTAAAGTACATCGGTGTGAGCTACAAAGGCAGCGGCACCCTCAAACATCCCCGGCTCTGCGTGCGGAATTCCCAGTCGATATTCAGCCCTGTCGCCGCAGCTTGATTTTATCGCAGATCTGAGTTCTCTGCATATAATTGATACACAACGACTTGGCTGATCCCATATCTCCACGTGTGTCTGTCCGTGGGTCCGTGGCAGGAAAATTAGCCAAATCCCCCTTTGCGCTTCCAAACAAAGCCGCGTCTTAATGGAGATTAATGCCTTTAATATCCCAAAGGAAAGGGAAAACCCCAGTTAAAGCGGAGTAACCTTGTAAATTATTAACGGCAGTCTCTGTGCTGGAGCTGTTGTCCCCCTGCGGGAGGAGGGGACAGAGAAGGGACGCGGATTGCCCCTCTCCCGTGGCTCTGCTCCCAGACCCCAGGGGCGCACCCGGTGACCGGCCTGGCGCGGCGGATACCCCGGAGCCATCTGTTCCTTTCCCCCTTGGTGTGAAATGTTTCTCTTAAAGCATTTGTTCCCACAACGCGAGGCCCTTTTGATCTCAGAAGAGGACATTCTATTAAAAAATAATAACGATAATGCCCTGAAGACTTCCTTACTTTCAACTCCGCTTTGCTGGCTGCTATTAACTCTGTTTCCAAAGCCTCTTCGCACTTAAGGTGTGAAGCTTTCCCGGGGGTCTCTGTCCGGGAACAAACCTTCCCTCGGTGGATTCTGGCTGGGCTGGGCTATTGCCGACCCCTAAAAGCCTTTCATGCCTTGAGGTGAGGGACAACAGGGCTCGAAGCCTTCCGGATTTTTGCAAACTTGTTTCGAGCATGAGAATTAGAGCGGGAGCCTCCTGGATCTCAACAAAACCAGAGTGGGACCGACTTTGATCCACCTTCAGCAAGCAGCACCAGGGCAACAAAGTATCCACACACTTGCTTACACCCTAACTTTGCCAAAGGATCAAGTAAAGCAAAAGGGATTTTCATGCCTGATAGGTTTTCTCAATGCTTGTGAGGCGAGCACGTTTTTTGGTGTCGCTGCCACGCAGGGAGGATCGGGCAGAAGAGCTGCGGGGAGCGATGGGTGAGTGCAGCTCCTTCAGCCCCCACCGTGGCAATTTGCCCCCCCCCGGGATGACCCCCACCAGCAGCACCCGAGGGGATGGGCATACGTGTGTCTCTCCGGGTTATAAATGTTTACAGATGGCGTAATTCGTTTGTATTTATATCCAACGGGCAGCACATTTGGTTTTGAGAGTCGAGGCTGTGTAGGTCACCTGGGTTGAAGTCGGGGCATCTCCGCCCTGCTATTTCGTGTCGGATCTCAGCTGTAAACCCACCTCCCACCCCTCCCTGCTCATTACACTGAAAGGACCACGGCGCGGTCCCCTTCCTTCTTTCATTCCCCTCTGCCCCCCGGCTATTCTCTTCCACCAACACAGGCATTTCAGCGCCGAGCAGCCTCAGGGTTGCATTAGCCTCTTAGGCAGGTGAAATGAGGTCCGGGGCAAAGGGTTGGGGTGGAAGGAACAATCGCAGAAGTGAGTGTACAAAATGTTTCCTCGCTCTTCAGAGGGCTCACCTATCCTTTCAGTTTACACTGGTCTGACAGCTCCATTTCAATCCCAGCCTTCACACGGATTTGTTCAATATTTACTCAGGCTGATGGGTTTGCTCAGAACTTGCCTCTGTCAGCCTTGCTCTGTCGGGTTCCCTTCCCCTCGGGCTCAGGTTCACACAAAGTTCAGCCTGAAATGAATTCACCCAAAGATGGGCCCAGCTTGGCCTGAGGACCAGAGATGGGGTCAAGCCTCGGTCTCCGTGTCCCAGCCAACCCTCATGAAGGCAACACTCAGCACTCCCGGCCAGGAGGCTGCTTTGAAAAATTATTTGGGGTTAAAAAGGAAAAAGCATCGGGCCAAGGAGGACACACCAAGAAAGGCAGGAGCTGCTTTTCAGTGCAGAGAGCACAGGTCAACCCTTCAGGGAGGGTGCAGAGTTCATGGACGTTTACTCTGCCCAGGGGGCTGTGTGACAGGGAAGGTACGACCACAGTAATAACTGCAACAGGGGGGAAAACGAGGTGTGTGTCTGCATGTATATGAATATGTAGGGGTGTGTCTATGTATATGCACTCTATATACTAGAAATTAACATCTTCTTTGCAGTTAAATCATATATATTATATAAAGTCTTATTTCTGTATGGGTAAGTAAACCCGGTGGCAAGGGATTAAACACTAAAATGAATGAGATTAAAGCTGATTCGTTTCTGTCCGAAGCCACGGGAAGGCAATTGGTTTTAGGTAACAAGCTGAAATCTGCCCCAGCAACAACAAAAAGTCCTTTTTGGAAAGCCTTTTTGGAAAGCAAATCGAAATTTGATGCAAAATAGGAAGGAAATAGAGAATATCCACAGAACGCCGACTCCACGTTCCCATTAAGACAGAACCAGAAGGTAAATCCAATGCGGCTCCAAAGGAAATAACGACTGAGTGGACACCAGGAGCAGCTCAGGGCCGGCCCCGTGATGTGACCGAGGGAACGGTGGGTGCCCAAAAAGGGTCTCCCCGCTTTTATCGCACACCCGGACAGGGGCAGCAGCTCTGAGATGTCCCCCCCAGATGGCTGCTGTTCCCTCGGTCGCATCACAGATTCTGTCTTAATGGGAACGTGAGAGAGGCAGAAACCTTCCCGTCTGGTCTCTATTGCTGCCTCGCATCCGAATATACGCCGGAGCCACGTTCTCCCATGGCACCTTTTTAGGAGATGTTCTTTATAGCATTAATGGAATGATTACTTCTAAATTCGCCTGCATGGATGCCCCACTCGGAACGCCCAGGTGCTGCGTTCTCATCCCATAGAGACACAGAGGGATCAAAAACTGAGAGCTGGGAAATGAAAGCACACCAAAGGCTCTTACCCAGCAGGCAACACCCTCTGCTTGAGGATCTGAAGCCCTGCGGAGTTTTTGCGCCCTTGGATAAGGAGAATTTGAGGTCTCTATTGTGAGTTTACTGCCCTTTCGCACCCGACCGATGGGTGCGGGGCGTCACTTCGAAGCGGATGCGAGAAAGTGCCGGGGCTGTAAAGTTAATCCGGTGAGACTGAACGGATTTGTGAACGGCTATAAAATCCTGGGGGTTATCGCCGGGTCCGCGGATAGAACAGCGCGGTGGGATGGAGAATGAGGGAAAACGGGGGTGGGGTGGAGGGGGGGCGTCCGCAGAAAGAAAACAACGCACCTCTGGTTTCAAAGAGAAAAGCTGGCACTGCGAGAGGACGGCAAAACCAAGCTGGTTTTGGTCTAAAAACGAAGCCTCTCTGCGTTCAGAGAGTCCAAGTCCTTGCCGAGCTAAAAGATCCAAACCAACCCCCCCAAAATTCCCCTTTCCCAAATGATTGCTGTGATTTAGGGGAGGCTTTCCCTCAAACAGCGAAAAAGTGGCTTTTAAGCTCTGTTATGTTATTAATACATCTCGGAGAGAGGGAGCAAATAACGTCTGTATTCCTTTGGAGTTACTACTGCAAAGTATTGCTCTGCGTGGGTTATCTGAAAGGGACACACGTGGAGATGTTGGCAATGGAAAGGAGCGGGACCAGAGATGTGGGTCGGGATCTGAATCCCTTTAGCTGCAATGAGTGCTAAATAGGCACGGATTTACCGTGCGCTTCACACAGCGCGGAAACGCTGAGCCCGACTCGTTTATTACAGAAAGCGATGCGAGGAAAACACTTTCTTAACGACCTTTTAATTGTATTCGCTATGTGAGGATTCGAGACGGTTCAGCTTCAAACGCCGATTGGCAGAAAATGCGGCTCCATCCAACAGCAGCGCGTCCCGAAGATGCTCGCATTTCAAACGCAGTGCGGGCTGCTCTGATCCCAACAGCGAACGTCAGACGGGCCGATGCTTCAGAGCAGGGCTGCTGAGCACAGAACCCAGGGAAGCCGCAGCACAACGCAGCGATGGGAGGGAAGGGATGCGAAGTCCTCCCTGCCCCTCCGCTCCGCCCGCATCCATTGCTCGCACCTTTCCGAGGGTGGATCCCAATGACACCGGTGGGTTCACGGCCATCTCGAGTCTTGCTTTCAAGCCACTCTTCGCTTTAATACATTACCCCTATGTGAGCCGGATGGCATTAAAAAATATTACTTCCACGCATTAAATATTGTCCTCAATTATTCTCCAATAAAAGACCAAATGCCACGGCCGCCTTTGTCTCCTATGATCGTTTTTGGAGGAAATCTCCAAAGAAAAAGCAGCTTGTTGGGATCATTCCCCGATTTCCCGTTGTCCATTTTTCCCTATGAAGGTTCTCTTCTTTTTGTTATTAATGGACTTGGCAGAGCTTCTCCTGCAGTTAGTAGCAATCTGCTCACAAACGAAAGCATCTCGCTGATGGATGAGGAGCCGGGCTTTAAATCAGTCCCTACTGATACAAATTATTTTAATATGCCCCTCTTATGATTTATCTCGATTTTATGAAGCAGTGAGCTATGCTGTAAGACTTGATTATGGAGGTTGGATGCCTATGAAGTTATAAAGTCTTCGAGGGGAGCCTTTTGGAAAGGCTTGTTGCAAATTCAGCACAGCAACAACTGCGTTGTCAAGGCTGTGCCTATCAAGGAAGGTAAATCTTCCTTTCCTTGACCCACACCCTGCCTCTCCTCTGCACTGAAGAGGAAATTGATAGTGCTGTGAGAAGCAGCAGGCGCTCCTCATGCCTTTAATATTGCTTCTGCTGCTCCAAGAACAAAATCCAAACCCAACACGCAAAACAACACAAATAACTCTGTCTGAACTCAAAATCTCTGCTTCACCCTCCTCACTCCCCAAGGATAATAAGGGGAAGAAGGCAGGGAAAGCCTGATAGAAGGTTCTGTACTATTCATACTATTTCCCAGGAGGGTGAGGCTCTTGCTCTGCCAGGCACTGCGTGGCAGAGATGCTTTCTTCTTCATGCAGCCTATAGTCAAAGATATCAGAGCCATCGTGGTCTGCTGGGCTGTGTGAAACAGCTTCTGCCCTTTGCTGTAGCTTCAGCAGCAGGGACAGGTGGCAGGGAGCTGGCACTGTGCACGTGTGCAGGACTAAGCCCATGCTCAGCTTTCTGAGGACAGATCAGTCTGGAGCTGACCAGTCCAAGCTGTCTGTAAGCACCCTGGTGCTGGAATCACACGCACTGAGTTTTACCTGCAGAATAAGCACTCACTGAGAGCAGTTTGAATGAAGTCCCTCTGAGCAGCTGATGAAGGCAGCCTGAGCTCACCTGGCTGAGACTGGAGAGAACAGAGCACGAGGGCAGGGATTTGCAGCTTTGCAAAGGTGATACCCTCTGCAACCTTCGAGTTTGATGCAGCAGAGGGTATTTGTTAAGGACCTGTGTTTTTGCAATGCCTTTGACCTGCTGTGTTAGGCTTTGTCTAGCCATACATGAAATATACCAAGAGTGCCATTTTAACTATGCTGCACTTTTCTGTCATCGTCAGCACTGGATGTAAATCAATTGCAGTCTTGGCTATGGAAAGTATGAGTGGAACCTCATGTGGCTTGCTTAACTGTGCCAAGGCCTCAGTGCCCTGCTGTGTCAGGCTGTATTCCAGATGAAGCACATCATATGAACTGCCTCCAGTGGTCGTCAGTTAGGAGAAACCTTCATGGAAGCATGAGACGAGGATACTTGTCACTCAGCTCATGTCTTGGATGCACGAAATCTATCTGCTCAGCATCCAAGGGCCTTTTGGCCTCTGTCTCTGCAAGATCGGAGTAATTCAGGGCAGTATCAGCATCATTTCAACAGCTTAACAGCTTACTTTGTTCCCTTTGAAGACCTGTGTACAAGCTGGAAACCCAATTCATAAAACCAGGCTTGTACCAGCTACTTGAACATAAAAACTTGATGCAGTGGTCAGAGGTCAACAGCGTTGAAACTGACAACGTTTCTGCCAGTAAATTCAGAGCTGTGCATCAAATGGTGCTTTCCTCCTTTTACATTAAAGGAAGGAGGAGATTATGAAAGGTGGTGGGCCTGGCAGGAGGAGTCCTTGTGGGCATTAACAAGTTTGGGAAGGGTAGGGGAAGTTTCACCTCACCAAGGTTTCTTCCCTTCCAGGTCCTAAAGAATGAGAATCCAGCTATGGTAAACCATTTAATGTCCAGTTTGTGTTGGAGTGTAACAGTTCCAATGTGGCTTTGAACTCCATTTATTTATTTCCTTGTTTTATTTAACTGCAAAACCACATTTCTGCTTCCCGTTCCATCTGCTGAACCCGTTTTGTGTATTATCAGAGAAAGCTGATTCTCAATAGCTGCTGGTTCAGGCCAATGTCAAACAACCCCATGAGCTTCCCCTGCTCTCAGATATGTCCAATATTGCTGGATTTCTATTTTCTGGCTCAATCTCCTCCTATGGCGTGACCATCTTGCTGCATAAAAGGGGGGCAAATGCATGCCAACAACATTTGCTCACTAACTTCTTTAAAGAATCAAAAATATGGAGTTCTTCTTCTGCCTGAAAAAGCCAGACAGAGCTGACAGCAGAACTTCTCCTGATGTTACTGCAGAAGGGGTTTAATCAGAAATAACAGCACACATGCAAAGGCTCCCAGCAAGATAAAAATTCTCCTTGATCTGCTGATAGGAAGGAATCCATGAGAGTGGCAGATCAAAGAAAGAACAAAGGGCAAACCTTTGGATAACAAAAGAAGTACATTTCTCCTCCCTCAGCCCTCCAAGTTCTGCCTCCTTCCTACGTTCTTTGGGGCAGAAGAGTAAATAATTTCCAGAGATTCAACGTTTCGAGTGGCACAATAACCGAAGGCACTCAGGGAATAGGAGGAGGGTTGTTTTTCATAGTGTTTCTTGGAGGCTCCACATCTTTCAGTTTCTTATCGGTCCTTGAAATACAAGGCATGAAGTCTCGAGCACCGCTGGGACCAAAAGGTTATCAGCATGTAAATACCTGAGCTGGAAAGACATGTTTGAGAAAGAACAGATAACATTTTAAACATACTTATAGGCCACATCCTTTCCAGCTTTTAGCCCAATTTCACCTGACTTTCACAAGGAAAGGTGTGCTTCTAATAACCCAGAAGATAAAAAAAAAGGATTTATCTCAGATCAAGGGCCATAGAACCAGCTCTGTGACCACCCCTAGTATTTACTTCTTGTTAGAAAGTGATAAGCAGCTCTTTCTTTAATGAAAGAGTTTTGAAACGTGCATCTGAGAAGGTGAAACTACTGGGCCAGTGGTAACAGAGCAACCTCTGTGCCTGGGGTTTCAATGTGCCTGTAACAGATGAGGAGGCGGAGACAAAAGCCATGAATGTGGCTTTCTTTTTCCTGCATAGGGACAAAATTGGAGAGAAAATCCAGGATTTCTTGTTTTCAGAAGCAATCACTGCAGTGTCCAATCCTAGCTCGAAGATCACGGTTCTTTCTATCTAGAAAGGAAACACATCAGTCTCAAAGCCAAGACTCCCCATCCAAGTAGGTAAATGAAAGCGAAGGAGGCTAAAGCATGCATTCAAACGAGGTAAGGAAAGGAACCAGCTCACACATTACTTCCTTCTGATATGTAGGACATGCCTGGATGTTAAAAACTGGGAGGGGTGGGCTTGCTTTGAAGGAGGGAACAAAAGAGAAAGCTGTAGCTCTGGTGCTGGGTAGGCCTTGGAGGGTCTTGGAGTGCTTTTTCAAGTCATCTCAGTCTGGGCTGCCTTCCTTCCCAATGGCTGGAACTGAGAACAGAGTCCAAGCATCAGAAAATGGGGTCAGGTCTGTGCAGATGAATTACTCCCCAGATGTCCCTGATGGTGTTGAGCAGATCTCTGCACTGTAGAAAGCATCTGGCCAACCAGCTGACATGAATATCACTACAAAACAGGCAGTGCTCTCCCTTGGAAACTGGGCTGCCCTGATTCTTGGTGTACATTGATGTCCCCTGATCAATGGCAGACTCACACAGGGAGAGGGCACAGCCTTCAGTGGGCAACGCAGAAACTATGATGATATCAAAACTGTTTTAACTCACTGTGGGGTATTGAACAGACTCGGATAGAAGGAAAACGAGGCTGACTTACATCTACTTTTTCCTCCTCCCTTCCCATCCACACAGAAGTGCAGAACCCAGACAAGGCAGACAAACCCTGGTGCTGCTCCAGACCATTCTGAGTGTGTCATGATTTGCCCAAGCTTCTTACAAAGGCAGAGCAGAGAAGATTTGGGGGGTTGCATGCTGCTGATGTCATTTAGAGCAATGCAAAAGTGGTGTTCCTGGTAAATCCCCTATTTTTTTCTTCACAGTCAGCTTTGTGACGTGTCTCATAAATCTCTGTTTAAGAAAAAAAATCACATATTAGTGTTTTATCTCTGGTATGTGCTACCCCATGTTTTCCCCACTCACAGCATATTAGCCTCACACAGGTGGGGAGAAAGCAAAATAAACACTATCAAACAAGAGCATCAAATATTTAGTGTAGAGGTTTCTGAGTGTTTCAGGATGACCAGGACTGTTTAGATATCAGATGTTCTTCTGCCAGGCCAAATGAACCATTGCTGAGTAATGGCTAAGTTCCCCCAGCCACCTTTGGCCAGCACTGCATTATCACCCCTGCCCTTTAACTTTCTGTCCAGGCTAAGAATCACTTTCTTAATCCAGCATCTCTGCCTGAAACTGTTTCAGCTGAGACGGGGGATTGTTTACAGAAGGTGCAGGCTCCCTCTCCTCCACCTGGTTTCTGTCTGGGCCACACTGTTAGGGATGAGGGCAATACATCATTTATCTTGGCCTCGTTTCACAGGCAGGTCCTGCTGTCACTGTGCTGGCGGTGTCTGGAGGTGCAGCATCCTGATAAGCACGCTCTGCTCTCTGCTGGGTGAGTGGCTGCCCAGCAGATGATCTGTGCTTTGCTTGATACCCCCCGGTGTACAGAGTGCTGCAGGACATGGGATCCAGCTGGCAGGGGCTAACAGGAGTTTATGCAAAAGGGTCAAGTGGTTCTTGTGTTTTAAGGGACCAACAGATACTAAACAGGGCGATTACCCCCCCCCCCCCATCCCTGTACAGCAGAAAGGCTAGAGAGAGTGATGCAGAATTGTTCATATCTTAAGCCTGATTTAAATCCTGGTGTAAATGTGTTGGGAGGCATCCTCTGCTTTTTCAGGGGTGTTGAAAGCAGATGGCTAAGCATATAATTCAACTTTTAATACAGGAATTTAAAGCAGTTGCTGTTAGGAGCATCCAAGTAAGAAATACCACAAATATTTGATAATGCAGAAAAGGAAGGAAAGGGAAAGAAAATGTGCAGAGTTTTGCCAAGCTTACAAGCCTTCAAACATATGCATAAACTGACTCCTAAATAATAAGTATCAAGGAGAAAGCTTCCTTGTGGGCAGGTGATTTGATAATTGCATCAATGGAGGTTTCCTGCACCTTCCCTGCAGCAGCTGGTAGGAGCCTCAAACCAGAGGAAACAGTGGTCTAATGGAGCCCCAGTTGGATGATGATGCAAATTCTGGAGGGGATGTGACATCCTTTTAGCCATAATAAACAGATGCATCATCTCACTACTCAGCCCTCAGCTGACTTTTCCTCCCCGACAGCATTTTTGCCTGTGCAATGCACATTCACTGGCAGGAAAACACGAATCACTCAGGTCACACAGAAAGAACAAGGCAACAGAGAACTCGGCCCCGTGACTTTCAAAGAGACCATTTGAAATCACAGATGCCTGCTGCTCTCATCATATTGATCTCCCTTTGCTCAACCATTGCTGCTGGCTGTTGAGAAGCTGGCTGAGGCTTTGAAATCTGGGAGTAACTAATTTATTGTGTCAGCTTGCAGCGCTTCAGAGAGAAATGGCAAATGAGGAAAGCGAGCCCAGACTGCTTAGATTGGGGAAAAAAAGGAGCTGTGTCAGTAGGATAACAAACATGGCCACCTTTCTATCCCCAAAAATGCAGGCTCATCTTGTTCATAAAGATGAATGGGCCTGTTTCAGCCAGCTGCTGGGTCACTTTGCGAAGCACGGAACGGTTGGGCACAGCCTATTGGGCTTTGGTTATGTGAAGAGGCAGAGTAGGGTTTGTTTACTGGGGTTAAGAGGTGGAAAGAAGAAGGGCTGGATCAGAAGAGTTACCGGTGTGAGGTAGGATTGCTGATAGCTGTCGGATTTGGGTCCTACAGCAAAGAGTGCTGTAGGAAAAGGTCGTTCCCCCAAGGCAGACGTGGGGCTGGGAGAGGATTGCCCAGGCAGAGAGTGCAGCAGGTTCAGCTGCAGAGAAAACAAGAGCCACCAAAGTGGCAGCTGTGACTGAAGGGCTGCACAGCGCTCTTGCATGGCCACAGGCAAGGGGCAAAGTATTTTGACAGCCAGAGAGCTGGAGTTTAGTAGAGATTAAATCTTCTCATTCATGCGAGCTCATTTCTCCAAGTCAAAATCATCATTTCCAAGACAAAAAAAGCCAAACCCACAAACATTCAGCCATGGGGCTGTTCGGCATGCCTGCTGCTGTACCTCTAGTGCCTGCTTGGTTCCCCTGTGGCACAGCTAAAGAGGAGAAAGCAACAGGGCGATCATATATTGGTTTAGGATTTTAATTTGCTACCTACCATAATCAAAGCTGGATGGCTTTAACATGAGAACAGGCAGCAATAGCAAATTGACCAGCAGATTTCACCAGAGGGACTCATCTCTCCCAAATGTAGATGCTCACAGTGTGTGTGTTTTCACCCAAGCCAGTTATCTGGATTCCTTTCATAACTGGTGGAGAGAAATGGGCACTTTGCATGCAGAGTTAAGCTAAACTCTGCCTTAGGAGGAGATGAGCTGCACCTTCAAGTGCCTGTTTCCCTTGAGTTATTATAAAGAAAAGCATAAACCATCAGCTCAGAGGCAGACATCTACCACACCTGTGATGCTTCAGCTGTAGCAGCAACCATATTCCTCCCCATATGGAGTCACTACTTGGCCTAAGATAATATTTTAGAGGTTGCTCTAAAGCTCTAAATGTTATCTGAATTCTCTGTGGAAAGAGTTATGGGTGAAAAGGGAGGTTTACTCTCAGATTTGGGATGGTTTCCCTTGTAACACCAAAGCTTTTTAAGGAGGAGCAGCACCTCCCAGAAATGGCCAGCGTGAGGGTTTGGGTGAGCACCTCTGAACATCTTCCCCTTTCCACACCACCATGACAGCATGCTGACAACGCTGACAGTTTGTTTTCTGAGCACCTGATTTTGCAGACAAGATGCAGATAAACAGCAACAACCCCTCTTAATGAACACAGCAGCATCTCCAGATAAACTGTCACCACTTATGTTGTGCCCAGCTTTGGTATCACCAGAAGAGGAAATGCCTCAAAGCTTGTGAAAACACGTTCCCCTTGCCTTCCTCTTCCAAAAGTCAGAAATCAGACAATTCATTCTCTGTGATGTTTTTTTCTGAGCCCAAAAGCAGAGATTAAAAGGTTTCTTCCACCAGATGTAGCCGTGTGCTTTAAGGGAGCTCTACACCCATCCCCTTGCAAGTGTTCAATGCCTTTAAAAACTTGGGTGCACGTGCAATGTCCACTGCCAAGTGGAGGTCTCTTGTGTTTCTTCTTGCACCCTCCTTGTCCACTATACAACATAAAGGGGAGTCTATATAGATGTTTTCAGTTTGGTTTTATTCCAAACTCTGATCTTACATCTAGACCAGTCAACCAAACGGTGACCAATGTGATCCAGACAGTGAAATACCATCAGCTCATTAAAAGTATATAGAATCAGCCAGGACAGGACTTCTTCCCTTGTCTGCACACAGACTGTCATCCTCAGCTTGAGTCGCTGCCTCCACACAAGGAAAGATGAGATAGGGTTGAAAATATCGTGTATCCCATACTGTACCATGTAGTCCTGCTTCCTGAGGCTCAGAGCTTGAAGCTGCTGCTGTCATTGCTGCTGTTTCAGTGCAGATCAAAGAAATTCCTAAAGGTAGTCTTTGGGTGACGAGGTTGTATTAACTTGCAAAACAGGAACCAGTCTGGACTAAACATTGCTGTTCTGTGCTTGAATATAAGGTTCTGATTCAGGAGAACAGCTTCTAGATGCTGTTACAGCACACATTAGCTATCAGGATAACCAAAAAGGATTTGACATTTGTAACAGGCTAACCGAGATAAGTTAAGATCAGGGGGTTTGAACTACAGTCAGGAAAGCCAAGTTAACTATATTTACAACCCTCATCTGGCTGGGGAGACCAGCAGTCTGATTTCCATTTCTGCTCAAGTCCCTTTACACGAATTGATTTCACACACATTGTAGAGGCTTTTTTCTTTCCCAGCCTAGAGAACTGTAAAGGGAGTTTCATGTAAATGAGAATCAGACCATCAGGATGAACATTATCCATGTCTGCACGTTTGCAAAGCTTCGGTCCCCCCGTTAACATCTGCTGAGGAGGAAAAATTCGTGAGCCTCAGCAGTTGAGGGCTCGGGGCTTTTTAAAAGCCACATCAAGGCCCTGTTAAGCTTTGTGGTGACCGTTCAGCTTATTGCCAACGAGTGCATTTATTTGGACGACATCACAAGGAAATGTGAAATGGAGCAGAGATTAAAGCACGGGTGGATTTTGAAAAATGTAGTGGGTGTTTTAATGCAACCAGGTGGAGACTGTCCAGCGCTCGCAGCTTTCCAGGCCCCTTTGTTAAACACTTCAGTCTTTCCACTTCTTATTTGGAAAGCAACTTTTCCCCATTTTTCTTCGAGGTTCGTGGAGCTGGGCCAGTTTTCACGAGCTCAGAATCGAGCTAATTGGAGTGCAGCTTTCTCAGCAATATTGGGGCACACGCCCGAGATTCACGGAGTTTTATAACCTCCAAAGATCTGCCCAAAGCCTGTGTGTTAGCCCTTTATCTCTGGTCTTCATCTCCTTTATCTCTCCTTTATGTGATTTCCTACTCATTTTGTTTCTTCCTTTTGTCTCTATTGCCTTTATGTTGGTGTGCAGCCAGAGTTCACGGCTCCTCTATTCAGATGTAAGCCCAGGGAAGCACTTTAAACACGGTGAATGTCCCTCAGCCATAGCAGGTTTACCACCCATCTACAAAGAAATCTGCACTCTAATTAAGCAGGGACTGACAAAGGCAGATTGCTCGTTCTTCCTCCTTGCTTTCATCCAAAATGTCCTTTGGATTAAACTGGGATCCTTCCCACACTCCTTTGGTGTTCCCCCTGCTGTATTCGGAGATGATGGAACAGGTTACACTGCTAATGCTGCAGCCAACAGCCCCATTCCCTGATCATGTAGCACACACCTATAGGTGATCTCCCACCCCAACTCTCCAGGCCATCCCGAAGACCTTGGTTTCACCAGATAGCTGCCAAATGTTGACTGCTGTATGATTTTTGGTATTTACTGCCACCTGCACAAGTGCCATCACTGTGGTGGTGATGGGAAGGGACCATCAGAGGCAGGTTTTTAAGGCAGGACTCCATTCAGGCTGTCTTCTGTGACTACTGTATGCAAAACCACCCTCTTCCCTGCTCCAATAGCTAGGACTAGTGCCAGGGCTGTTGTGTCCCTCTGATTGTCTGAGTATGTGTCACCCACTGGGACTGGGACAGAATCCACATTTCAGTTCCATGCTCAGCTGCCCATGCAAAGCAGGATTAGATTGGCTTTGTTGTCATCCTCTGCTGTAAGAATAAGGTTTAGTCCATAGTCTCAAATTCAGTTCCAAGTTGAAAAACAGCTCCGCTTCTTTGAACTGCACAGACCTATAATCTGGGATCCTAAAATTCAACCACCACAGATTTTGTCAGTATTCTTCTGAGAATCCAAAGGCCTCACACACCCTTTTACACAGACAAAACGTGACTGCAGGCTTGGCAAGAGGTTGGAGAACAGTCCAGAGCCTTTCTAAGTGTGTATGGCTCAAATGCTGTTCTCCTCTGCTCATTGAGACTGCATGGCTGTCAACAATCTCTCTGCAGGAATCTTGCCTCACCCTGGAGAAAGGGAATGTTGAGTCCTTGGCACAAAGAATCCTGTGAGCTGTGCAGGAATCCAAAGCAACCCTGCTAAGGAACAAGAACACCAGTAAATCTCTGGATGTGTTGAGTGAGATGGCAAAAAGAAGCACTGAATGAGATCAGAAAAATGTCTGAGGATGTGTCAGTCGGGCTGCAGGGTATCTGTGCCCTCTGCAAATTTGCTATGAGGATTCCTTCTGATGGTTTGAATCCAGAAATTGCAGTGACTCACCCAGCTAGGATTTCAAACACCTCGAGCCTTTCAAGGGTGAAGTCATTTCCCCTTCCCCCCCCTCCCCAAATGCACATATACTTCTCTGGAAGATGTTTTTCCCTCTGGATAGACCATCTTCCCAAAGTTGGGAGGAAAAAAAAAAGGCAAAGAAAAAAACCAGGAGACATTTCAGAGGTGAAACTGGCCAGCTGGCAGTTGATTTATGAAGTGCTGAAAAGCATCTTCGAAGCTGTCATTTATCTTAAAGCTCTCAGCCTAAATAAACAAAGAGCCCCCCTTCCTAATTATAGTTACAGTAGAAATAACCCCAAAGCCTAATAGCTGGCATCTGAAAGCAGCACCCTCCAGACATCCAGCCCACAGATGCACCCTAGTGGATCAATGCTTCTAGCCCTTCCTGGATCCAGCCCTAACCTGGCCCTTCTCTCCCTTGCTTTCTGAAAGGGAAACCAAATCAAAAGCAACAGGGAAAACAAATCAAAAGCAACAGAGCCATCTCAGTTGTGCTGAGGAATTGCAGATCCACAGGCTGCTGGGAAAGAAAACTTTACCTTTGAATAGCACTAGATTCTCCCTCAGCAGCAAAAGTGCTCCCATGATTTTGGTTTTAATATTGATTGATGTTGCATTTTATTCCTCTCTCTTGCTGCACTGTACGTTGCATTTATCAGTCTACTGTTTCAGCTAAGGAAGGAAAACAAGCCTTCTCTAAATGCTGATTATCCTACATGTTTTGTTTGGGTTTTTAGTTCTCCGTCATGCTGAAGTCTTTACAAAGAGGGTAAAAATCCATGCCAGAAGGAGCTCTGCCTGCTGCCTAGAAATGGACGAGGGATGGGAACGTGGTGGCAGCTGACTCTTCAATGTCAGAAGAGATCCTGCTGTATGGGCCTCAGCATCGCTCCGCAGAGACACTCAGAGCACAACCAGTCTGTTAGAATTCCTTTGGGGGCCTGATTTTCCTCTTGCTCTCACTGCAACAAGAGCTCACTGTTGGAGCTGGACTCAGAGCCAGGGCAAATAATCAGAGCTCTGCTGAAGGAAACAGAATTGCTCCAGCTTGTACCAGCTGCAGATATGCCAGGATAGGAATATGCCATTATAAAAAGAGACAGGAAAAGCTCTGGTGTGTCCACACCACTCATAGCTCTACCTTCTCTAATGACATTTTGCTTATATTCCCTGCCAGGCTGTGAATATTGGAAAGCCCTTTCTCACACTTCACTGTTCACAAATTAACAATTATTTAACGACCTTCCTTGGTATGTATTGAATTATACAAAGATGAAATGCAATCAGAAGATAAATCCTGCTTTTCTCTGGTAGATTTTGGATGTGATACCTGTATTTTTGTGATTTTATCATTGCAAATGGAGGGCCAGGTGAAGTTACTCGTAACTGTCTGGCAAGCTTACCTGGGAAACATATCCAAATCTGCTGAGTTCCAGCCCAGTGCTCTGTCCATTAGGCTTCACCACCAGCACAGCTTGCTGCTAAAATGAATGTGAGGAATATTAAAAGCATTTAAACCTTCAAACTTTTTGTAAGAGACCATCTGATGTAAGAAAAGGAAAAGGAGTAAATGGCTTGAATGAGTCCTTTTGATTTGGATTGCTGAGCTGACAGAAAACATGAACCCTACACCAACCCTAACCCCAACCCTAACCCTACCCTAACCCTAAACCTAACCCAACACCAGTTGAATGCAGTTGACCATGGTTAGAGAACCAGCACAAAAAGACAGAGACTGGAAACTGTGTGTAACCAGAAGGGTTTGGCATTACCAGACAAAGGGCCCAGAAGAGAGAAAATGGGAAGGCATCCAAAGCTGGTCATGAGCTCTTCTCATCAGGAGCAGTCTAATTCAAATTAAAACCAGGCTAGTTCTTATTTCCAACCACTGAACGTCCTCAATCCACCCATCAGGAATGGTCCCCGAAGCATGTGGTCAAAAGCCAACTTTGGAGATCTCTGGACCAGGAAGGCCAAGAATGGAAGAGGTCATATGGGTTGTATGTTGCTTCCGGATAAGGAGAAACTGTTTTGGGGGCTTAGTCAGAACCATGAGGATGCAGAAACACCCAGCCCCAAGAACAAGTGCCAAAAGAAAGCTTTCCTCACCTTTCTCGTCATGGTTATAGCATTACTACTGTCTGTATCATGCAAATAGATGAGGGATTCCCTCTGACACACACTGGATAGCTGAAGTTATCTCCCATCTTCTTCAGGGACAGAAAACAATACATGAGCAAACCTCCATTCTATTTGGCAGTATCACTTTAACCTCTCAAAGCAGCTGCATATTTCTCTGTCCTGCTCTGTTTGAACGCATTCTTACCCTTGTCTCTCAGCTCTGCTTTTGGGGAGAGCAAGAACAGTCTCTTCTTCACCAGCATCCAACCTAGTAATCTCAGTTCCACCAAACTGCATGAGATTAAACACTTTGGTCTATCAGCATTACTAAGACCCTCCATACCTTTGATCAATTTATAGCTCTTCTTTGTACCTTCTCCAGGTTTTGTAAATCAGATAACTCCTCATATCTAGCAGATAAGTGAGTGAGTCCAGATGCACCAGACTCACCAAGAGAGTACAGGAGATAATGTTAGGGATTCCACATGCATGAAATCTGGATCCTTGTCTAGTGGAAGATATCAGGGTTTTGAGACCCGTTAATTGTTTTTAAAGACAGCATTCTGTATCAGATTATTTTTGACCAGAAGCCACAAATGCGTATCTAATGGGAAAATAAAGGGGAGGGGAGAAAAGAGACAGACACGAATGAGGAATGGAAGGTATTTCAGAGAGGTGGGAAGCTGTCAGTCTTTTGAGAGGGCTGTATTGCACAACTTGCTTCAGAATACATGGAGATCTGCTGGTACTGGATTGCACCTGCTCCTTGTGGGTGCAAAAATGGGGAGGGGAAAAAGAGAGAGAAGGAAAAAAAAGAGAAGAGACAGGAAAAAAAGGAGAGAGAAAAAAAGAAGGGAGAAAAAAAAGAAGAGAGAGGAAAAAAAAAAGAATTGAAAGAAAAAGAAAGAAAAATGAAAACAAAAGAAGGATAAAAGGCAAAAATAGCTATATTTTGCAAAGTCATCCTGGACTTTCTGGATTGCTTCAGTCTGTTACTGTTTTTGAGACAGGTCAGCCTGGCTATTACTGCATACAGGAAAAGAAGGAACTGCATCTCTTCACCCAGAAGAAACAGAAGGAGGGAATTATCCTGGGCTCAATTGAAAGTGCAGCCAGCAGAAATTTGTGTCTGTTTTTTCCTCCAGCTGCGAGCCATCTGTAGTTATCTTTTTTTTCCTTCTTTTTTTTTCCCTCTTCCCTGTAATAAATTGATAGCTCCGAGGGCTGAGAAAGTGCAAGGCAGAGAAACAGATCTCCAGGTTGCCACCAAGAAGTGTTTCAAATGGATCAGATGATGAAGGAGGAAGCTGGCTACTCCTCACAGCCGTTGTAACAAGCAGCGAGGCAGTGACACGTCACCTCCTGGTAGCAACATGAGCTATAGGGAGGGGGACAGGAAAAGAAGCATTTGAAAGCATTTTCTGCCAGTTTGGAGCCAAGAGACTCTGGTGATGTGTGTACATGCAGGGTGTGAAGATGGGGCTGCAGGAGAAACATCTGCCTGCTGGTGGGTTTTACATGTTCTTCAAGGCATCTCGTTCTGGGTCCTGGAACAAATGGGAGCAAATTCAGCCTTGATATCTTGATATTTCAGCCTTGACACCTTGGTATTTCAGCCTTCCCATGGGGCCTTGGTGGGCTGTTTCTTGGCTATTGACAGTAACAGGCAGAGCTGGTGGAAATGAAGAATTTGCACTGGTGTGAATGTAAGAATTAATAAGTGAGCAATGGATTTGAAAGTAGTTGGGTGAAACAATCTTAGCTTTTAGGTACAAAGTAGACTCTGTGTTTCACTGCAAGCTCAGCACAGCTTTGTGCCTGCTAGATGTAGCTTAAATCCTCAGGGTCATGCTGGGAGGCTGCCTAAACCTGGGCTCTAAAGTTCATGGGAAGGGGAAAGCCTCAGCTAAGCATGCATCCACTCTCTTGTTCGTGCAGTGCAAAGGAATCAGATACAGATGAGGCCAACTGTCCCACAGCTCAATCCAGATAGTCTAAGGTCAGCTCTTTCTAAATACTCTGCAGATCTCAGAGTCTGAGTGAAAGCTGGCCTAACAGATGGCTGTGTGGACAGAAAGCGTGTGAGTCACATCTGTTTTTAAGCCCACCCTTTGTGTCCCCGAAGAGATGAAGCCACTTCTGCCTCACCTGACCATCAGATACCTCGTAAAGATGCTGAGGCTGCAGGTCTCATTGCATCGCACCTCGCAGTGTCACAGCCCTTTGCTCAGGATGCTGATCAGGCAGCATTTGACATCTGTATCACACAGGTGTAAACTGGAGCACGGGGCTGCTGGAGATCACATCCTCCAGTTTTGCTGCAGTAGCTTGGGCCAATGTGTGCGCAGAGGAATGCAATGCTCCTCCAAGGTATGGCCAGCCTCAAATGCGAGCACTTCTTTCAAGGGGATGCCAAACATTTCTGAACCTGAAATCACAGCAGCCTCCCTTTAGATCAAATGATTGCTGAGCGTTTCCAGGAGGCTGACTCAGTAACTTTGTGAAATCACGAATGCCAGGCACTCCTGTGCTGACAGACAGAGGAATAGCAGGTTATGGTCCTCCTTGTTCACCAAAAGAAACCTTATCTCTGGTCCTATAGTTACCCTGAACAAACGCAAGGCCCTTCTGGGGGAGACGTGTGTGTTCTGTTAATTGCACGTTTTGCTGAGATGAAAGGTCTCAGCATCTCTCAGTAACTTCCTCTGCTTCCTTTTGTTCTCCAGAAGCCTCATTTTTTCCCTCCTAATATTTATTCATGAGGATTTTTGCTTTCAGAAGCTTTCGAGCAGCTGCTCCTGGTCTGATGGAATTCACTCAGCAGCAGAGATGTCTTTTCATCTGTTCAGCGCGGCCAGCTTCACCATCGATAAGCATCTGCTTCTCTGGACAGGGCTCCAGCTTCAGCAGCATTAATATGCCTTCTGTGGAGTGCAGTGGAACACGTGCACAATCTGCAGGCTGGAGCATCCGCACAGTTTTGCACATATGCACACCTGCATGCAAAGAGCATCTTCTCAAGCTTCGGTCTCCACAAGGCAGACGTGGATTCCTGACCTGCAGTGAATCTGGCATACATACGATTACATCCTACTACCTGTATTTGGACTCTTGACTGCTTTGGTATTACAAACAGAGAAGTTTATCTTTGGTGTAGCTCCAAAGTTCGGATTTTAAAAGTTGTTAATCTGGATGTGAGTTGAATTTTGATGATTCAACCCTGGAAAGCACAAATGGGCTCCAGTTTTGTCATGGCGAAGCAAAAAAAGCACTGTGCCTTCAACTTCCCACAAGAAGGGGCTGGAAGCTCTGTTGTCATTACGTGATCGGTGATGCAATAATATGAGGGCAGTTTTCACCTACTATGCAGTTGTGCTCATTTCAGCACACGCTACTGAACGCAGCTGTGCGTTGTGAACGTGCAGCTGATTTGGCACACACAAAACATCTCGTTTCCTCAGCACATCTGGCAGCTGGAGGAGCAACCACCTGCTGTGCAAAGGTGCCAGCTACATGAAGGGAAGGGGAAATGTGCAAGTCAGGGAGGGGTGAGTGCAGATGTAAAGCAGAGGGTGGATACAGGCTGTGTCTTCTAGCATCTCACCATTTTCTGGAGAGAAATTTTACACACATCTCTTTAGCTCAGATGGGCATCCTGGTGTCAATTCCTGGCACGTTAGATCTCCCAGATGAAAGCAGGTAAATTTAGGAAATTCAGAGTTAGCAAACAAACAAAAAGCTTTAGGAATTGCCTCTATCCTTGGCCTTCCGTCTTTGCTGACACGTAGAAGGTGACAGCATTTCCCCTGGAAAAGTGAATTCTGCAATTTCCAGGNGGAAAGGAAAGGAAAGGAAAGGAAAGGAAAGGAAAGGAAAGGAAAGGAAAGGAAAGGAAAGGAAAGGAAAGGAAAGGAAAGGAAAGGAAAGGAAAGGAAAGGAAAGGAAAGGAAAGGAAAGGAAAGGAAAGGAAAGGAAAGGAAAGGAAAGGAAAGGAAAGGAAAGGAAAGGAAAGGAAAGGAAAGGAAAGGAAAGGAAAGGAAAGGAAAGGAAAGGAAAGGAAAGGAAAGGAAAGGAAAGGAAAGGAAAGGAAAGGAAAGGAAAGGAAAGGAAAGGAAAGGAAAGGAAAGGAAAGGAAAGGAAAGGAAAGGAAAGGAAAGGAAAGGAAAGGAAAGGAAAGGAAAGGAAAGGAAAGGAAAGGAAAGGAAAGGAAAGGAAAGGAAAGGAAAGGAAAGGAAAGGAAAGGAAAGGAAAGGAAAGGAAAAAGGAGACTTCCACTTTCACAGCTAGCTTCAGGAGTGGAACCTTTAGTTAGTATCTAGTGCAGGACAAAATGTCAGTTCCACCTTTCAGAAATGTAACCCCTCAATGCGTCATTCAGTTTCTTCATTAGTACTGGAAGGAAACAAAACTTGTCCCTCAGCATGGAAGTTTGGGGATCCTCAGGTGGAAGGCTGAATCACAGATATTTAGTGACTTCATCAGAAGTTTTCAGTGGAGCCAGGAGAACCAGTATGAGAGATCCACAGATCCCTGTCAGCGTGGAGATGTCCTCTAGGGAATCCAGAGCTCTGCAACAACTGCTTCCAGAAGGAAATCTGTGGAGCTGCAGAGCTTATACTGGGGCAATGGCTAGAGCCTCTGCCTTGCCTGCCAGGCCTTCCATCTGGACGTGTCAGAGAGTACTGGGGATCCACTGAGCCAGAGACAGATGCAGTGAAGAGGGAGCAATGTTTCACCAGTCTGTCAACATGTCATTAGGCTCTCATGAGGGAACATAGAGCAGAGAGGTGTGGGGAAGAGGGGGGAGATGGCGAAGAGGGAGAGACAGAGAAAGAGGGGCAGAGAATATGATGGAGTATTGGAGAGATGGAGAGGTTGGTGCCAATGCCGTGTAAATCACTGCCAAGGGGAGAGCTCCATCAAACACAAGGCCAGTACTATAAATCAGTTCATAATTAGGTGTAAAGAGAAAGCTTTAACATCCTCATCAAATTGATTAATACATCTCGTGGCTCGGGACAGATGTAGATGGTGTTTATGAACAACTGCAAAGCAGCCCAGGCTGTGTCTGGGGCAGAAGGAAAAGGGGTTGGGGGGAGGAGTAACAGATCTGCAAACAGAAGTTCTCCTTCTCCTCATTACAATGCTCCCGGGCATGGGTTGAGGGTCCCCCCTGCCTCTCAGCTCATCTGTCTGCAAGCTTTGTGGAAACAAAGTAGTTAGTGTTAGTACAGCAAGACAGCAGTGGGAAGCCTTTGTTTTAGGGGCTGGTCCCAAGAAGTCAATGCTAACGAGCATCTTCCTATTGATCTGGGCTCAATTTTGTTCAGGTTAATAAGAAAAATTACTTGTATTCTTGGGTGAAGACAATGAGTAAGCTGGCTATGAGAAAGTAGAGCTCATAGAATATCCCAAGTTGGAAGGGACCCACAAGGATCACCAAGTCCACATAGAAGAGCATGGAAAACACGAGGGCTGAAGCCTACCTGCATTCAACTCAGCAAATCTGCCACAGATTGCACATCCCAGCCAGGAGGTCAGAAAGAGCAGAAAAGGGTGGGAGGGGTGTTCCCAACACTGAGATCCTGATGGAAATGATGTGACAATGCTGGTCTGCAGGGTAAGGCCAAGCTGTCAGTGCACTTGCTGCCTTGACGTTGTCAAATGAACACGCAGAGTGCACAGGTGAGGTGGTCAAATGTGCACAACACCGAACATTTATCACACAGTTCTGCAACTCAGCCATTACTCATCACTTCTGCATGCGTGACAGAAGCTGTAGGGTAGATTCCAGCTCCTTGGACCCTCTGCTCAGTGCTTTCCTGCTCCTCTTTCCCCATAGACAACACCAGCTGGCATTCAGAGACTATTCTGGGGTGCTGAGAAAGCCCTCAGCTTTCACTTAGGCTTGCCAGCAGGGATACCCTTCTCCTGCTGGGGGTGTTTGGTAGAAAGTCTGGGATTTGCAAGTGAGGTGTGTATGCTGGAGTGACAAGATACTTAACCCCTCAGCCCCTTGGAGTTACAGATGTGATATCGTGTGCATGTGTCAGGGAATAATTCAGAGGTGAAGGGGTTACATGAGCCAAACCTCCTCCGGATCCCTCCCTTTGAGGAGACACAGGTTGGCTTGATTCCTGTTACCAAACGTTGCTTGCCTTAAGCCCTATTTTGAGCTGGAGTGGCTGTTTTATACAATATACTCAAAAACTTTTTTTTAATTAAACAAAAAAAAAAGGACACGAAACTGAAAAAATAGAGCTCTTTCTATAGAGACAGCACAAGCCTTATTTACTGTCAAGAAACACCCAAGAAAGGAACTCTTTATGGAGAAGTTTTAAACACCACTGGTTCTGAGGACCTTTAACCTCTCTGTATTAATCCTGGCAGACAAAGACTTGGCCCATGTGTCATTATGGCAGAAGTGCAGGGACTCAATAGACATGCTCCCTGTGAGCACCAATGAGCAGATCACAGGCTCCAGCCATCCAGCCCCAAGGAACAAGGCACCAAAGGGATTTTATCATCCTCTGTTTGGCATGGTGAAGAATGTAAGAGGAAAATACAGCCTTGGCAGTTATTTGACCACGCACCACAATGCACAAAATGTTGTAAGCAAGCCTATGAAGAGAAGTAGTAAAGCACTTCATTTCTACACTTAGGAAGTCCTCAGATTAAGAGGATGGTGCTTCATTGGGTGTCCACTTTCTTGTTCTACATTTTTCTGCTGTAATTATATGTCACATAATTACAGATATCTGTTTCCATTTTCGAACTGATTCTTTCTTTCCACTTCCTGAAGTTTCTTAAGGTTGAATCTGCTCTTTCGTAGTCAGTAACAGAAGACATTTAATCTCACAGGGACAGAATCTGTCCTCACTGTAATCGCTATGGGCAGAGATGTTTGTTCCTCCTGTATTTTACAGTGCTTGTCTTAAGAGACCAGTTTCTAACTGGAATTCATAGGTATTACTCTGATACGTTTGAATGGCTGTACTTCTTTCTTCTCTTAACATGCACATGCAGACTTAATGAAACACAGCCTATAGGAGCTCTAGCCTAGGCTCACCAGAGATTTCAATGAAATTACTTCTCATTTACACGGCATAAAGTTAGTCAGGAGGAAAAACAATAATAAAAGAACTGCTTAAAAGAAGAAAGGGAGGGAATTTGGCATCTCCCATTTACATACCCTAAGTACAACTCTGGGTACAGCTGATGGTCAGAATTCCTGGTGGCCAGCTCTACAGCTGGTGTAAATCAGCATTGCTTTGCTAACTGAAACAGCTTCAGCCAGAGGATCTCAAGGCTGTACCTGCTCTGAGTCCCCTGCATAACTGAGCCAATGTTCCAGCAGCACAAATCAGCTCAGTAAGACCCAAGGGGTGAATAGCAAAGTCCTATCCCACTTACATGCAAGCCCTGAGAAATATAGGGGTTTAAACATTCAAAAGGTGAATGAAAGGATTTCTTTGGACAGCAAAGTCCAGTGAGGAAGGGCCCCACTGTGGATTGTGCCTCAGCTGGAGTGACAGCTCAGCAGACAAGCAACTTTGTGCATCCTTCAGCCCTGTCAGCGAGCAGTTATTGATGAGTAAGGGCCATTCTTTAAGGCCTCTGCTCCAGCCCCTTCCTCTGGCTCAGGCCCCATTGTGGGTTGAGCCCAGGGAGCAGCTCACGAACCATGATAAGCAATAAAAAAAGCCCATTTGTAGTGCAGGGAGAAGCCATTTCCAGTGCCTCCGCTGGAGGAAGGCAAAAGTGCATCACACACAACAAGCCAGAGACGTGACCTTCAAGAACAAAGTTTATGTTCAGTGATGTGACAGTTGTGCTCTCTGTAAATATTTACGTGATCAAAACAGAAGGCTTCATCCTGCCAAGTGCTACTTGTCCTCGGTGTTGCTCTGACCCCCTCGCTCCTGAATTCAACACTATTTGATGTTTTTCTTAATAACTCAGGCAATGGAATAGAGCATATGTGCAGATGACTTCAAGATGGAGAAGGGGGACAGAGCTGCAAACCATTCAGAGGGCAGGGTCTGAATTCAGAAAAAGCTTGAATCTGAAAGGAATAAGACAATAAAGACAAATACAAAATAACTCACAAATGTGAGCAAGGAAGCAGCTTTGCAGGAAAAGGTGTAGCACTACCATTGATCTGAAATGGGAGAGGCATGAATCAATTTATCTTGGACTTGAGAAACACAAAGAAACCTCCTCACCCTCCTCAGCCTTAACAAGGGCCTCAGCTGGCCCAGTTTTGGACACCACAAGACAATAATCTACAGGGAGAGTAGCAACTTCAGGGCTAGAAAACATGACCTACATGAAGAGACCAAAAGTAGTAGATGAGTGTAGGGAGGGGACCTGGGGAGAGATTTATCAATCTTCAAGAATGTTAAAAGCCACCACAAAAAGGAAGGGAATAAACCATTCCCTGTGTTCACCGAGGATTGGACAAGGGGTAATGAGTTCAAACTGCAGGACGTGAGGTTGAGATTAGTCATTAGGGAAAACTTCCTAACAGTAGGGATGATGAAACACCATGTACTGCCAGAGGGGGCTGTGAGATCCCCATCACTGGATGGTTTTTGAACACAAGAAGTTAAATGTCTGGCTGAAGGGACTGTTCTCACTTTTGAAGGAGGGATTGGCTGGTACAGTTTATCTTCCACGTTTCTTTAACTGTGGCATCCAAGTGCTCTTGAAATACACAAATGAAAATGCACATAAACCCAAACACAGCGACATAAACTCTACCTGTAGTAACAGCACACAACAGGGAGACACTGAATTCGTCACTGAAACTTTCAACAGCCATTTACTTAACATTTCTCTCACACCCAGGTAATAAAAGCAGAGCAATTCCTTCAGCAGCTCAGAGCCAGGCACCCTCACCCATGTGTTGCTCCCTTCAGTTTTTCCCCTACTACCAAATCTTGACTTAAACAACAATAAATCACAGGGAACGGCTGCAGCTCGTACAACACAGGCACAATCACAAGCCTCTAACCTTCACCTTCAAGATTTCCCTACAAGGGTTTCAACATCTGGAGCCCATTCAGCTTGAAGTGATGACAATTTCCAATAAGCATTAATGGGCGATCCTGCCCAGTCTATACTCTACCACTATAATTCAGTCTGTCTGTCCATCTGTCAGGGTTTATGACAGCCAGAGCTCACACACACAGCAACAAACTACAGCTACAGATTTCTTAATGAGCACATAATGAAGTCAACCTGCTTCGTTTTTTTTTTTTCCTTTTTCCAGCTTGGCTGATCATTTCCACTGAGCAGAATTCTTGCTCTACCAGCTCGGTGCCAGGAGCGTGTTGGTGTCAGGGACAAAACGCCATAAGCAGGAACCCCAACACAAGGCTCTCACACTTTCACACAGGCAGCTCCCAAATAAGCTGTCAGGATGAATTTTGCCACTTTGGGTTCAGACTCATGAGAAAGGGAACCCTTAGACTGATTAAACACCTCAGGAAGCACAGGCGGAGCTGCCCTACAGCTTACCAAGCAGCTCTGCTCCCTGTTTGGGCACCCTGTGCTGCCTGAACTGCAAAGTTCCTCATTGCCTCCTCCATCCAAGCAAAATCTCAACATGGTAATGCTTCAAGACAGATCCTCTCTCCTCAGGCTGTGGCCATGTTGTTGCTGTGCCACATAGTGCCTCACAGATCCTCACAGAGCCTACAAGGCCCAGCCAGGGCTGGTGCCACAAGACAGTGGCCTGGATCTTGTTCTCCACAGCCGTCAGGTAGCCCAGGTCTGGGGCGGCCTGAGTTGCCTCACAGTCAGTTTAACACGCTGCCAGCATCGCCTCATGATCTGTGTCAGCTCAGATCCGGTGTTACCTCAGAGCCCAGGTCCTCTTAGGGCCTGCATCACCTCTGATCTGACATCACCTCAAAGCCTGGGTCACCTCACAGCCTCCTTACCTCATGGCTCCATCACCTCAAAGCTTTGTCACCTTGCAGCCCAAGTCACCTCATGGCCCACGTCACCTTGCAGCCAGCATTCCAGCTCCCTCCCTACTCCTGCCCATCCCCGCTGCCCTCTGCAGCATCACTCTGTGCTGTGCTCCATCTCCGACCTCAGCTCTGAATGCCACAGCACCAGAGACCTGACAGCGTGCTTTCTGCCTCGTGATTACACTTGGAAATAGTCCCACAGAGCATTTCAATACACAGCTCCCTGACGGGTGATGGTGTTTTCAGTCAGTTTGTAGGAATAATCCTTCTCTGTTCTGCTGTGGCCTCCACAGGGTATCTCAGAGGCCTATGGGGAGGATAAAAGGATAAAGCCCCAAACACGTGGCCTCAGTGGCAGACATGGGGGTTTCCCCAGCTTGAGAGCCCTCATCCTTCTTCATTCAATAAGTTTTCACCCAATTTTGCTTGGATTTTGAATTCAATCCCACCAGCTCAGCTGGCAGCACCACACCTGCTCAGCCCCATCCGTGCCTGTTGGAGTCAGAGGGAGGGTTCTCTCCACTCTCGGTGGTCTAGGATTAAAACAGTGGGCACTAAATCTGTTCTACGTGGACTTAAAGCTATTTAAACATGCCTTGGTGGATCGAGAAGCTGTCAGACTACTTGGTTGAGATATTTGCGCATCCATTCTGCAAGGACTGTTCCGTTAAAGGGCTGTTTAGAAATGCTGTCTGCTTCTTGGGTATGACAGGGTCTCAGTTCTACTTGTATTTATTACAATGAACACCAACTGAAAATCTATTTACATCAGTACTGAAGTAAGCAGGATCTGAGTTAGACCATGCCTCCCTCTTATTTTTTTCCATCTCTCCATAAAAATGCCATTGCTGTTTCCAAGTGTTTGCTTGATCTAGGATCTCAGCAGATCCCAGAAAGTATCTATACAATACTTCCCTCATTCCTATTTAATAATCTCTTCTAATCCCACTGGAATCCCTCTACCCACCTAAACAGATAGTGAAAGCTGTTCATCAACACTAAACCTGTCTGGCAGATGTAACCGAGCAAGGCTTTCTGCTTCTGAATTTAACTTGCAGCACCTGAGGTAAGGAGTTCAATGGGAGTTTCTTTCCTGACCAGTTAAAATGACAAATTGGTACATGAGTGTTTAATGAAAGATGCTGGAAATGTCCATGAAGATCAGAAAAATCACCTCTTGGAATTGACAGGCAGGCCATCTGCATTCTTGCGTTCCTATTAATTCCCTAACAATAAACGACAGGAGAGCCTAGAGGGTTAAAAGCTTAATTCAATCTCCTAGATTCCTTCCAGCATCCTGTCTGCATATAGAATGAGAAAGGCATTTATAAAACTGTTATTTGCACACCAGATTTTTCATATGGCTGCATGCTCCAGGTATCAATCACGCCCCTCTCAGCAGTGGTGTCACCGTGCATCACACAGCCCTGCAGAGACTAATGATGCTCCTGCCTGTGACATCTGCCACACAGATTGATGACATCACACCCTCTGCAAGCCATGTGATTGTTGCCACAGCTCACATGGCCAAATATGACCTGATTCTATGTTTAACAACATTCCTTTAACAGGTTCCCAATCTCACACATTTGGGGGAAGTTCAGAGCTAAGTTAGGTTTCCATTTCACTGCTGTATTCACACTGATCATCGTTTTATGGTAATTTCCATCAGTAAAAGAGCAGTCCTCTCAGTTACATGTTCTATAATCTGCGTATGGATCAGGCTTTGATGGGAGCTTAATCAAAACAACAGTCAAGTTCATTCTTTTACACATTAAGCATCAGATATTCTTCGTGCTTCAGTGAAGGATGACAATCTCTCTGTTCTCTTTGCTGTGTGTTTATTCATTCTACTGAAATTACGAGGCTGCAGGAAGATAAAATGCCAAAAAACGCCTTGTTTTCCTCTCTGTTCAGCAGTCCTTCCCTTGTTTATTTTTAATGTAGAGACAAACACACACATCTCTACCCATGGCAACGCTTAGACCAGGCACTACTTACACTCTAAAGCTCACAGTATGGATCGAGCTCTAATTTTACTATGGGAAATGACTTTCCCACTTTCTTCTATCCTTCATCAGTTCCCACAGCCTTGACCCATGACCGTTAAAGCTCATGTAATCCTCCTGCAGACTCCAGTGGGCACCAGAACATGGTCAGAAAATACCCATGAGCTTTTAAAGCCTAGGTAATTGTTCCCCTAATTATATGATGCTCTTTTGAAGAGAGCTCTTGTCTATATGTGAAACTTATTCTGCAATGATGTAAGGAGCAGATTCAAAGCAGAGTGCCTCACTGGGATAACTCATATATAGACAAGCCCTTACAGAGTGGCATTAATTTCTGTGAAAGAGTATTACAAGCATTGATCCTGCAGGCTCTACTTGGATAGAGAAGATTCATATTAAAGAAGCTTGCCTCCCAGGGCTGGCCTTTAAAAAAGCACTCTCTGGCAGCATTAAGGATAAATACTTAAACCATGTAAAAACCTTTTATCCATTGCTGAATTAGTCAAACTGTCCCTCATGAGCAGGCAGCTTCAGCTGAAACCCGAGGACTTGGTTACTTGAGGGCAGATTGATGGAAGGAGTCTGCATATTTAAAACATCCAGCCAGCTGCAGCAATGCAGAGCTGCTGCTCCAAAGGCTGTTTTGTGTTCTGACTCAGTTTACTGACTGCTGTTTTACTCCTGCTGCAATCCAAGAGACACTCCTTTGAATGGAAAGTTCCCATGTGCTTCTGCCTTTATGAAACTATCAATTATATTTTGCTCTGTGTGTGTGTTTGCATGTGCTCAGACAACATTCCTTTCAGGAACTGGATAAAGCACTGGAAACTCAGAGGAGCCAGCTCTTATCTCTAAGGAAGGTTGCATGAGGGCAAGGACGGGCAGCCCATAGCTCTTAACCTACACTCAGCTTTTCAATACTTTAAGTGCTGCTTCTGAGGAAGCTGACTTAGCGTGGCCCAGGAATTGCTGGCTAATGTTCCCATAGCTCACAGAGAACTGATAGGGCCTGCAGTGCTGGGTTGCCTGGTGTTTGGTGAGCACTGGAACGTCTTTTCTATCAACCATTCCACTTCAGCCCATTGCAAAGGATAGGTTTACTTGTATGGTAAGGTCCTGCAACAAGGAAAAACCTCTTGCTGAAGTCACAGTACTGTGCAATGGGATTTTCCCAGGTCTTAGATTTTGAGTAATAGTGGAAAGATTCTCTTCCTTTTCTGCTCTAAACAGAGTTCTGTCTCCTGCTAGAAGGAGGAATATCTGGCAGAAGTACTCCTTTCTAGTAACATGAGAGTTGCATCACAGGATACTACTATCAGGTAGTTACCATCAGCAGTTCTCTCCGTGTTCACCCATGTGGACAACAGTGGATCAGCTCCTGCAGCCAACATCCCCATGAGAGATGATCATGGTGACTTTCCTAATGAACAAACCAGCTCCCCAGCCCATTCATTCAGCACATTCTCAGCTGCAGTGGCCTTTGTTATAAGTCTCTTGCAAAGCTCAGACTCACCATAGCAAGTTTTTTCAGCTGCTCTGCCACTGCAGCTCATCCACTGAAGATTTAGGGAATATTGTGCTGCAATTTCTCATGACAGTTGAGGTAAAGCACAGCTATGTATTCTAAAGAAAGCCTGGGAGGTAGCCATTAGCATCAGGGTAACCTCCACACATTCACAGTCCCTTTTCCTAAAGTGCAAACTCAGACAGTTTCTTAGCTGTGATTGGCATATGGGAATATAGAAATAAGCTTCATAAAGGCCCATGCTAGCTAATGCTTCCCACCGGTGGGGAAGATGAATGATATCCTGTAGTGTTAACATGTGGACAGTGCTAATATTTCATCCAATTGTTCGGTGTGTAGGAAGGTGAGACACAGGCCCAGAGCTTGCTACTCACGGACGTCTTGAATAAAGCTTTTCTTAAATTATTTCCATTGGAACTAATTCTCCAGCCCCTTTTGTCAGTGGCCCATCCATCTCTCGGTGCAGCTCTGCACACTTACAAAATACTCAGAGGAGAAATACCGGATGTTTTCAGGGCTGGTACCAAGCTGAGAACAGCTTAGGAAGTCTCTGATGAAATACTGTGTCAGACTTGCTACTGTACATAGGAACATGACAATGGACGATGCTTGGCAAAAGACATTTTTCTCCAGGCACCAATAGAATTAAAACAGAGGTTAATTTAAACAGAAGTGTGTTGTACCTGACCACCAGCTGGGCTATTTAACGTGAAGTGATCCTGATCTACACCAGCATAAAAACAACACTGTTGAATGCTATGCCTGCCCAGCTCTTGTGAAAACACGAAGAAGGAGAGTGATTTTAGACCTGGAAAATCTTGCCCTGGAAGGGCTGATCCCTCAGGGTTTCCTCCATCCTAACCCAAGTTTCTTTTCTATATTAATAATTCTGAACCTCGGGGCTTTATGTTGAGCTAATATACGACATGAGGCAACCAGAAATCAGCAAGAATACATAGACATGTAATTGATGAGGAACAACATTTGAGGTCAGATAGAAAAAAAAGTGGAATTCAAGTGGGAGGCTGAAGACAGAGGCAATATTGGCTCCCAGGGAAAAAATGTTTGCTTCGAGGCAGATGTGATTATAGAGGGGGAGAGGAAAAAGATCAGAAAGGAGAGAAGTGATGTAGGAAAATAAGGAAGATGTGAAAGCAAAAGGTGAATTTGTGTAAATTCCTGGCAAACTGAAAGAAAAAAAAAGCCAAGCAACTAAAATGGACCCTTGACAGAATGAAGAGACCAAAAAATGCAGTGCCAGAGACAGCAAACTGCTATCGGCAGGACTGGAGTGAACACCACAGGCTGGCAAGAGGCTGAGAACGCTGTTTGGATCACACAGGTGGGACACACACACACCTTTCTCTGCACAGCTCTAGGAAGGCAATTTGCCTCACAATGTCTTTGGTGTTTTAACACTGTTGGTTTCATGCAGCTCTGCGGGAGCTCTCTGTTTCTGACCCTGAACATCCACTGTCTCTCCGTTACCAGCATTCCCACGCAGCCATTCCAATTCATCTCGATGCTGATTTCCAACACAGCTGTCACTGCAGGACTTGGGTTCCCCCTGACTCCTGTGCATTGAGCTGAACGGTGCAGCAAGTTCTGCTTTGTTTATTTTTATGGCGCGGACAAATGTCTTCCAGAGATTAGAGACTGGAACAGCTGCCATTTAGAGCCAGTGCAGTTTAAGGACAGCACCTCTGTTAAGCCTTCTCTGGGTCACAGGGATCTTATGCGACGCTTGGTGAGATTTATTCCCTGACCTTTCCAGATACAAAAGTAGGAAGGCAGCGGTAGGAGGTGAAGAAAAGGGGAAATCAGCTCTGAAGCGGTTAATTTTACTCGCTCCAAAATTGATAAGCAGTGGTACGTCAGCCTGAAATGAACTTGCCTTGTTCAGTGGGGTTCTAAGACAGCGGAACTCAATCAGCAACGGGCCACATGGTTCAAAGCTGCAATTCATCCCACCGCGCCTCTGAAAAATGGGAGGTGACAGTTCATTTTGCCAGTGACAGTCTGTCGGTCTCGCTCACTGCTTCTCCCGTCGATTGCACTGCTGAGGTGAAGTGTGAGCTCTGAGACACCCTTGCTTTGTATTCCACTCAGCTGAACAGGACAATCTGAGGATCAAAGGTGGAAAAAATCTCCCCTAGCCCAACCCTATCTGCTTCTATTTCTCCCTCCTTGCTATCAAAAGGATTTTGCAAGCTAGATACCGATAGCTAAGGAAAGCCCTATTCCTCCCATTGGTTTTGTCTCAGTCTTTTGGGTTAACATTCATCTCAAGCATGCATGTCTGCCTCTTCCCATCTCTTACACCTAAGTGTGCACAGAGCAATCCACATGACAGACTGGCGGCTCGGGCCCACTGCTTTGAAATACTAAATCTGCTGCACACAGCTAGACAGGATAATTTTTCAGGTGACAGGGATCTCTGCGACGTGCAGGATCTTGGCAGAGTTTCCGTTCTCTGTCCATACACAGCGTGGAGGCAGACGAAGCAAAGAAAGATAAAAGAGATGACAGGCGGAGAGATTTCTGCTCCTGAGCTTTGTCTTTAGCAATCGATTAGTTCCTCTCAAAGAGCACTTGCAGGAATGTGCTCAGTAAATTCCCCCCATCACAGTGATGGCACTGTGAAAGGACCTGCTGCAGTGGAAGGGAAGCACAAACCCGTGGTTAGGACACTTAGTCAACGTGCTGAAAATCTTGAGTGTTATCTTTCAAAGCATCCTCTCAGTCAAAGATCCAAAGACATTATTTCAAGGGATCCGTGCATGCCACATTAGCTGCCCAGCCAGATACAAGTTTGACGACGTGTGAAAGCTTATCTGAAATTAAGGGCCATAAAACTAAAGTGGAATGGCAATTCTGGATGAACTTGAAATGAACAAGTCCTTAGTTCTGTTTTCCTGTACGTCTGTCAAACTTGCTACCAGCCCTGTGGGTCTGACAGCATGCAGTGACTGATCCTGAATGCATGTGGCTCCTATTAGAGAGGGGAGCTTTTAGCATCTCCTCACTGCAGATGCACAGATATGCACGAGAGAGGAGGCATATGTGACTTCCAAAGTCCTCTGTGCAAACTTTTGACACAGAAAACAGAGATCTCTGGTACTATTGCAAGCTGGGCTCAAAGTGTTCTTGCCTTAATAAGAGAAGTCAGTAATGACACCTTATTAAACACTGTGCATCACTAAAAAAGTTCTGCACGCATAACTGCTTTTGTCCTTCAAGATGGGAACGATTCATATCCTATGCATAAAGGAACTTTAGAAGCAGATAGAATGGAAGACAGGTAAATAGGCAGAAAACAAAAGGACAAAACAAAATATAAAGTTGAGAACTATTGGAAACGTATGGCATGGTCAGTAAATATTCAGCTTCTTTATGTTATAAATACCCAGAAGATCTGTGCCCCAGGCAGTGTAACCTCAGGCAGTGTAACCTCAGGCAGTGTAACCTCAGCTCAGACCTTATGAACAGCCAGCACTCCAGCATACAAAGTCAAAGCCCTTGGGTACGTTCCCACAAACCTCCCCAGCACGTTCCATAAGAAATGCTCCCTCCCTGCTGAGTTGTTTGGCTCTCAGACAGCACCAAGGTATGCTGTTCTGCTGTATTGTACTTGGCATGTGGGCACCGTGGAGACAGGCACGCTACAATGCAATACCTGTGTATCGAGACAGGAAGGAATGAGAGCCCTGATAGATGTGGAGTGGAGAGGGCTAAGTGGAGAGGACTAAGCTATGTCTCCAGCCTTCCTTACATGCAGGCAGCCAGCGTGGGATAGGGAGCAGAAACCAGAAAAGGCAGCAGGCAGATAAAATGAAGCAAACAGGCTTTTGCAAAGCCCAGAACAGCGAAGGCTGAGCTGTGCAGGTCCTGGGTGGAATTGCTCTACTGGTGCTTCAGAATTAGGGTGAGGTGGCAGGTGCATGAGAAGACTGGCAATACGCAGAGCCATCCTGGAGATAACAGGTTGTCTGTCAACGTGAGGAGCTTATGTACATGTTGGACCACAGAGCTCCCACTAACGGAGAAATTAAACCTGTCTCCACACACCAGTCCCAGTGCTCTGATTACATTTACAGAGGTTGCGACCTGCATCCTGTCACCATGGAAACCTCTCCTGCTGCCAGCATGCAGTCAGGTTGTTTCTGTGGGTGGCTGATATTTAAAGGTAGAGGCTATGGAGCTGGAACAGTGAAAGCCAGGGCACCAAGTTTACGAGCAGCCAAGTGGCAAAATTCATTTCATTCCCTTTGACATCTTGTAATCTTGACTGGCAATGCCAAGAGACAGCAAGAAGGTGGCAGAGAAAGAAGAAGAGAAGGAGAGAAAAGGAAACAGAGAAAGGGGGCAATAGGAAGAGAAGTCATAGATCTTTTTCAAGCAATTCTGCTGCCTAGGGAAGGGAATTTGTGTGGTAGATTCATTATGAAACAGTGCTTTTGTGGATCCACCAAAATAACCTTCCCCTTCCATTCCCCCTCTCTAAATCAGGATTTGTATCCAATCCACATCTCTCCTCCTTCTTTAATTTTGTGCTAAACAGTCTTCTAATTTTCTTCTACAGCCCTCTCTATATCTGGAATGAAACGTACCCTTGGTGTAATTCCCTGACACTTCCTGAAATCAGGGGCATAGCACTGGAGATGGATGGGCTCCTTGGTCCCTGAGTGCCTGAAACCAGAGCTCCTCCAGCTCTGGGCCCTGCATCTCAGCAGTTTCATCTTCTTGTCAGCTAACTTGCCGTGTGTGCTGTGCACATGGATGTAAGTGGAAACTGCGCTGTGATTCTGTACCAGGGGAGTCCCCAGCGGCACTGTTGCAAATACCAGAATAGAGAAGGAGCGCGAGCAGGCAGAGCCTGGGGCCAGGAGAGCTGCTCAGCACAGAGATGGCTGACAGTGCAGCTGACTACGATGTCAGCTCCTCACACGGGAGACAGACACTACCTGACAGGCAACTACTTAGCTTCCAATTTTCCCTGGTATAAAACTATTCTGTTAAGCAATGGAAGGCAGCGCAATGAAGGTAAATAAAAGTGACACGGGACCCAGGCGCTGCTCTCTCTCTGCCCCTCTAAAGACGTGATTCTCTGATAGTTTGGTGGAAGATACAGGGGAGCTGAGTGAAAGGAGATAAAATGCAGGAGAAAAACACTCGTGGGGATAAGGGCAGGTGGCTGGGAACCGGAGTGCTGCCCCACAGAACAGGAAGTTTGAGGCTGGAGCACTTGTTGGGAGCTGAGATGATCTTGCTTCAGCTCCAGCATTCTCCAGCATACTCTGTGTGATCTCACGTGGGTCAGTTAAAGAGGGATCACCCTCCTTGAGAACAGATTATAAGTTACCCAGGCTCCCTGCACAGACAGCAGAGAGCAAGAGGTAAAACTTACAGACATGCATTTTTGCATATATATGGTGCAAAGAAAAGCACCATCATAGCTAAGATTGCATAAGCAAAAGTGACTGTCATGTATTTACCTAACCAGAAGTGTGCGACAAAATGTCAACTGTGGCAAGGAGGGAAACAGACCCAAGGGCTAGAAGCAGGAAACAGTGATAGATACAGGACATTTAGTGGTGTGAGAAGCCAGGAAAGCCTCCAGGGATCTGGACAGGCTAGGAACCTGTGTGAATACAGCTGGATTTTCCACTAGGCTCTCATCCCTGCTCCCCTGAAGGTCCTACCTCGTTGCTCCCCTCTCTTGTCTTTTGCTTCTGCAGTGACTGTAAGTTATCTTGCGGCGTCTCTTAGCCTTGCTTGCCTATCCCAGCAGAAATCTGCACCATGAAAGGATTCAACAATGCTATAATGGTACAAAGAGTAAGAGTTTGCATACCAGCTCAGGAGCCCCTGGAGCCCAGCTCAGTGTAAGAGATCCATTGTTTAGGTGCCACAAGAGTGATTGCTGTGAGTGCACATGGACAGAGGACACAGAGCCATGACTAAGAGATCAGTTGGTTTAGGAGGAGGTGAGAAAGAAAAGGCATCAGCTGGAATCCCAGATCAGCTTGCTCTGGGTTGGATATCTGACCTTTGTAATGCTTTGATTTGAAATTGTAAACCCTTGTAATCCTGGTGGATTACATCTCCATACCCTTTAATGTGTGCATCCCCCAAAGCCATGCAAATGCAGGGAGAGGGAGAATGGCACAGCACAGATCCCTGCTGGATAAAGAGTACTTCTCCACTGCCCTCTCTTTCACCTTGAATAACGTCCATTTCCCTCGGGAGAAACAGAGAGTGGGGTTACAAGTGGGGGATTGCAGAAGTTTAGAGAAGTGCCATACAAAGTAGCAGAGAATTACATTAGAGGAGATAAGAGAAAAGTAGAGAAGAGGAGGTTTTAAGACTTTGAGGCCCAATCAGACACTTACCTGGCTAAAGTACTGCAATTATCACTCCAAAGGCACACAGCACTGGCTGTACTGATCAATGACCCAAAGGAAAGGCCGAACTTTCCCCACAAGTTGCCAACTTAATCCCTTTTCTGTTTGAAATGGAGGCAGCATAAATGCAGTGCAGGCAGTAACTGTGCCCCTGTTTGGAGGTTAAATAGGCATGAAAGAGAACATGCTGCTGTAGGAGTGATGCACTGTATTAAGGAGACCTGGGTTTGATTCCAAGCTCCTCTGTGGACTTTCACCAAATCACTGGAGTAGGGTGGATCCAGACAATGAATGGTAATATTTATTTGGGCTTTCCTGCTGCATGGAGGCTGACACTGCTGCCTGTTTTTTATACTCTGGGGAATGGGGAACTTGGTTAACTCCACTGAGATCTGCTGCTTTGTGTCACCCGCCGCGTTCAGCAGGTAGAGGGAGGCAGGACAGACCTGCAGGACAGCCAGGTGCTCCTTCACAGCTGCAAAAACAGCCCAGCCCAGCTGTTTGTCAGAGCAGAGAGCGGTCAGAGCTGCAGGTGACGATGTCAGAAGTGCCTTCCTTAGCTACCAACATAGCAGACCACCCAGAATTGAGATGGCGGCAGGCACTGAGTTGGCTGATGATCCAGCTCCAGATCTGGGCCAGATTTCCCACTCTGAGAAGGCCACTTTGACTTCACCCACGCAGTGCCCGTGCTGTGCCCACAGTGTGTGCAGGAGGGCTGTGCTCACTGCTGCCATGCACAGCCAAGCACGGGCAGCAGCTGCCAGGCTGCACCTTACAGCTGGGAGAAGCAAAATGCTCCGCTGCCTGCAAACAGAGCACGGGGGGTCAAGGCTGCCAGCCTCTTCTTGAGGTGGGAAGTGCTAATTAGGGAAACAGCTCTTTTCTTTTTAAAGCACCGTTTCCTCTGTTTTCAATTAGACAATTCATAAGCTTGGAGTTAACTGCATACTGAAGTGCTTGCTTGGAACAAGGCCACAGGGCTCAGTGTTTCGCAGAGCGGAGCCCTTGGAGGATGGATGCACACTGCAGGAGAAATCTCTAGGAGAGGACATCCATTTTAAACTTGAAGTTGAGTCGAGTCGAGCTGATGGAAAGGAAAACAGGATCTCCCCCTCATACTTTCATCAGCTCGAGGGTCACTCTCCTTCAGCCTCAGCTTCATGAAACAGGGATGGCATTTTGGCACTCTGAACGCCCGAAACCTTCACATAAAGCCTGTGAGAAGTGCCAGTGCACTTAATGGAAGAACATCTCTGGGGCTTCGCCTGGAGAGCAGCTCTGCAGCGTTTGACTCTTCCATGGAAGCGTTTAAAGCATCTGGCAGAAGGGGGCAATGTAATAACAGCTGCACAAATGCTCGGGGTGTGTTTTTTCCAGCTGATCTCTTCTGCATCTGCAAGTTTTATTCTTTAATTTCGTACTGAATGAACTATAGCAACACTCAGCATTTACAAACGGCAGCGCCTTTCATTGGAAGAGCTCAAAGCAGTTTACAAACATTCATTGATTGCTTGACAAGCATGAAACGGAAGAGTCAGTGTATTTCAAAATGACAGGAGCGAAACAAGCTCCCGAATTTAGGGATAACTTCTGCCTTCCAGATCTCATAGCAGAGAAGATCGCCAACTAACGGCAGTCATTTTTGCGTTTAATTAATAATGCATTGCATCCAGTAACCAAGCTCGCAGATAATGGGCTTGTAATACAGCCTAACATGCCTCCCATATCATTAAGTTTAACTGTCACACTAAATATCAGACCGGCGCGCAGCCTTGTCAGTTTTTCTTTCTTTCTTTCTCATGAGAATGGAACAAGAGCAGCTGCAGGGAAGGAGAAGCCGAAGGGCTGAGATGATGCGGTGTGGCAGTAGAAAGCCCCTAAGGGACAGAACCATGGCTTGTTCACCAGCAGGGCTTGGAGGGAACAGCAAGGCAGTGAGCGCTGGCAGGCAGCCCCTGGTGCTGCGCCGGCACATTGCAGCTTCCAAGGCTGCCCGGCTTTTTTAGCTACTATTTGTTTCTAATGCAAGAAGGAATGTGGTTTGCTCGTCTGTTTGTTTCAAGATAAACGTGGGGGTTTTGTTGTTGTTGTTTGTTTGTTTTTAATTCATCATCAACGAAATACGCTCAATTTCCCGATGTGGAATGCATTTCAACTTGCAAATACTATTCTTATTATAACCTATTATTATCACAACATATTACAACTGACAAGCCCCAGCACTCTGTGTCATCATTTAAATGGGCCTTGGACCCCTCTCCCCCCCCAGGCTCTGTCTCCCAGGATGTGCCATGGCTCCTAAGGACATCCTCCCAGGATCCATAGGGCCTGGAAGGCACAAATCACAGCTTCCACCAAGCAGAACAACATCCATCCCCGGGCAAAACAGTTCAGGTGAATATTTTTGTCATAAGTCAAACGAGTTTGATTGTTAAATTTCCACCCAAATCATCGTTTTCTTCGAGAGATTATTTTTGGACCAAACCTATTGCTGTGCTGCTTGCAGTACGAGCTTCCATTCCCCAGGCGCCTGGCTCTCATTTTTCTTCACAAAGATTTATAGGAACTTCTCCCATACCACTGATTCCTTCATAAGAGAAAAGATCACTTTGGGGACCTACCTCTGTCTCCAGCTACACTGTTTAACACCTCTAAATATTCCTATTTATGAACTAACATCTGGGTCAGTCTACATAGCGTAGTTTGAAAGCCATTAAGACAGATGCCTGCATTTCATTAAGCAAGATTTGATAAGGTGGGTAGGGTTACAGGGCAAGATTACTATGGGAATTCAGTGAGTTTAAACCTTCACTCCAGTTAATAAAATCAAACAATACATCATAAAAGTGTCTGGAAATTGGCTCAATAATTGAAATAGAACTGTGTGATGGATGGAGATTTATGGATGCTAATGCAGAAGCACGACTACATTAGAACATCATATCTAAGCGTATTTTCAATCCAGAGCCTCAAATCCAAGTCTGCCTTTTGTGCTGCTTTAAGGCAGAAGATTCTTTTTTCCAGAACGAAGAAAACCTCACAGAACAGACGGTCCAGCTTTAATCTGAAGTCTCACAGTCCATCTCAGCACCGTGAAGTGTAATGGTGTGGCTGATGCTTACACAGATATTTCTGAGCTGGCTTTTCTGAGCTGACAGCCCGGATCTCAGTGCAGGTGACCCAGCTATGTACCAGACTGGCAGACTGGCAGACTCCCAACACCCAACATTCTGTCATATCTCATCTTTACCCCGAATGGAAATGCTCACAGAGCTCTAATGTTACAACCCCTGCGTCCACCTGGACCCTTCTCCAGATCTCTCCTTCCTCAACCCACTGCTTCTCAGGTAACGTGGGCTTTTGTCCTATGTCTTTGTTTTCTCTCTGGAGCAGACAGGGAGCTCTCCCTCCTCTGGAGAATTTTATACTCTCCTTTAACTCCATCCCTCTCCCTCAGCCCTGCTGGCAGCCCTTGGTGCTGGCTGCTTGTAGGAAATGTCCCTTCTGCAGCCTTAATGAAGTGTGTGGCAGTCCTCCTCATTAAGACTTGGTGTTGTCAATAAAAGAGTCATTAAAGTAGTTTGATGAGGGTTGGGAGAAAGAGAAAAGGTGCTGCAACACATCTACAGGGCAGAGGGCAGCTCCATCACACATTGTAACCAAACAGCAGGGGATCAATATCACCTTTGCATTAAACTGAAACCCATCCGTCAGCCTGAGGAGCAGCAGCCTCCACGAGAGCTCAGCTCAGTGCTCTTTTCTGCCTTCCTATCTTTCTCATCCTCCCCTTTACAGACTGTGCCTTTCCTGATGCTGATGAGCTTTTCCAGGAGGCCACAAAAGGCCACTCGGGATTTAAGCAGCGTAACCCATTCCCCACATCTGGCTGTAGCACCAGAACACAGATGTTGGGAGATGCCTCCTCTCTCAGACCACCCCTACCCCAACCATGGCGGGCACACCCAGGAAAGGAGTCCTTGCACATCCTTGCCATGTGCCATCTCCACCACAGAGGCACAGGAGGAACACGTCAGTGGGGTCCTACTGAAATGCACTGCTGTTACCAGAAACGATTGGACTCTATACATTCTAATGTATACATCTCAACACATCTGCTTGCTTCCAAGAAGCCTTCACAACAGAGAAAATGCAGCATGTCTGGGAGGTAAGTGAATCCAGAATCTGGCAGTCTATGCCAGCAGCAAGGTCCGGTAATTTAGATGTGCACTGGAACCAGATCTGTTTGCCATAAGTCAGAGCTGCACCTGCTGACATATTTTTGTTTCTCATTGGCTTCAGAAACTGATGAACGGTCACCTGCAAGCCCTCGTGAAGGTGCAGAGCCAAACAGTGAGGACATGGGAAGACCACTTAGCCTTAAAAAAGGAAAGATGATTTATGAGGGTTGTAACCAACCTTTAACTGAATGACTGAGTCACACGAGAAGGAAGATACATGAGCTGTTGGGCAATGAAACCGACGTAAGCATGTAAACTCTGGGATTACAGCAGCGCATTAGCATGGCACAGCTGATTAGTAAACCAGGAGAAATTATTCAAGCAGTCAGGTGCATGACCAGACTGGAAAGATGCCTTTTTTACTGAGCTGTTGGTCACTGTCAGAGGCAGCAAATGACACCCAGTGGTCCAACAATTTGACCTGGAATGGCAGGAGCTGTGATACAGAAATAGATGGACTGGCATCTGTTCTGAAAGAGCAAGAATGAGAATCTGCTCTGAAATGGCAGCAGCCACAGCACCGGAAAGGGAGGACAAAAGGGCAAGTGAGTGTACTACCCAAGGAGAGCCAGCAGGATGAATAAAGAGGCTGGAAATGTATCTCCAGCGCTGCAGTGCCAGACTAGGTGAACAAATGACCTGATCCCGTTTAATGAAGCCTGTGATCCTCCACCCCTCTCTGTAGAATGGGCGTCCCAGGGTCAGCGTGTGCCGGCGCGAGCGTGCACACATCCTTATCTTATCTAATTACCAAAAGTTTCAGATTAATTTCAGCGCAGCTGCTTGAAAGGGCTGTTATCAGGCGAGGCTTTGTGGTTTAACCTTGTTACCCTTTTGTCGTTAACCTTTCTGAATGGCAGAGGGGAAGGCTGAGAGATCGTGATGTGCTGGAAGAGCAGGAAAGGGGCAGATGGGAACCGAGGAGCCCGCATCCCTTGGCTGTGTGCATCCAGCTCCTCTCCAGGCCGTGTGACACACCAGCTGGCTGCTCACCTGCACTGACAGGCACTGCACCCAGCCACACCGAGCAGCCCACTGCAGGGACACAGCTCCTGCCAACCCCTCCAGATCCCTTGATATTTCCCACTCTCCCATTTTACCTTGCGTTGCTCGGCTCCTCACAGGCCGCCCTGCTTTGTTTCCATAGCTACACGCAACCACATCTGGCTTCCTGAGAAATTGGATTTCAAAGCAAGACAAGCCTTCAAAGGAATTTGTCCATTTAACAGAATATCATTAGGAGAGAGCCCGTCTGCTGAACTTCAGGCCGAAAATGATTAAGGTGGGGCTTTTATCATGCAGTGAGGCAGCTTTACATCTACAGCCCACAAAGCGTGATGCTACAGAGCATGGATGCAGGGGTAGCTGCCAGTCACTGCCAGACCCCCTCATCTCCCTCCCAGCTGACCACTAAATTTGTAACCTATTCACACATTCAAAAACGAAAGTGGCAAGGAAAAGGTCATTTGTTGGGGACCCACTGCCTGGCTCTGCCTGCAGAGGGGTGAGGTTAAACAGGAGCGTTGGCTGTGCTTGTGCATGGTGTGAAGGCTGTGAGTAACAGCACGTACATCTGCATGGCAGCTGAGACTCCGTGGTAAAATGGATTCAATTTTAGCAACATCTGCTGCATGGTCAGTACTGTCTTAACAAAATCTTCAGATAGGGCCTGAGGGGGACATCCAAGGTGCTGAGCTCTGTCTCCAGGCCGTGGGATGAATGTGCAATCCAAGACCACCCAGGATGCCTCCACACATTACGCTACACTCAGAGCTCTATGATAACCTCAAGATCTGCAGCAAAAGACCAAAAATCACCAGAGCAATGCGTTTCAGCAGAACAGATCTGAAGCTTTGCTGCTGATGTAAACACTGCAACAGGAAATGTGCTGGGTGAAATCCCCACACGCTTTCCTGCAGTGATCACAACCCAGGCAGCAAAGGAAGGCGAAGCCCCACCACAACACCTGCAGAGCAACTCGCTGCTCGTTTGACACGAGGAAAAACTTCTCCCATCCCCTAAATATGATAAAGTGGTTTATCTCTTGGGCAGGACTCACTGATTGTCTCCTAATTCACTCTTTGCACCACGCTTTCAGAGCTACAGATATGCAGAAAACCCATGAGATGATCCTTTTCTTTGCAGTTGCATGAATGTTTTTCCTTCTGAGATTTGCACCGATCAGGTTTCGTTGATCTTTCTGGCATACCTGAAGGCAGTTTCTTCCATCTATGGGACCCAGTTCATCCCTTTATAAACTCGTTTTTAAAGTGAGTCACTCTCAGCAAGCAGCTGCTTTTTATTTGCAGTCTGTAATGAACTGAGGAGGATTTCTATGGAGAAGCATTTAAATATTTATCCCTAAACACCTCCAGGTGAGAACAAGCATACAGATCCATCTACTGTACACCCACCTGCGTGCACCACCATTCCTTGCATACAATCACAGCAGCTCCCATCTGCCAGGAGCCGTGGGCAGCTACCAGAAATTCACATCTTGCTCCCACAGGAGACTCTCACTTTTCCTAATCCTGCCTCATGAAACCCTGCCTGACTAGCAGATGTAATGGCAAAGACTCCTGTCTGTGATGGGGATGCATTCCAGCAAGCCAATCTCCTGTGCAAGGCCCTCTGAACGGCAGCAGTATTTTCCATGCTGCATCCAGTGCCACTGCAGAGCAATTTCTTGCACACAGCATCCCAAAAGCAAGAATGTGCTGCAAAACTGCTGTCAGCGTGTGCAAGCTCACACAGCAGCATGCAAAGTAAAAGGGAAAGGATGGAAATCAAGTGAATTTTGTACTCAGAATAGGAAACTTGCATGGTCTGGAGCGGCACTGAACATGTCTCTGGTCACAGTGCCTTCACCTCTCCTTCAAATCCCTCCATTCTCACTGCTGTTATTTATAGAGGTGCTGTCCCAACCTAAAAGAACTCTGCAATCATTTGAGGGGTTTTCTTGCTGGTGAGCTTCGGATAAAGAAGGCTGCACTTGGGTTCAAACTTTGGGAATACAAGGATGGAGAATATTAGCAGTATATCCCCATAGCTGGCCCGCATTAATTCATTTATATAGCAGAGGAGCGGATGTGGGACTGCAGGTTAATCTAATGCAATGCCACTTTTGTTTTGTAGAGTGCAGTTTGCACTTATTGACTGTCAGATGCAAGTTAAAGTGCACAACCCTCCTATTTCTCCGGGCAAGATAGAAATATGAGCGGCTATTACGCTCTATCCCCTTCCTATGCAGGATGTAGGAAGTGGGGATGTTTAATTGCAGAACAGCCAAGCACTGCTTCTCCTCCTGGGCATTAGGGGAAGGGGTCTGCCTCTGCTTGGAACAGACCCAATCCCCATCTCCTGTTGTGCTGGGGGTCGGCACAGAGGGGTTAAAGCAATGGCCGCACAGCTCCGGGTCTGCTGTGCCAGCAGGTGCGCTGAATTGAGCGCTAATGAAGGAGAGGCTCGCCTAACTGCCACCTGATTAAAATGCTAATGCGGGGAGCTCGCTATCAGCTGTGTTGTGGCTGGGGGTGGGGTCAGGCTTTTTGTGGTTAGTTGAGCTCGGCCTGTGAGCAGCATGGAGGAGCTCAGCACCTTGACTGCCTTTAGTGAGGCTGAAAGAGGAGGAGGAGGAGGAGGAGGCACCTGAGCAGAGCTCTGCAGTTCCTTCCACCTTCTTCGGGGTGTCCCCACCCCCTCTGCTTCCTTTCTCGTTCTGTCCCCGCAGCTGAGGGACCAGAGTAGTAGCAGCAGGTTTGGCTGGTGGAAAGGAGGTGGCAGGGCCATGATCCCAGAGGACATTCAGAGACTCCTTGAAGGTAACCACCAATTCCTCCTTGCTGCTCTCCTGCTTAGCAGGAAAGGCCTGCACTCGTTGCAGGGGAGGAGCCTGGAAAGCCTTTAGCGTCTCATTGTGCTGATCCAGAGAGGGGAGTGGGAGGTCTACGGGAGTTACTTTTCATCTACAGCTGATGGATGGCTTAGTGGCCTTCAGGCTGTGTGTGTGGCTTTCGTGTCCCTAATCCTGATGAGAGAAGCATAGGGGATGCGGCTGCCTGTCCTGGTGCTCTCAGTGTTGTCTGAGTGCCATGAGTTGGCAGGTGGGCCTGTGCCTGTGTTAGGAGAGAGGCAGCTCTCTGGTGGTTCCAGAGGCTGTTTGTAGAGGAGGAGAGCGTATGTAAGGTTGAGGGGTGTTTTCTGGTGTGGTGTCCCCACCACGTGCCTTCCATTAAAGCATTGTGTGGGCTCTGCTGGGGAGTGTCACTGGGTGAGCCAAAGGGGCAGGCACACAGGGTAGAATAAACTTGTGTGCTGCAATGAGAGCCCCCCTGGGCTTTTGCTGCAGCTGTGGTAGTGGTGCCTCCTGGTTCTGGATGTTGTGCAGTGCTGTATGCATCCTTGGGGATGTGCAGAGCAAGCTGGTTGTGGTGGGGGTACAGGAGAGCTTCAACCCTGCTCAGAATGGAGCATAGACTGAGAAAGCAGTGCCAGCTTCAAGCTTTGCTTCTGCTTGCTAAAGTGAAGGTGACCTCCTAGGCCTCGCATCCGAGGGAAGGAGCTGTGATGCTTGGCAGCATCACTTCCCTGTAGGCATGAGATGGAGCTTCTGGGCAGTTCTGCAGGTTTTCCTGATTTCTATGCAAACCTGAGCTGTTGCACAGACCCCTTCCCACTGAAGCAGTGGGTCAGCACTGCAGAAACTGGGCCTACCTCATCTGCCAAACTGTGCTTTGCAACCATGAATGAATTCTGCACTGGTGTGAAAATAACTGCTTGCTGTTTCTTTGGTGTTGTCTTGTGGGGTGAATTTATGCAAATAAAGGAACCTATACTCAGGGTTGATGGTTTTTTCTCTCTAGCATTGCCTTGCCTTCTGCAGTCACCTCTGCTTGCATGCTTACTTCCCCTGCCCTGCTGACTCTCACCGACCTCCCTATACATAAAGCAGGCTGAAGCAGCAGCCTTAGCCCATTGCTGCACATCCTGCTGCCGTAGGTGCAGGCGGGTGGTGGGAAAGAGCTGTTTGCATTCTGCTGCTTGATGCTCTGAGCTGTTGTGTTTGAGCCTGACCCGCTCTGCCTTGAGGCTTCGTGACCTTTAGTTTCCTGTTGCTCATCTCCTGACAGCACCAGCCCCTGTCGTGTCATAGAATGGCCTGGGTTGAAAAGGACCATAGTGATCATCTAGTTTCAACCCCCCTGCTATGTGCAGGGTCGCCAGCCACCAGACCAGGCTGCCCAGAGCCACATTCAGCCTGGCCTTGAATGCCTCCAGGGATGGGGCATCCACAGCCTCCTTGGGCAACCTGTTCCAGTGCGTCACCACCCTCTGGGTGAAAAACTTCCTCCTAACATTGAACCCAAACCTCCCCTGTCTCAGTTTAAAACCATTCCCCCTTGTCTTATCACTATCCACCCTTGTAAACAGCTGTTCCTCCTCCTGTTTATATGCTCCCTTCAAGTACTGGAAGGCCACAGTGAGGTCTCCCTGAAGTCACCCCAGCTCTGAGTTCCTTCCAATCCTGGTTGCAGCAGTCAGAGCACACATCCTCCCACCCATCAAAGCTGCCTCCCAGCCCATCAGAGCTCCCTCCCAAATGCGTTGTGTCTTCCCCCAGATGTAGGTGTGAATTCTCCCCTCTGCTTTTTAATCACGGGGGCTTTGGTGAAGTTCACCCTTTCCCATTTTTGATGTGCAGTGCCTTATTGTTCGCTGCTGACGCTTCTGTAAACAACTCATTTCTGCACCTGCCACCTTCCTTTAACTTACATTATTTTCTTGTTAGCTGACTGTTTTTAATTGAAGGCTTCAGATCTCCTTCTAAAGCACAGCCTTTGTTTGCTGACAAGTAGAGCAGGCTATGAATGGAGATTAATTGCATGTCACATACCTCTGTATCAAACTTGCTGTGTCTTAACAATCTGTACAGTCTCGAGGCCTTCCAGGGGCTGAGGAGGTTTCTTGCTATGCAGGAACCAGAGGAGCTTAAGCTCATCAGGTTTTCAAACTGCATTACAATAAGAATTCTTGTCTTTAAAGTAAAAATTACAACTTGAGGAGCCAATGTGTACTGGTGTGTGGGCCTTAATGTCTGCTTCCCTGTATTAAGCTTTGTTCCATAGAGCAGGGCTGTGTGCAAGGTGCCCAAAAGGCCAGTAGTCAATGGCTACCTCCCAACAGCCCTGCTGTTATCACAGAAGACATCTCTGAGGTTGCAGTGGTTAAAAGCTGATATACCATGGCTATCTTCTCTACACTGCAGTGCTTCTGAATGCTGATTGCCTTATGTTTATGAATGGATGTGATTGCGACAGTTTTATTACTCGGTTCCACATCACAAATTAGCAGCCCAAGTTGTTATTAATTGCACGAGGTTTCAGTTCTGGCTCAATCCAAGGGAAGCAGAGGGTATTTCTCTTTGTTTTGCACAGATTTCTTCTGAAGGGTAAAACAGTGGTTCTTGAAAATGTGATGTATCTCTGACAAATCCAGGGCTCCTGCTTTGCTTTATAGAAGTTAAAGGCAGCCTGGCTGCAGTTTCCCTTGCCCTGCCCGACCCCTTCATGCCAGAGGGGGGGTCTGCAAGGCGCTTCTCTTGCAGAGTTTGGGCAGCAGAGAGGGCAGAAGAGATGCTGCCCTGTGAGTGTGACTGCGTCCACAAACTAACAGCTGGGAGCTGCTGCCTTCAAGGTGAGCAGCCTTACTGCTGCTTCAAAAACAAGCAAGTGCTGTGTTCTGTGGGGGCTGCTGGGCTGCAGGCAGTGCTGGTGCTGCATTCTGACCCCCAGCTGTCTTGGTTAGCATCCTGGAAACATTAATGCAATCTCACGGATGGTTGAGATGTCTGCACTCTGTGTTGATAGGATGGGAAGCTGCAGCAGGGGCTGTGTGAAGCAGCAGGCAGTGATGGAGCAGAGCAGCTAGCTCAGCATTGGCTTCCATCCCTTCGGTGTTGTGGTTCTGAGGGACCTGAGTTGGATTTCTGTCGTTGGCTTTCTGATGGCAGATGAGTAGAAAAGAGCAACAAGTCTTGGGGTGTGGGCATGGGAGAGATGCACACGGCCTCTAAATACCTTTCAGCTCATTGAGTGATGATTAACTCAGAGATTTAGTGCTGCCATTACAAGGTTATTTACTCGGTGGCTGTGACATAACCCTTACAACGCTGTGCACTGCGTGTGGGGTTAAAGTGGATGACTGCAATTGCCTCTAGAAACTCTCCTGAAGCACTTGATGAAATCTCAACTGTTTTCTTTTTTTTCCCCCCCCCTCTTACCTTTGGTAGCTGCAGGAAATGAAAGGGAGAGTCCTGTAAACTTTCGGAGTGGATCACAGAGAGCAATCTATAAACATCAAGAATATAACGTTACTGACAAGCAGTAAAACTAACATTGAGGTGATTTACTCCGGAGCTGCTTACATATTGCTCTTCCTGATCCACTTGGAGAGTTTATGGTTAGGCTTTCTTTTTCATTTCCTGGTGCTATAAACATCGTGGCTGGCTCTGAAAGGGCTCTGCCTGCTTTGCAGGAGGGACCATAGCTCTGCTATAACTTATCCAGCAGCTGATCTGTGCTGACATGGCAGCGAGTAAATACCATGTTGCAGCTGATGGCAAACTCACAGAGCTGATCTGTGCTTAAAAAGGGCAGAAGAGCAGCTGATGTTGGCCCAGCTTGTGGTTCTTGTTTGTTCTCATTGCAGCCTGCAAGGGTTTTTCTTGCTGACTGATCTCTACAGTGCTGTCTTAAAGCTGATTTGTACGTAATAAACTGTCCCCTCAACCTCCATCTCTTCTTACAGTAAGCTTCTCAGAGCAAGGTATGTTCTTTGTGCCTAGATATGTGTACTTGGTTATTTCTTATGTTATTTGTAAGCAGTGCAAGTCTAGCACTGTTTGGTTTGTCATAAGTTGGTGCCGTATCTTGGGGGCAGAATTAAAACAGTGTGGAGATGTGCTGAAAATGAGACTTAACAGAAGCAAAAGATCCAGCAGAGCCTCAGTTGGGATAGCCCGCAGGGTCAGGGTGCTCTGACCTGATGCCTCTGTGCTCCTGGAGCTGCTGCAACTGCTGCTGGAGGTCCTTGCTTCTGTCCTTCACTTCAGAAAGACGTGTTTCTCTTTTTCCCTCCAGCTCTCAGCCTTTCTTATGTTTGTCATAAACAGGTGATAAAAATAAGAGCTAGTGACTTTAACAGGGGAAGATATTAGTTTCTCCTGTGGCACTTTGATCTTCTGTGCTTGCAGGTAGAGGAACTGTTTTGTTAAAGAGCTATAAAGGTTCCCGGGGCGTGCTGAGCAGCGCTGGCTGCTCTACTGGCAGCTGAAGCATAAGGAGCTGCAAGTCTTGCAAGCAGGATATTAAACTGACATTAGTGTCACAGTATGGGGTGTGAATTAAAGGTTGGAGAGGGCCGTGGGTGTACGCCACCACAGCTTTGAAGCCAATCTTTGCTAGAGGAAACCAGCAGTAAAGCTGCCGGAGTACAGGGATGACGATGCTTTCACTTACAGAGCAGGTGTGGTTGGAAATGTTCTGTTTTTCTAAGAGGCTTCTGTAAGGAGTATAAATATTCATCCAAATAGAAGGCACTTAATCTATCTGTAGGCTCTTTGTCTTTCAGTTCGGGTTAGATTTCTACATGTGGCTGTGCTTTCCAAGTGAGAGAGTGCCATATTTACTTCTGCCAAGCTGTTCTGTTGGGCAAGCACAGTGTATCTGAGCATTAGCAGAGCACGTGGTGTGATATATCTGTATGTGGGTGAGTGCACAACCAACCTGGTGTTCAATGCCTGCTCCTTAGGAAGGTTATCCAGGTGAAAACCACAAGCTGGGATTTCCTGTAAGTGTTGGTGGATGCATTACACCCATATTAGAAGTGTTTTGGATCCTTCCCTGAATGGCAGCCCTTAAGCCTTTCATAGCAGCAGATTTTTAGGGTTTCTGGAAGCAGAGAGGTGTATGGGAGGTGTTGGGTGCTGCACACAACGGTGTAAGGCAGTGGTTAATGAATGAAGTAAATGCATGTGGCACAGGAGTGGTGTTCTAGCAAGGCTTCTGACCTGAGCTAACGCTTCTGTTGCTGGGTGTCAGCAGGGGACCCAGTGGGAGCTGTGAATCCCAGTGTCTCGTGATGGGCTGACAGACTGTCTTCCTCAAATCTGCACCAGGGCTTTCTGATCCCTGAGATGCTGCTGCTGTTCTCAGCCAAGGATGGGTACCATTAGCTGCCCATTAGCTTTAACTTGTTTCTTTCCCTTCACTCAGATGCTGAGTGCTTCCTGGTGGATGGACTGCAGAACGAGAACCTGAGCCCTAAAGCAAGGGAGCAGAGGAACACAATTCTCTTTGGCTTCCAGCAAGTCAAAGCCAGGTACGTGTTGTCTATGTCCATGTCTCCTAATGAACAGCCCCATAATTTGGGGTACTGCATGCTGCATTCAGTTGGCCCATGCTTTGAAAGATAGTGGGCATTCACTGGTATAATTGAGAGTACGCTGTGTCCTTCTGTTTACATCAGCTGGTTATATTTGGTTGTCTGCAGAGTTATCATTGCCTGCCTTTGGAATCTGTTGCTTCTTAAAGCAGAAAACATGATTTGGGCAGTGTCTGTACAGCTCTTTGCATGTGAATCTGATGCTGTTCTTCCTTCGCCATGGTGCTGATGAGGATTTTGTGTATGGGGGGAAATCCATTACTTGATGCTGAGACATGGGGGTTAAACAATACAGTGAGCAAAGGCTCGCACTGCTGGCTTGCTGCTGAAAGTATCTATTCCATGTGTGGCTCGTGAGCCCAAACATGCATTACCTGTGCTCTGACACAGTAAAAAGGAGAGAAGATGACTTCCTAAGTTACATCTCTGAACTGTGTTCCAAAATCTGCTGACCTCAGCCTTATTCAAATCTTGAATGAGAATGGGAGCTGCATCACTTGGATTTGAGAGCAGAGCAGGCAAAGGTTGTGCCGTGGTGCTGGGGGAAAATCAAGGAACATAAAGCAGAAAACATGTTGCTGGAGGCTTAAATGGAACTTGGGGCCTCAGCTGCATTATGTTTCTGGCTGGAAATGTGATGTATAGCTTGCTGTTAGTGCTCTAGTTAAAAGATATGAGTTGTGTCATTTGAAGTTAAGACCTGACAATAAAACTCGGGGTGGCTGAGTGATGGAAGCATCCCGTTTAAATAAAACTGCTGTCAAGTCCCTGAGATGCAGAGAATTTTATCCTTTGGAAGGGCACAGCCAGATCCTATTCCCAGCAGTCCCACTGAAGAACTTTGCAAGATGCCCTGCTGTATCTTAATCGATCTTTCCTGCTGGCTAATTATGCATCACTTTTACTCAGCAACACGGGACTGTGTAATTATCAGCCTGGGTTGCCCTGAATAATTGAAACAAACGGGATGCAGAAGATGGAAGCCTTTGGAAATGGGGCTGCGGTGTATCTAAGGGCAAAGAGGTGCATCTGGCAGTGCCTTGTAGTGCTGGGGAGGAACCTTTTGGTGTGGGTGCAGAGGGCTGGTGTGGCTTCTGAGGCATTGCAAGGTAGTGACCTTGGATGGAAAGATCGAAGTAAACAGAGCTATGAACCTGAAGTATTCAGATGTTAAGGCAAGCTTTTATTTATTCCCAATGGCCTTGAGAGCGTAGAACCTTTAGAAGTGATATATCTTTGTATGGTCCAACCCTAGGTCTGTCTTGAATGAGTTTTAAAACCAGAATTGTGGAACCTGATAAATGTGTGAAGTCCTTGGCAAGCTTACTGATCCACTTTTGGCTCCAGAAGGAGCTGCCATCCTCTGCCCTGACAGGGCTGCAAATGGCACTTGAGCAGTGGGGAGGATGCTGCTGTGGCCGTCCCCAGGGGACCTCTGGCTTCATGGAGATCCTGTGCAGTTCTGGTGATTTGTTAGAGAAGGAGCAGCCTTTGGAGTCAGAATCATAGAATGGCTTGGGTTGGGAGGGATCCCAAGGGCCATCAAGTCCCAACCCCCTGCCACAGGCAGGGCCACCAGCCACTAGATCAAGTATTGGATGGGGCCCTGGGCAATCTGATCTATCCAGACCTTAAACTAAAGGAGGGGAGACTTAGATTAGATGTCAGGAGGAAGTTTTTTACTGAGAGTGGTGAGGTGCTGGAAGAGGTTGCCCAGAGAGGCTGTGGATGCTCCATCCTTGGAGGTGTTTAAAACCATTCCCTCTTATTCTACAGCTGTCTACCCTTGTAAGGAGAGTCCTGGGTCAAACGCTGGGTTCTGCATCATGGGATTAGCCTTTGCTTTTATCTCTTTATCAGCCTAAGAAAACACAATTTGGCATAAAGCTTCCAGAAGCATCATCTCAGTGAGCAGATGTAGGGAAGCAGCCTTGGCATCAGGAGGGGATGTGATGCACAAATCCTTCCTGGATGTTCAGGTCAAGATATGGGCCCCAGCCCTGCTGCTTATTGAAACAGATTGCCAGTAAGTGTGGAGGGGAAAGAGAGACCCACAGCAAAGAGGGCACTGCTGATTTCCTCCTTGTGTTTTATTGCTCAGTGGCATTTGGAAGCGGTGAGAAGAGCAGCGTACAAACGCTCTTCTTCTGCCCTGAGCCATTAACGCAATGATTTGTGGTGGGAGATGACTGTAAGGATGACTCTCCTTTTATCTGAAAGGCTCTGAGCAAGCCCTGCTCCTGGTGGGGAGCGCAGGTCTGTCCCTCTGGGGCTTCCTGTGGCTTTGTGGCTGCTGCTCAGGAAATCAGCAGCAGTCATGCTCAGGAAGCGCTGCATAACGCAGTGTAGGGTTTCATTGTTTGGGTTCATCATGGACATAAGTAAACTGCTGAACTACCAGGGAGAGACACACGGTCTCTGAAAGGGAAGAGCTTCATCTCAGCTGATTATCCTGAGCCGCTCTCATAAGTGTTCCTGTAACTTCAGGTCTTTGTACGGCAGCTCTCCCCATGGCCTCATAACAGCCCCCCGCCAGGAGGGCCCTGATGGCTGTAATAGGAACAAGTGCTGGGGCTCTGTCTCCACGTGCTACCTGGGAGGATATATTGTTCCCCTCTTGCCAGGAGAAGTGCGGTAGGTAGGGGCTGGATCGTGTTTGCAGGTTATATATATTTTTCAAGGCAGTCAATGGTATTTCTGCTCGAGGAGCTGTGTTGGAGGCGCTGCCGCGGCGCTTGTGGGAAGGCTGTCACCATGCAGCTGAGTTATGAGTCCCCGTGCTGTTCTACTTTCAGAAACCATTTGGTTATTTAAAACGTGCTGTTACATTGAAAATACGTGGTGTTTTACTTCGGTTTCCCCCTCTCTTTGCAAACTCAGATCCTATTCCACTTTCTGATCTCATATGCAAAACCTGGTGGTATATACATCATTTTTTTTCTAATCTCTTCTTGATGTTAATAATCTCCTTTACTTTTGTTGCTTTCCCCATCTGCATCCATCAGACGAGCCGTAGAGTGCAGCTGGAGGCGTGGTCCCCCAACAGGACAGCGACAGCAGCATCAACACCTTGACCAAAGGCTGAGGATGCTGCTCTGGTGCTGCATGGAAGAGCAAAGTGTGATGGGTAGAACTTTCTAAAAAAGCAGCTTTGGTTTGAGGGAGGGCAGGGGGAGGATGCTGTGCCAGGGTGGAGTTGTACTCATCTTCCAGAAACCCCAGGGCTTGTCAGTTGCTTCTGTTTTAGGTCGGTCGGTGCTGAGGGTTTGTTTCAAGCTGTTTCTTATGTCTTAGCAAAGGCAGCTGCAGAGTGAGCAGCAGATGTCCAACACCTGGAATGAATCGGATACATGGCTCTGCTTAGGAACACAGACCTGTTCTTGTCCTTTGGCAAGAGCAGCAAGCAAAAAAGAAGTCATCTTGCTGTTAAATGACCTCACCTCAGCATTTAGACACTTCTAGAGCAGTGAGGATGGCAGGGGGTGAGATGGCGAGAATGGGATTTACTTATGAATATGGAGATAAATAGTGCCTCCATCTCTGTGGAGGCAGGGAGTTGTTTAAACTCCCTCTTGGAAGGCAAGTTTGCACTGATGGATACAAATTCTTAGTGTTTTTTTCCCTGTAGTAGTGCTAAAAGGAGAATGTGGACTATGCCAAGTTGGGAGGGACCCATAAGGATCATTGAGTCCAACTCCTGGCTCCTGTAAGGCAGACCTGTCCTATACCAAAGCAGAGATAAAAAGGGCTTAATTAATGCTGTTTCTCATATATACCCACTAGGAAATCCAGAGTAGGCCCTGAAGCTCTCCCTGCAGTTTGCATGGTTGCAAGTGGAAGCGTAAGGATAAACCCAATGTGGTGTGACCACCTCTGGTGTGGGGGTCCTCAGGTTGTGCTGCAGATCTCAGCAAGCCATGGCAGTTGTGTGGCTTGTGTGTGCTGTAGCATCACTGAGCTGCTGGTCTTACTGGTTTACAAGTGCAGCTGAACTGTTGCTGCTTCACACGGATCCTGGGGTTGAGCTTGATGCTGCAGTATTGCATTAGACATCAGATGCTGCTATGGGGCTGTAAATGGTTCACAAATGGAAGTGCATCCAGAACTTTGCATAAGGCAGAGTGATTGGCCTGTTGTAGCAATCTTGAGTGTATTAACTGTTGTCTATTGCTTCAATTTCAACCCCATTCTAGAAGTTTGGAGATTGAAATGAAAGGAAACGTGATTTTTGAGGGTAATTTTGCTTCATTAGTGTAAATTCACTGCCTGTAGCTAGTTATGCTGAATAATGTGCAATACCAAGATGAAAAGAACTTAAGAACATGACCTTATGGGCAGATGACTGAGCTCAGCACATTAACACTGGGGCTGGTCTGTAGTCCCACCACGTTGTCCTTCATTAGGCCAAGTGCTGTGTGTGGGCAGAGGCGTTCCTTCTGCTGCCAGCACTCCAATGGAATACTGACTGCTCATTAAGCTCTGGTGGAGTTTTAGTTAAGAAGTTCTGAATTTATTCTGTAATCTCAGTAAGAGATTTTTTTCCCCCCCCTTCCTTTGGAGAGAGATGAGGAAGGAATTCTTTGCATCCAGGGGAACAAATTCAATTCAGCTGTTATCACATTCTACCTGCTTTTATACCTGGGGTGAAGGCAGCCCCTCACTCTACCAGTAATGCAGTTTGGTGCCGTTTGGCTTCGGCTCCTTTCAGTAATTCCCATCATTTCCATTCCAGCTGATAAAATTACCCCTTATTTCACCATCCATTTCCTGGTGAATGCATTGTTAATCTGAAACCCGAGGACTGTAAATGATTGAAATTGTGTAACCAGAGTCTCTGCCTATCTGCTGCTGCCTCTGTAGCATTTAGCTTGGAAATGCATTTGAACTGGTTTGTAACAGGCTCTGCTAATGGTGAGCTCCCCAACCCTCTTTTCTTTCTTTCCTGTGCTTGAAATCTCGTACAGCATTGATTTTTTTTTTCCAATTTTTTTCTTGCAAACATTTAAAAAGCAGCAAATATTGTGCACCAAACAAATTAGACTGCCTTGGTATATCTAATTTAACAGCTGTGGTGATATTAGTGTTCTTAATTGGACAAGAAAATGCCGGAAATTTGATTGAAACCTGACTTCATTGCATGGTTCCTGCTGAAATGGAGTCTGAGAGGAAAGTGGGGTTTAGGCTCTATAGATGTTAAAGCTGCAAAGAGACCATTATATCCATCAGGTTTGACCCCTGGCGTAATACAGAACGTAAGATCTCAGAAAGCCATTTTGCTTCCAGCCCCAAATGGATCTGCTTTGAATCCATCAGCACTGGGATGTGGCAAAGGGGCGCACAATGGTCGGCCAGCTCACCATGTGGGATGAAGGCTGGGTGTCATCGTGTGTCTTAATGGCATTTCTGTGCCACTGATGGAATTGGTGGCTTTCCTGCCTGGAGTTTGGCTCCTGCAGGGAGCAGTCCCAGATCGGTCAGTCCCAGCAGCATTGCTGTCTCCAGGCAATGGCTTCTGAGTGCAAGGGCTCAGCACAGCACGTGCTGCTCTCCTGAAGGTGAAGCCTTACCCACTCTGTGTGGGAGGCAGCAGAAGGTGCTGCTCCTTTTGGCCCCAGAGCTGGGAAATGCCAGTTCTGGCTGGAGACAGAACGGGTTCTCATGGGGGATGAGGCATTCTGGCAAAGTCTGTGACTCAATTTCCCTCTGCAATGTGACAAAACCACTTTCTTTTCCTCACGACCATTCACCCTTTGAGGTCTGTTTATACAGTTGAGTTGCAAGTTTGATTGGGGCCCATTGGAGACACAGCTGCTCCGAGACTGATGAATTAGGGCTGGGATGTGCATGTTTTTCAGGAGCAAAGCACATAAACCCTTCCAGACAAGTGACACTCGCTCATGTTTGCTTGGTGAGTGTTCAACCTCAAAGGCTGTCCGATCACGAGGAACCCTTCGTGTTTCCAATGGAACCAATCTGTGGCTTCTTCCTGTCTGGCCCCAAAATATGCACCGATGAGGTGAGAGGGGTGGGTGGTTCACTGCAAACTATGCGGGGGAAATGCTTATAGGATGGCTTTTGTTAAAGTCCTGGCAGTGCAGTGCTCCTTCTTTGGCTTTGTGATGGAAATTGGATATCTTTGGGCTGGCTCCCCGCTCTACTATCGCATCAGAATTCTGCATGGATTCCTTTGAGTTGGTTTTGCTGAAGGTAGTTAATCATATGGCAGGAGGTGTTCCTTCCCTCTCCACTTCAAGGTCTGAGGTAGCCCAGACCTTGCTATTTTCTGTGCTATTTCCTATGCTTTAAGTACTGCCCTTCTTAGGGGATTCCTCTTGTAGCTGTTGGATGGATGTGTTACTACCTGGAGAAGGGGAGTGGGAAGAACACACACCAAAGCTCATCCTTCCCCCCAGTGCAACCTTAAACATACACAAAGGGTCTGGGGGAAAGAATGTTTGTATTTCAGTAGCTTCAGTGAACAAACTGGAAATGCTGTGCCACCCTCAGTGGGTGCCCTGCAGGCTCCGGGTCTTTGTGTGGCAGGTGAAGGAATTCAATCCTCACTTTCATCTTCCATAAGAACATCCTTTCCCACTCCCGATTCAGCCTTAAAACTCTTTCATTCTTCTGCTTCAGCCTTCCCAGAGTGAAAACGATCAAAGCAGGAGATGAAAGACTCATCCTGATCCGCTGAGATAAGAATTTTGGCTGTTTCCTTATGCCTCAGTAAAATAAATAACCAAAAGCAACGCATCTTTTTGGGATTTTTTTTGTCCCCTCCCCCCCTTTGATTTGATCAGAGTGAAACTAACGTGGGCTTGCTGGTCCGGTAGGAAATGGAACTCAATTTTACATTTTTTTAAACCATTTTACTGTATTAAAAATGACAGAGGTTAGAAACAAAGCTCTTATACTTTTATTGAACCGGAATGAGAAGTGACAGAAAATCATTTTGGTCCTAGTGCAGTAAATGTTATCACTAAAACATGTTCAGGGGAGATTAGGACAGTCTCTCAAGCACAGGAGACAAAAGTTCACCAAACGAGAAGTGATTTCTCTGTCCTTGTCTCGGGATCAGTGCCTGCTCAGGAGATGAGAGTATTCCAGCATTGGTGGCTGCTGGGTCTGGGGATGGATGGGGATGGGGTTTGGAGGAGGGATGAGGACTTCAGGGCTCTGCATGTTGTAGAGCAGGGAAATAAAGGCATGGAGCTGCTCTGACTGTTCCCCTGACCTTAGGCACATTCTGGGATGGAAAGAGGAGGTGCAGCTGCCATAGGGTGCATAGGAAAGAGTTGGTATTAATATGGTATTAATAGAGGGCTGCTGCCAAGAGCACCCAAGGACCAAGGGATATCTGCAGCCCTTTCTAGCTGCTGGTATGGCTCCTTCCGATGTATTCAGCTGTTATTTATCACCATAGGAGCCCATTCTCCCAGAAAAATCCCTTGGCTGCACGTGTTTTCTTTTCCTTTTTGTCCGAAGAAAACGAGACAAATAAATATTATGCCCTTAATCAGAATTCTGTTGTTGTTTTCTAATTAATCTGTGTCAGTAGCTTGAATGTTTGTATTAAATCATTTTCTTCATGAAAGCTTTTAATGAGTAAACAAATTGATTGGATTTTTACAGACTGGATTCTTGCCACTGATGCCTATAGACCAACCCTTTGTTATGCATTTTGCCTGTGAATGGGTCACTTTGTGGTTTCTCCCAACTCCTTGATCTGTTTCCAAACTGTGCCTATGCTGTTTCCATATTAAAATGATTCATGCTATAGCCGAAGGCGTTCTCAAAAGTGTTATGAAAGAGAAATCGTGGAGGATTTCTTTCCACCAAGGCCATCCCTATGGTGGCTGTGTGTGTCCGGCCCTCTGAACTAGAAATGCTGTGTGTGAGCTCCTTGCTGGGCAGATGCTGCTGCACACCACCCTGTGCTTTTAGATACTATTGCAGGAGAATGAGGAAGCATGGGTTGGTGATGTGCATCCCGTGAGTTTCCATATTTGTGGCTCTGCAGGGAGGCTTTTGCAATTCTGGGTCAGTGATCTTCCTATGCTCCTAAATGAGGACGGTAGCTCTGCTAGATGGAGATGGCAAAGAGCAGGGAGCTGGGATGGGAGGAGGGGGGAGGAAAATAAGAAACTGGAAGGCACAGAGATGCGAAGGCAGATCAGGGCATCTCGGTATGCTCAGGAGTGTTGTTGAGTTCCTAATGGGACCTGCTCTCAGAAGAGCTGCAGGACAGATTGCATCCCTGCAAGCAGCTCTTTGCAGTCGAGGTTGCAAAGGGAATGGCCATGTCAACCTCTCTGCTTTGAGAAAGACCAGCAATAAGAGGAGGGATTTGAGAGCCTTTGAAGCTCTTGCAAAGGAGAGGATCTGGTTAGCAAAAGGGGTTCCTTAGGTAGCAGAGGATGTCCCGGGGCCAGCTAGCATCCGTAGGACTTGTTTCCTCTAGATGTTTCTTGCACAAAATACATTCAGACCATTCACTGGATTCCTGGCGGTGTGTCTGGTATAATTCTCCCATCTGTCACTTATTCATCAGGCTGGAAAAAAGAAGTCATTGCAAAAATTATATATGCTTATGCTTGTCTCTTTCGTTTATTTATGTGTTTTTGTCTTGCAGGTACCACTTGGAGTTTCTGCCCCGAGGTGAGTCCAAGCTGGTGGGAAGGAGGAGGGATTCTCACTGTTAGGGGGTTGGGGAGCAGGGGAGGGCTGGTTGTGTGCTGGTTTCTTTGCAGAGTTGACAAGGAGAAGAGCTTAAAATGAACATGGAGCTGTGTGTGGGGCATGGAGGGGTGCAAGGCTGCGGTAAGGGCTATGGCAGGAGCCAGAGTTGGTATTCTTCTTGGGTAGAAGTCAGGTTTTTCTTCTCAAGAGTGAGTAGTTGGATGGGGCTTTGAGTGATGGATCCAGTAGGAGGTTGCCCTGCCCGTGGTGTGGGGTTATGGTCACTTCCAACCGAGCCACTCTATGGGATAGTACAGATATTCTATGGGATGATACAAAACTGCCTGGTGCTGACGTGGATATCCTGGACAAGCCCAGGAAATGTTCCTGCTCCACTCCTGTCTCCGGAACAGACCTGAGGTTTAGAAAGGACAGCATATTGCTGTGGCCACTGACTTGGAGGCAGACACTGCGGGGTATCCTTCAGCATGCTGCTTCCAATCTTAGTGCTCCTATGTTAACCTGGACTTGATGTTGAGTCAGCCTCCAGGTGCAGACAAACAGCCAGGCTGTAAATTCCTCATGACCACGACCATCCCTTGTTATGTCTGTTAACAAGCTGGGAAATCCTGCTCACCACTTTGATCTCCGTTTCTGCAGTAATGTGGGTGATGATTTAGGCTTTGCAGGGTGCCTGCAGGTCACCAGCAGTGTCAGTGAGTACTCCTGCACATCCAGGGCAGCTGATGGACGTGTATTTCCTCAGGGCTGACCTGGAGCTCCTCTGACTCCATATGGGATTGGTGTAGTTGAGCTCTGATTCCCAATTTGGGACGTTAGGGTACAACCAGGCTAAGGCAAGGGCGTGTGGTTTGCTGGGCTTACTGCAAGCAATGACTGCAGTAGGTGAGCACAAATAAGGATCTGCCAGTGCTCAGATGAGATGGGAGCTGGGGCTGTAATAAAAACCCCCATGAGCGTTCCAAATCAGCTAATCCTTCATTTACCCCAGGAATAAATTCCAGTATGTTACCTCCTTGATCAGGGCCCACTTCCAGCACATCCTGCCTGTCTGGCAGCACAGAAATGTCAGAAATGCAGCAGCGCTGCAATTCCCCTTAGAACAGTGTTATCACATTTTAATATGAGCCTCAGTGCAGCCTCGGTGCTTCTAATTGCTTTCAAACCATTGTTTCCATGCGTTGGGTTGATGAACCCAGCATCTGGCATCATTTGAGAAAGTACAACAGACAGCTGTGCTCCAAATTAAAAGTGAGAAAGGATCAGAACGCATAAAAAGGGCTCAAAATTAGTTGTGTTTTTTGTTAATTTTGAAAGTTCATACAATTCAGAGGGTGGAGGAGGGATGTGCTGTTGTTCTGTTTGAAATATCACGTTCTTTTATGGAGATAGAAACCTAAATGTTAGGAAGATTGGTTGGTAGAACTGCAGAGCTGGTTTGTAAATGAAGCGTGCAGCTCACGGCAGTGCTGCATGGAGTTACTGCATGAGCAGTTGGGTCTGGAGGTGCGGAGCAAACTGAACTCATCCCACTGCCATTTTGGAGATCCTATCCTGAAGAAATGAACTGAAAATACAGCAGAACGTGGGCTGGGACGTCGCCTTGGCTCCAGGGAATGATGCTATGGAAGAAGGAGAGGTGGTGATGGGACCTGGTGTGTGCTGGGTGGGGAATGAGTGTGGGGTTGTGCCTTTTAAAAGACAGAACAGATGATGTGTGAACGTATGGGTGAGAGGATTGCATGAGTTTTCTGTCTAGCTGCAAATTAAATAGCAGGTTTGGGGGGGAGGAAAGGAAGGGCTGATGCTTAGGAGGTTTGGGATGCTCTTCCTAGATGCTCATCTTAAGACCAAAACCTCAATGGTTGCAGCTTTCCCACCATGTTGGGTTCTGGTATTGGGCAAAATGAATAGAATCACACTTGATATCTCCCAGCAAGCAGAAAAAGCAGTGGTGTTGAGGATGGGTTGGGTAGAGCAGTCCAGTTTCAGAAAGACAGAGCTGAACAGAGTGCAGTACACCCAGGGACGCTGTTGGCTGCAGTGTGGAGGTGCAAGATATTGGTGCCTTGTTCCTTTGGTGCTTCTTGAACAGAGCACAAGAGTGACTCCTTTCCTTTTGGAGGAGGGTTGACTGCGTTTGTGAAGCATTTTATGCCCCTTATATATTTTATGCATGCACAGCCCTGCTGTCTTGCAGCAACCTCCTCTTTGTGGAATGAGAACCAAGGAAAGTTGGCCAAGAAAATCCACCCAGGACCTGGATCTGCTCTACCCCTCCCTCAGGTTGCTTTCTGTGCTTCTCAACTCAGAACTGAGTGCAGGGGAAACGTTCTGCATCAGCTTTGAGCAGAAAGGAGCGGTGTGAGGGAGCAGCACCAGGCCGTTCTGGGGTACTGCAATGCATTGGGATTCATGGAGGGAGGGGGAAACTGCAGGCAAGAGGAGGTGGTTCAATGGGGAGAGGTGGGGAGCACTGCAGGAAGAAGGGTTAGGAAAGAAGAGAGATGTTTGTGGCTAAATGAGAGAGCTCTGCAGCGGGGCTGAAGTTTGGCTTTGCTGGAATGGGGCTCAGCACTGAATTGCTGCTGTTGTGTTTCAGCTGCTCTGTTACTGAAACCAAAAGGGTCCCCTGTTTGATGAGCACAAAGGGAGAATATGGCCACTGGTGGAGGTGCATTAGTTGAAATCATGGGTGTCTGTACAGCGTTTGGGGATCTTTAGGAGCAGAAGTTCCTCTGTATGAAGGCACAGACGGCTGGAGATGGAGGAAATGTGGCTCTGCCCTCCCAGGGCTGACAAAGAACTTGTTACCATAAATGCAATGGAAAGACTTTCACTTCTTCAACCAAAAACGCATTCATTCCAAGTGGTTTTAAAACATCTGAACTTCTACACGGGTCACTTCTGAATTTAAATGATCATTGAAGTATTCACAAATGATCACAACAGAGAGAACAGGTATTGCTGTTCCCATTTCTTAAGCTGAGGAAAATTGAGGCTCCAAACATGCTCTCAAGGCATGAGAATATCTACACCCAGGAGATGGGTCCAGCTCTCCTGATTCTCCCACCTCTGAGGCCTTCAGCTTCAAAGCTTCTCCCCCCTGAGTCAATAGAAATGTATGGCAGGGAGGTGAGGATAAGGGATGTGCTGGGGTAAAACGTGCCTTAAAAATCTGGAGCCTTCATGTTTCACAGAAGGGTTCAGTAACTGTGGAGAGCCTTAGGCCCCTTCTCTCATGGTACACACTATTTAGATGGAGCATGTATTGTTTTACCTCTGTTGGCCTTGCTTGCTTTGGCTCAGATGCACGGTGCTTCATGGGTCACTAGCTGTTAAAGGGGCTGGATGCCATAGCAGTGCATGAGATATGCGTAGCCGAGGCACGCACGCAGTTTCCTTTCATTAACTGGCGTTGTACAATGGCCTTAAGTATCAGATTTATGAAGTAGCTTTCCTCCATGCAACCTCAAATCTATTGAATCAAACTGGATGGGAGACGGAACCGCTGCTCCCTGCTATTGCATACTTGGTTCATGTAGTTATGACAAGTACAAGTAGCAAATCATTAAAGCAGCAAAAACACCATCTTTACTGTAAAGATCCCCTTTGAAGCTGAGGCGGAGTGTTCCTGAATTAATGGAGTGCACGGTGATTTTCCTAAGTTTTATTTATAAAAAAGCCTCTTTGCATCCATGCCAAGAGTCTCCAGCTCAGTGGTAAGCAGGGTTCACGCACAGAAACCCGCTCTAGATTGATGATGTGTTGGAAAAGGCAAGGGAAAAAATAGCAAATTGACAATATTTGTACCATATTGTTAGAATATCCATCCTATCACCATGCGTGGAATTCCCCTGCTTTATAAACACGAGTGCCAGCTCCAATCCTGGAGATGTCATAACATGGAGAGACAAAAAGAAAACACAAAACTTGGGTTAGAATGCCTTCTGAAGTCCAGGGTGTGTTTGGGTGGTGTGTGGGACGGAGTTAATTAATGGAGAATAGAATATACACAAAGGCACATGTTCTTTAAGTTAAAAAAGAAAAGCTTTAACATCAACACTTCTGACAGCTCCCTTTGTCAGCACTGAGCTTTGCTTCCTGCGGCTCCAAGTGTGCGGTTCTCCTCTCTATGTGCATTATATGGGCAAGCTAGTCTATGAAGAGAGTGTTTCTAGCATCCAGGTCTCTCATTTCTTAGTTCTGTAGGCTCTGAGCAGCTGCATGGTGTTGCTTTTATGTGGGCATATAAATGATGCTGTTGCCTTAAGCATGGATTTTGGAGGTGAGCAATGATTCTAGGAGCAAACCTGGGCTCTGTGGAGGCATGTGGGTGCTCCTGTTGATGTCCATGGGTAGAAAAACCAAGAGATGTGTAACTTTGGCACCTCTGCTTTGTGTGCCATGTGTTCAGAATGGAAGCACAGCATCCTGGGCTCCAAAGAACAAAGCAATGCACCTTAAAGAGGAAGGGATACAAACGGCAGTGAAGATGCTGCATATACAGACAGTGGTTTGGGGAGCCCCGGGGAGTTAACTGTTAGCAATTTCCATTGCTCTCACTTTGCTTGGTTAATAAAGTACTCCTAGTATTTTAGGTGCCTTTTCCTAGTGGGTGAGATACCCCATTGCTCCACAAAACCAGGGGTGAAGGATGTAGGTTCTCAGGTTTGAGATGGAGCCCTTAGGATGAGGAATGCTCTGTGTGCTTCTGAGCTCTGCTGAGAAGATGGGTGCCCACTGCTTCCTGAGCCTTTGATTGCTGGGAGTGGGGCTGGAGCACAGCTGAGTCCTCCCTACTGACCCTCCAGCCTGTCCAAAGCCAGAGTTTTGAGGCACTTTCCCTTGCCTGCTGTGACCTCAGTGCTGCTTTGCTTTGCAGAGCAGTAATTCTGCCCTTTAGGAAGGCTCCATCCTGAAGCACAGCTGTAAAATCACCCTCTGCCCTATCACAAATGCCTAATGAGCATCTCCTCCAGGCCCTGCAATGCCCGTCACCCCACTGTGTGCTCAGCTCTTGTCTTTGCACTCTCTGTTCATACTTATTTTTTCTCAACAGCGAAAATTGCTGCAGATACGGGCAAGACAGCCTCCTTGTGTCTTGTCATTGGAATATGTTTGCTGAACTCCAGCTCCCTCGTGGCTTTATTCCACTTCTTCCCTGTTTGCTCAGAAAGGTTTTGGCTACAAACATAGGCTGACCCTCCTGAAGCTGCAACAGGCATTGCTCAGAGCTGCTCCTCGCTGCCACCATTAATGCAGACACATTTTTAGACACCAAACTGCATTTGTAGAACTGCTTTGTGAGTCACTGCAGTGCAAAGTGCAGGGCCCAGCTTCTCAGCTGCTGTTTTGCTGCGTCCTTAGCAGAGCTGCTACCTCAGGAGATGAACCCAAGTGCAGACTTGTGATCTTCCTGTTCCTCAGTGTCCCCGTATTCTTCAAATGAAGGCTTTGCCTCTTCAAACAGCCTCACAAGCACTGATTTATTAGCGGCCAGAAATTGTAGGTAGCTTTTAGCTGGTTTTGCTCACATTGGATGGGCTTTGTATTTCGTTGGTGGGTTACCAGGCCATAAAAGAAAGAATAAATCTTGTTTACTTGTTTACATCCCGTGGGAATCTGCTGCTGCTCCGGGTTTCAGGCTTGTTCCTAACCAGGCCGAGATGTGCTGTGCTTCCCCTGTCAGCAGCTGTTCTGTGTAGCTGCTGCCCACTTAAGAGGCGGAATATACAGTGCCTTTACTGATAGGGTGCCAAGGGCTGTAAGAGAGGAGCTGGAGGGAGGAAGTCAGAGGGGGAGGGAGAGAGCAAATGCACACTGAGAAAAGGAGGGGAAGAGAAAACCAGAGAGGAGAGCTCAGCTGAAGAGTGACACGAGGGGCTGGCTGGGATACAGAAAACGAGGAGTAATGGCCAAGTTGCAGTGTGAGCTCAGCAGCTTTTGTGTCTCCCTGGGTTTGGGGAGTTATGTGGGCCTCCAAGTTGACTGCAAACTTAGTTTCATAAGCAAGAGCTTTGTGCTTTCACAGGGCAGCCCTGCTGAAGTGTTCTTCTAGGCAAGGCTTGCAAGTTGCAGGCTTCTTGAACATCATGTGCAGGGTGGTGGTTTTGGTATGAGAGGAGGTGTTTTTGGGGTTGTTATTATTAGCAGTAAATCCATAATCAGTGGTGGGAGAGCTTCGGTTTGGGTATTTGCATGTGAATCAACGACATCCAGGTTATCTTCTCTCTCATATCATCATGAAGCTTCTTTGCTACATAACAGGGAGAGAAAATAGTTTAACCCAATGATCTCCGAGCTTTCCAGCCTTCTTCAGGCTTACTCTCTCAGAGCTGACTAACAAAACTTACACAGGTTTCGGCACAATAAAAGGCTCAGGCTCTTTGCAGGGCTTTGATAGGAGCAGGTTTTGCTCCCCAGCCGCAAAGCTGCCGTTTCTCTCCCTTTAAGGACCCTGCAGCTGCACGGCCCCGCTCGCACCACCGGCTTTGCTCGCCCCGCGCTCTTCGTTGCTGCGGAGCGGCGGCCCGGCGCGATGCTGCGCGCTGCAGCCCCCCCTGCTGGCCGCGCCGCGTCACTGCAGGCCGAGCCGCCCGCGCAGCCCCCGCTCCTCTGCAGGGAGGGATCCGTGCGAGAGCGCTTCGACTTCCTCGTTGGTTTTGACCATAAGTGGCAGTTTTAGTGGACCATTAATTTGCTTTACTACGTGCAATTAGTAAAAAGTGGATATCGAGTGTGCGAAATTAGTCTTGGGCTGGATTCATGTGTCAGCTGGCCGAGACCCGTTTGGGTCAACGTTTGGAAAACAAGGATAAATGGGCTCTTCCTGATTGAGAGGAGGTCCCACGCTTTGCTTTTGACCCTATTGCAGTGAAGTAAACCTGTCTTGCTCACAGAATGCAGCATAAACAAAGAGGAGTTATTTTCTGCACATAGTTTCCCCCTGTAAGAAAACATTTATTAAGTGGGATAAACACTTCAAGATCCACAGATAAGGGTTCTTTCTTGTGGTTTGTGCTGCTGCCGTTGGTATGGCTGGGGAGGGGAGGAAGGACACGTGTGCACACTCAGATGTATGCAGTGGTACTAAAAGGAACTTAGGATCTGAGTGCAGAAACTCTGCGTGTACCAAAACCCTCAGCTGTTGGTGTATTAATCACAAGGACAAATCACACAAATCCATATGGGTGCTTAGGAGCTGATGAAGCCTTTAAGGCATTCAAAAAAGAAACCTCATGCATTTCATAGCACATAAATGTGTTTTAAAAGGTATGTAATTTATAATGGCGGCGTTGACAGAGCTTTAACTACACTGCAAAAGCTAAACTGTAATACGTCTGCGTGTGAGCAGTGCTTACTGTGTGGGTGCGTCTCTGCTGATGTCTTTCCATGTGATTCTCTGTAATTTCAGCACTGATTGTAGACGGGGATATTAAACCATAGTATTGATAATACTTTTACAGCTCTGCTTTGGGAAATGCGTTCCTGCTAAATGAGTCCCTGAAAATGTAGAGATATTAACACTGCCGAGCGTGGAGGCAGACGGGAGTTGGATCAGAGGCCTTTATTTTGTAGTGTGCTGCTGAAGAGTCGTTACTTTAAAGCAGGAACTTCGTTTCCTTGAATATTAAGTGGAGTTGGGGATTTTACTTCCGCTTTGGCATGAAATTCCTTATCATAAAGTGTAAATGGAACCCACTCGGTATTGATTTTTCTTGTGCTCTAAAAAGATGCTTAATGAAACTCTGGGCACCTAAAGGCCTCCTCTGCATGCCAAGTGAGCTTAATTGCAGTTCCCTTAACAAGCTCCTGGAGATGCTCCCCTTTCTACAAAGCAGCCCTTTCACCTGTTTCAGTTCCTTTTTCTTTCTGTCTGTCGTGATGCTTTAATTCACTTTTTGAACAGATACGAAGGACAAAGCACAGCTTAAAGAATCATAGAACCGTAGAATGGCCTGGGTTGAAAAGGACCACAATGATCATCTGGTTCCAACCTCCTGCTGTGTGCAGGGTCGCCAACCACCAGCCCAGGCTGCCCAGAGCCACATCCAGCCTGGCCTTGAATGCCTGCAGGGATGGGGCATCCACAGCCTCCTTGGGCAACCTGTTCCAGTGCGTCACCACCTTCTGGGTGAAAACTTCCTCCTAAGGAATAAAAAACAAAGAAAGGAAACCTCAGGCTCCAACTTCATGTTAACTGCCCCTCTTCTCACCTTGTGGAAAGGGAGGCAGGCGTAGAGGCGTTTTCTGACACCACGCTGCAGAAGCGGAGCAAAACAGAGCCCGGATGGAAGATTTCTTCAGCATTTATCCTAAGCTTTGCCTTCTGCCAGCTCCCACCCCTGCTCTGCTAGAGCTGCAGGACTCATTTCCAGCACCACGAGCACCAAGCGCAGCTCGGATGGACCTTCCTTGCAGCCAGCAGCGTTTGTGCTGCTCCCCAGTTGAGTTCTTTGCATTCCCTTCTTGTTTATGTTTTTGCATGACCCTCCTGCATACGATGTGCTGACCTCCAAGCAGGCCCTGCTCAGTGCCCACCAGCATGGATGCCTGGGCCTGGCACCCCAACCCTGGGGACACGATCTGTCCCTCTGCAGTTTGCCCAGTGGAGGCACATGAAGCAGTGGATCTGTGTCAATTACACACAGGGCTTCAAGCCTCTCCTTCTGCTGCTGTGCACAGAAGACATCAGGCAGCTGAAAGATGGCTTTCCTTCCTTCCCCTTTTCCCCCTTGCCCCCTTCCCCATCTTTCCTATCTTCCCTGTGCCACGACAAAGCAAGAAAAGGCACTGAGCACACTCAGGGGTAGCCAAGCAGTGCCAGGGGACCCCAGGATGAGGTGTAAGCCCAAGGAACCTCTCGCTCTTCCCCCTTGGAGTCAGTCTTGCAGTTGTTCATGCTCCAAAGCACGACAAGCTGGGGGGGTTTTGCTGAGGATCTGAGTAGGAAGATAGAGCAGCTCTGCGTCAGGTGCGGGGTAATTATTTGCTGGAGTTCTGTGCTATTTGGTTTTTATTCCCCGTGTTTTCATTAAAAGCTAATGAGTTTTTCCTCCGTTCAAAACAATAGCTTGGCCCCTGACAAGTTGTTGGTTATTTTTTCTGCTTGGACTCAACTAGCTGTTGCTGCTCCATAAACTTAATGGGAAAGGAGATGAAAGCACGCAAGTTTGTAAAACAAATCCTCCTTGCCTTCCTTTGTAACTCGCACTGAGTGGCTGCACGCAGAGCATTTGTTGGTCTTTGGTGTTGCAGCTCTACAGCAGTTTAAAAATATTCCTAATGCTAAAGCAAACTGAATGCCTTTGTGTTGCAGCAGCTCATGGTTCGGAGCCCTGCTGGGCTTGGCACGGCCTTGTATGTACATTCTGCAGCCTCTGCATTCTTGAGTGGGTTACTGCAGTGTGTGGAAGCCTGGAGTGCACTCCTGTGTGCAGAAAGTGAACCTGCTGCAAGGAAGAGCTTGTCCTGTCAGTGGTGACAAGCCCTCCTCTATGTTATTTCACATCTGGGAAGTGTTCTGCCAAAACAGAGACCTGTGGCTTGACTCTTGCACGTGGTTTATGCATGCAGCAGCTACTTCTGGTGTTAAAGGCAGTGACTTATTCTTGCAAGTAACTTTGCTGCCCGGGTCCTTGTTCCGAGCAATGCAGCCACGCTTCAATGCATGAGCTGCTCCTCCCCAGCATGGCTGCAGCATGCCGTGCTGCCTCCTGCTATTCAGAAACCATAAACAGTTTGCTCGTTATCACAATAATGCTGCACCTGTATCTCGTTATAGGGGAACACCTGTTACCTTGGTGTTGGCTTGAAAAGCCTGGCGTTCTACAGTGCAGTTTGCTTGGTTCTTTTAAGGGATGAAGGCTGAACGGGCTCACAGAAGCTGCCTTGCAATGCTGCTATAGTTGCAGTGCTGCAAGTAATCAAGCCCACAGTGCTGCAGCGTGGCACATGGCAGGGCTGCTCATCAGAATGCATGCATGTAGTGCAAGGATGGAAGATCTCTGCAGTACGACTTCCACTTAGGTGAGATCATGCAGCAGGAATTGCAGCCTGCCCTTCTGGGTTGGGGACCTGCAGCTTTCCTCTTGGCATGAGAGGAGGTTGGTAATGCAGATGCTGAACGATGCACTTTCCAGCAGTTATTTTCTGGATGTATATATTTTTTCCTCAATCAGACTGCGTGCAGGGATGGCTGCTGGAAGCAAATAAGCACAGAGCTGGAAAGAGTGCTGCTTCCTCAGTGCGTTTCTTGGTGGTGGGAGGAGGACGCCCTCCAGTTCCAGCCCTTCATTGCCCTTTCATCAGTGCTTGATTCAAACTACAGGGCACGGTTTCAGTGTTTGCTAAGATCAACCTTGTTTGGAACTCAGATTTTTCCTGTTTGAACGCAATTAACATCAGCTGAAAACTCACCTTTGGTGCTGTTTGTTGTGTGCTGAATGAGGAGCCAGCTGTCTTTACCTCCGTTATCAGCAGTCTGGGCTGTGTGTATTCAGGAGAAAAAGGCAAAAAAAAAAAAGTTGAAAGATGGCTTTTTTTGCTTTGTTTGAGCCAAGCAGTCTTTTCTCCTCCATGCAGCCTACATGTGCTCCACTTACATTAAAGTTTTATGTTAACATCCTTTCCTACTGTAACTGAGTGCTTTCTGCATAAAACCCAGTGTCAGAAACAATATAGGATTCCTCGTTCTGGTGAAGAAGGTGATAGGATTCTATGGTCTGCTTTGTACAGATGGATGCTGAGTGCAAGAGCATTGAATGGAGCAGGCCTTGGGGCCAATATGCCAGAGCTCAGATACCCAACCTCCTCCTCCAACTCTGCACACACACAACATGGGTGCTGTTGCAGCAGAAATACGCTGCCTTGGCCCTGACTGATTCATCCAGCCTTATTACCCACCAAAGTGAGCTTGGGTTTTGTAGAGAACCTCAGTGGAAGGTTGGAAACAGGAAGAAACCCTTCTCAGTGTAGGAAATAGGATCTGGATTTGGCAATGTCTTCACTAAAATGAAGCTCTGCTCTCTTTCTAGGAGAGAATCAGCACGATGCTGGCCTTGGGCAGGACAGTTCTGATGAAAATCAGAGCTGGAGTTTGGCCCCTTCCATGGCATCTGATGTCCCGCTCCTATCGGACCTGCAGGATGATGGTAAGTTAAAAGTCATGTGAAGAAGATGGAAACGGTGTGACTCGTATCTCATCCACCTCGTAGCACTGGAGGTGTTGGTTATTATTGGCTGATGCCTGTTCTATCAATGCCAATAAAACATCACAGCAATCCTGAACTGAATGCGGTATTGCTGAAGCTCCATCTATTTCATGATCATCCTGGAGCAAATTGGAACTGGTTGTTCTGTTTTGTATGAGCGACAGTGATGGGAAAGAGCAGAATTTGACAAGTGGTGGTGTTTTCCAAAATTAAAAAACAGCTTCTGGGTGCTTTTCTTCTTGGTGCTCATCCTTACGCTTCAGAGGGGTCACGTTGTCTTCCCACAGCTTCTCTCCTTCCATCTAATGAAAATTAGGCTCATTTAAATCATTTCTGTTTGGAAAGCCTTTTTGGGACCTTCTAGTGCTTGGGAGCTTGGAGCTCTGTCTTCCCAATAGCAAAGAAGCTCTCCCAGCCGAGCAGGGGAGGTGAGCTGGCACGCGAAGGCCGAGGGTATATTCCAGAGCATTCCATGCCAGACAGAGGTTTCCTGGGCAAAGAGTTGCTGTGACGTTCTCCTCTGCTTGTGAGCGGTGGTTTAGGGGTGATGGATTTGTGCTACGCTATTGAAATTGGAGCCTACAGAGTGGAGACAGTTCTGTCTTCTCTGGGGTTATCTGTGGGCCCTAGTGAAGGCTTGACTGCTTTGGTCTCAGGTTCTCAATCTCCTCCTTCCCACTGATCTTATTTCCCCCTCCTCTTTCACTTCCTGTGCACTTTCCCCAGTGCCCTCTTACTCCACACTCCTCATCCTTTTTCCCTTTCATTTTCTCTGCTTCTTTCCCTATTCTTCTCCCCCTCTTCCTGCTCGATGTGTTCTTTCACATCCACTCCCACTCTCGTTAGTGAATTGGTAGTCATCAGTCAAGAGCACAGAGCAATGAGGATTTATTTGGGAGGAGGCCATAAGAGCTGATGGGCACCAAATTTAGTTTCCTGGTGCTGTACAAAGCACCAGGCTTATCTGTCACACGTATTGATTCATGCTATTAAAAATGGCTTCATTGAGACTGATTAGAGACAAAGCCGGTCTGATAGTTGGGAAAAGAGGTGTGGAATTTGGGTTCAGTTCTTTGAAGGCATCAGAAATGATGCACTTATGCAGCGTGCAGATGGAGAGCGTGCGATAGGGATAATGAATGTTGGGCTAATTGGGACATGAAAGGATGTTGAGGACCTCGAGCTCGGCCTCATCAGGTGAGCAATGTCTTCATGAAGCCTAGGCTTTCTCCTGGCATGTTTATTAAGCTTGTCTGAGAAGGTATTTGCTTTGCTAACTTTGAGCAGTGGTTTTTGGCAGCCCGAAGGGGCAGAGTTTGACATAACACTTGTGAGGTATGCAAACACTTGGCACCACTGGAGATCTTCAGATGCAGATGAAATGCCAGGCTCGATGGAAGGCTGCCCAAGGGGGGACGAATGGCCAGGAGATGGATAACACAGAAAAAATTGCATGCAACAAAAAGAAAGGGGGGAAGAAACTGGCTTTGAGAGCAGTTACATTGAAATGAGGTGTTGGCTCTTGGGAGTTGATAAGAGCATTGGATGTCAGCGAATTATGGGCTCTGTGTGTGTTCATTATAGATGAAAGTCGGACAGTTTTGGCTGATTGGATTCAGGCTGTTGGTAGTCTGGAACAGTAAGGCTGAAGGAAAAGAAAAGCTGAATTCTGGATGGTCTGTTCCAACCCAAGCTATTCTATGACCTCCCCAGTGTTATTAATTCAAGGCTTCAGTGGAAACAGATCCCTCTGGCTGGGCTGATGCTCTTTGCTGCAAAAAACAGGGGGGTTTGGGGACAGCAAAGCCACCACTGTTCACTTCCATTCTGAACAGACTTCTCCTTCCCTGCTCTGAACTCGTGTTGGGAATCAGAGATCCTTTCAAGTTGTCTCTGGAGGGAGCAAGAGGGGCTGTGCGAGTTGGGGATGACTTTACTCAATGAGGCATGGCCCTGCTCTGTAGGATTGTCCCTAATGAGTGATTAAGAAGCTAATGTTTGTACAGTGCTGGGAGGCTGCAAAGCTCTGTAGAAGCACAAAGTACTGCCATAATGATAAGTATTTCTGATGAGACACTTCCCACGTAATGTACTCTGCTCAGACCAAGGAAGACTTTGCAGAAAATATTTTCTTTTAAATGGATAGATTGCTAAGTCTGCCAGCGTGCAGTGATTTAGTTTTACTGAGCGTAAGGTATCGCTTCCTGAGGGGCTGGAGAGGCTGCAGCTTTAACATTGAACACTTTTAGATATTGCTTTATCGGTTTTGTTTGTTTGCTCTTTTCTTTTTTCTTCCCCTAGGCTCTTTAGCAGAGCTGCTCCTATCATAACAAAGCCGGTGATGTCTTACTGGAGGGACACTGAGGCAGCAGCCAAATGAGTCACCCCATGTCAGAGCATCGCATGGGGCTGGGGGTTGTGGCCACTGCAGCCCCTGCCTGGTGGCTGAACTGCTGGTGTCACCACGAGAGGAGCAACCATAGATTTTACTTGGTGTAACAGAGGTCTACGTTAGCACGTGGAAGGGAGCATAACTCACAGTGACAGGAGGGTGCTTTACGGGTTCTGTTAGGCATGGGCTCCGTGGTAAGAAATCTCGGCTCTGACTTGCGAGATTTTTCCATCGTGTCTGTGGGCAGACACGCAGCTCAGCCAGTTGTGTGTGTGTGTTTTAAATGTCGAAGTTCTGAGCGTCTGAAAATCAAATCCTCTGGCAGAGACGCCCTTTGCTTCATAAAGACCTGCTAAAAATGGCTTCTGTCTTAAAAGCCGTGGAGGGCGGTAGGTGAGATGGTCCATCACTGCGCCCCAGTGGCTCGGGGGAGAGGGGGACAAGGAAAAATGGAACTGTGATACTGAAGGCTGGGGGGGGATTAGAAACTGTGAAGAGGTGGCACATCTTTGATTTACTTCTTAAACCTGTCTGCATCCTGGAGAGGCCCTATTTGCTCCTGCTTGGCGTTCTGTTACACATGACTGGGTAGGGAAAATCCTGCAGCGAGTTTTCTGTTCTCTGCAAGAAGGGCTTGGCAAGCCAGCCTGGAAATGCAGGGGATGAAGCTGTAAAGCTCTTTTGGAAGTTGTTGCCTTGTCCCTGGTTCATCCCCTGAACGGACCAAGCGTTTGCCTTCGGGCGTCACGTTTTCCCTTGATGCTATTCAGGAGCACCGCACCATTCTCTCCGAACCATTCAGTGCTCTGAACCGTGCGTGCTCCCCGGCTTCCAGACAATCCGTGCGCATGCAGCTACACCTTCTGCTTTTAATCCCCCCCACCCCCACCGTCTTTGCTTCTGGTGGGGGCTCTCGGGACAGCGATCCCAACCGCGGGGTCCGCCACCCACCCGGCCTGCAGGGCGCTCGCTGCCGGCTGGCGGAGTTCCGCAGCGCCCCCTGGTGGCGCGGAGGGGAAGTGCCGTCCGGGCGGGGGTTGGCCGTGCGCTCGGGCGGTCGCGATGTTGTTTTTTGGTTTTCATTTGAACCTTGACCTTGAAATAAGCGGCTGTCCGGAAAGAAACGAGCACATAAAACAGGTGGTTGTGCGAATTTCTTCTTACCACCGCGGGAGCGCGAGCGGCGGGCTTTGGCAGCACGGCGTGGGCTGAGCGACACCCTTGGGTTGGCTCAATAACAGCAGAGTTTTGTTTTTTCCAAAGCTGAAGTGGAAATTGTGGTTTTTCTTCCCCAAGCTGCGGTGCTGGGGAGGCCACTGTGTGGGCAGCAGCTCAGGGCTGGCATGGCACAGGCAGCCCAAGCCACAGCTCAGCGAGCTGCCAGCCCCAGTGCTGCTGAAGTTTGGGTATGATTTCCCTTAAAAACTGCATGACATAAAATGCAAACTAAGAACCTGACTGTTGCAGAAATTCTGAGTGCCTGCAGGTTCAATAGCCTGTATAGATCAAGCCTGGAATGTCCGCAGATGAGTGCCTTTTACAGGTTGAAAGCTTTATATATTTTTTCCTTTTAAAATCCCATTAGAAGCAATTATCTCTGTCTCCCCAATGTCCAGACATGTCCTTTGTTGCTTCTGACTGTGTTGTTATAAACTGGCTGTTGATGTACTTGATGAAACAGCACAAGAAGCGTTTTGGGAATGGTCTGACAGGCGTCCCTTGTGGCTCCTTTCCTTGGACATCGTCCCATATAGACAGGGCTTCAAGCACAGCTGGGTCACAGTTTTGCAGGACACCAGTTCTGTGCCAGGACTGCATGCAGGTCTGGATGGGGGTTTTGCTGAAGAGAGGAGAAAAGGCAAAAATCTATGAAATCAGAATCAGTTTCTGAAAAACAATATATATGTGTGTACTGATGCTGTGCGGTAGAAAGAAATTGGGCTTCCTTAAAGCTCGTGTTCTTTGAGTTATCATTTTCTGAGTACATCAGTGTTAGCACTTGCAAACCCAGTGTGATGATGTCTCTGGCACTCTGCACATCAGTCCTCGGAATGGTAGTGTGGTCAAAAGGTTTGACTGTGTTTTATGCAGAGCAACCCTGCTCACCTTTGTATGAAGGGTTATTGCTCCGGGGTGGAGAGGAGGAGGGGGGGCTGCCAAAATAGCTGCGAGTATTACACAGGAGAGCTCAGACCTTTGGAGCGAATGGGCAGAGGTAAGAGTAACGCCACCAAGATTTCCAGCTTTCATTTAAAACCAACCAACCCAAAGTGGCTTCACGTTCTCCTTTGGGGTTTGACAGCTGCAGCAAACTGTCGTGCAAGTAATAGGAAGTTGCTGTGAGTTGTGGCTGCTCCCGTCAGATGGGCACATCGATGCTGCTCCCGAGGGCACCCGCCTGAGCCCACACTTCTGTGGGTGCTCATTTTCAGCTCAGAGTCATTTCTTCCCCCAACTGAGACGTTTGGAAGCCGATCCGAGGGGCTGTTTATGTGCTCAGGAGGAGAGCTGCTGCAGCTGAGTGAGATGCGAGGACCTGGTGGCTGTTTGCAGCTGAGGGCTGTCAACCTCAGAGCTGGTTTTATGCAATGCAACAAGTCTGTGATTGTCTTTGCCGTTGGGTGTTCCATGCCTCGGTTTGTGGCTTGGAAGGGGTTTCTGCCCTAACCACTGTGATGTCTGTGTGGGTTTTGAGCTGAGATTCTGCAGCGATTCCTTCTTGCGAGAGCTCTTAGAATACCCAAAATGTTATGAAATGTGGTGTAAAATCTCAGCAGTGTGGGTCTGTGGCACCTCGGACAAGAGTTATAACTCAAGTTACGTAGAGCTCAGCTCGGTACTAATAACTTATTAATGCAGCTTTTCCAAAGCAAAAACCTTTACTTCTCTGCTCTTTGCCAACAGGGGAAAGCATAATTAAAGGTTTTTTTTCTGATTGTTTCATAAGCACGGGATCAAATGGATAGATGTGCTTTCCATACCTGGAGGGCAGGCTTTAACAATGAGGTGTTATTGGGATTTTTTTGGTAAGATGCTTAATAGAGCATAGGCAAGCAAGGAGCATTGAGTGATGACTGCAGCAGGCAGTGCCCTCCGCCTGTGGGTTGTTTCTGTGGGGCTCAGTGAGGTCCAGGAGCTGTCTCAGCCTTCTCTTATGGCAAACTGAGCATCCCTGTGTCAGGCCCATGTGAATTATGGAGGTGCGGGTTACAGCTGTGGGGGGGCTGGGGTCACACACCCACCTCCTGAAGGCCTTTTTTATTCATGAGGATGTAAATCTGAGGCGTTTCGTGTCTCTATATCCTCCCCGGCAGAGGGATCGATAGGCAAGAAATGTAACGTTAACGAAGTGTCGGGGTGGAACTTCATCACATCTCCTCTTCTGCTCCTTCTTAAAGAAAGCAATTTCGGCTTCCTGCATTGCTGGGGGGCAGAGCGTCCCGCTGTGAGCCCATGTACTGCAATAGCAAAGAGGGTCAGAGATGCTCGGGTTGAGATAATTGTCAGGGTAGGTTTCAGGTTAGCAAAGATGTTGGTTTTGGTGTTTTGCTTGCTAGAATTTGGAGCATAATGACGTAGTTAGCAGGGGGAGCAAATAGGGCTCTTCCTGATGGCAAGGTGGCTTGTCTGAAACCAGGGTGAGCTTCCCTTCGTGCATGGGACACATCTGTAGGACAAGTGGACACGTGGGCCAACAGAACATGGGCTTTCCCCATGCTCCTGCTACATGGATGGGATAAAACAGCTTCATCCCACAGACGGGGTTAGGTGTTGTGTGCTCACCTGGGTGGAACTGCTCGTGAGAGCTACAATGGTACATTGCAGGATCAATCTCAGATCACTGACGAGTCCTGAAGTACGAAATTCCCAGCTGAGAGAAATGGTCTGGACAGCAATAAAAGCCCGTGCTATATATACACACATTAACACATGCTCAGCTGCTGCTGACTTCGTTGTGACTTAAGCAGGTACGTGAGTATTGGGTTCAGTGTGAGCCACGGGGAATGCATTAAATTATTACTCAGGTGATGCAGTGCTGAAAATCACTGCGTGCAAAAAATAAAGCCACTGTCCTGGAGAATTTAATTTAAGGTCTGCTTATGATAAATTCCAAAGTGAAACATTGTGAGGGACAACTGGAGGGAGGAAAAGGAGCAAAAAGCCTTGTTGTTTTTTTTTCCTTTTGATTTCATTTCTCCTTTCAGTGTAAGGGATGAAGCAGAACTTCACCCAGCTGGCTTCTCCCTGGAGCAGCCGGACCTGCTGGTGGGGTTCCAGAAGCAGAGGGGCTCTGCTGGTGGTTGGCACTGTCACTTTGCAGGACATTGCCGTGTTGATGTGCACACCTCACTCAGAGTAGCTCTGTTGAAGGCATCCAGTGATGAAGTGCATCTTGAAACAAGGAAAACTTTTATTGTTGAACCCTTTGAGTGAGCTGGCAGCTGAAAGGGACGGTGTGTCCATGCTGACTCTTGGGCTGTGCTGATGGGCTGATACCTGCACGCATTGGGGCACAGCCTATGGGGCGCCAAGCAGACGCTGGGACTGGCAGCTCTAAGGCAGCGCCATGGGAAGAGCAGCTGAAACAATCAGCACCATCCTTCAACCTGATAATGCCTTCTCACCAACTAATAGCTCCTTGTTCATCAAGGAAACGAATGTGTGCTGAGGTGACACGCTCTTCACCCGCTGCTCTTTGTTCTGGGGTCCTCCAGACTGATTGTATCAGCTCCAGCACTGACAAATGTCCCCCCAAACTTTAACGCTATGTAAAATTGAGTTATGGGGTTTTAAGGTTAGACTCCTCTGGCTGAAGGTTGATTGTCTCCGAGAGATAAAGGAATCAGTACTCAACAATAACAAAATCTTTGCCATAGGATAATGCCTGTTATTGAGCTCGCAGCTCTCTTTATTTGGTTACAAAGCTTCGCCACTATTTTTTCTCCCTGCATTCGTGGGTTTAAGTGGGAGCTGCTGCTGGAAATTGGTGAATTGCTGCTGCTCCTCTCCCCATCCTCACTGTGTGCCTGCACAGACGCTCGGGCAGATGGATCGATTCCTCCCATTGCCCAGGGCTGTGTGTTTAACCGAGTTACCCTCAGTGTGGCACCTCCATAGCACTCGGGGTGGCCTTTGGAGAAAGAAACCTCAACTTCCTCACCCAGACGAACCCAAAGGCGACCCAAGGAGCAGAAGAGCATTCGAGTGGCTTTGCAGTGAGATTCAGCCATCAGAATGGAAGGCACAATTCCCACAGAGCTGGGGCTGACGTGGAGTGCAACCCACTTGACCCAGGTTGGGAATGGCATCTTTGTTCCTGGGAGCCCCGAGCACCCTGTGTGGATTCTCTGGCCAAAGAGCTGTTTCGTATTTAGTAATGAGGCTTGGCCATCTGCTGTACGTATAGATGGTCTGCCAGTGCTCTGCAGAGGATCAAAGCATGACAAAAAATAATGGGATTTTGGGGAAGAAATCGGAAGTTTATTTTAATTTTAAATATATAGTATCTGGGGCAAAGGCATTTGGTGCTGAAGCAACCCAATGCTCCCGAAGGAGGTGCCTGGAGGGGCTGGCAGATGGGCAGAGAAGTCCCAACATCCAAGGGAGGACAAAATTTAGTGGAGTGAAGCTCCCAATGCTCTCTGAACTCCTTCCAGATCCTGGGAGTGCTCTCTCTCCCCTGATAACCACCTGATGCATGGGGTGTGCGGGGAGACGCGTGTGATAGGGGTGACGTTCCCTTGAAGATTTGGAGCTCTCAGGTTGGTGGGGTCAGTGTTGGGATGTAGGGTTGTGATGTCCACCTCTCATAGCTCATCCTTCTGCTTTACCTGCTCTTAGTTACCCAAAAGGACAGAGCTCTGCTGTCCCCCAAAGGCTGTGGGCATCTGCAGGAGTGGTCTTTGGGTCAGTGAAGCTTTCCATTCTACCCTAACTCTTGCCTCCTTAAGCCTTATTCAAGAATTGCTCTCTAGATATTTATACCCTTAAATATCAGTGCTGTGCGTGTCGCTTAATGGGGGTTACAAAACTGATGTGCCATGAGCTTTGAGATTTGGATTTTAATATACCTCTGGCCCAAGGTGTGCTGGCTGCTAACCTCAACTCAGACCCATTTTCTCACCTCCTTTGGGGGATGCACAGCCAAGGACTGAGACTGGCATCCCCAGTGGTAAAACAGGACATTCTCCAGTGCTGAATGTGCAGTGAATTACCTTTACTTTTTTTGTTACCCTGGTTTATTTTTTAGTGGCTTGAACCTCGTTTTATTGTTCTATCTGTATTCCTAACCTCTCAGTGTCCCCTACTATTATTTCCTCTGCTTTCACTTGATATTTGCATTACCACCTAATTTAGTATCTTCCTGCTCGTTGAATTAATGGGCTGTTTACTTGCCTTAGATAAAATGGGGGCTGATACCCTGCAGTACCCCAACACAGACGCTTCTCCCCCACGTGACACAAAGCCATTTATCAGCAGCTTTTGTCTGTGGCCCTTGGGCCAATTTTCAGCCTGTGACGATTGCTTCTATCAGAGAGGAGGGAAATTAATTTTTTTGCAGTGAGATTTGCTGTGGCACCGCATCAAACGCTCAGTAAAGTCTCCAGATATATTGCATCCTCCACATTACCCTCCGTCTGCTAATTCTGTGGCTTGATCAGAAAGGCTGACCACACGTGCCCGAGGTCATTCCCTCTTTGCAAACCCAAAGGTTGCTTGTTGCCACGAAGGCAATTATTGCCTAGGTGCTCATAAAGTAATTGACTCCCTTTTCGGGTTTTAATCTGGTCTGTTATTTTATGAGCGTGATGGGAGATTTGTGGGAGCGTTTTTCAGCTTCACCTTGGTGGTGTGTTTTTGAATTTGGGTGCTACCTTGGATTATTGCCCTCTCCCCTTCTCTATCTGCTGTGATTAGAAGGGATGGCCGATGGTTTGTTACACTCAGGAACTCGTACTGTCATTCCTCAAAGACTTCATGAAATTGGAGATTGGTGGGAAGGAAGGCACGGCTTGGGAGTATAAAACCTTTCACATAGGGTATATCTGTCCGTCCTGGTCTGTGCTCACACCCTCATCCTAGAGCTGATGTAGGAAAGCTGGTGCTTACCTGAGCAATCCCAATTGGAGAAGTGCGTGACTTCTGCTCCCTTGAGTTGTAATGGCATCTCCCAAGTGGGTGAGAATTCTTTGCTGCCAACATGTCGCCACATTTGTCATCTAGTGGACATCGGGGTGGTGACACTCCTCTTAAGATGGGTTTCCAGTTTGCTTTCTGTCAAGGTTGATTTAAAGGTGCTTTCTTTCCAACTGTTAAGTGGAAATTCTACATCTGCTTTGAGTGCCTTCCTGGGTCTGCTGGCTCTGCTTGACTGCATGCACCAATTAATTTGGGGGAAAAAAATGCATCTCATTTGGAATCGAGGACGTTTTTGGTACCTTTTCTTTTCAAATGCAGTTTGAACGAGTGGGTCAGAAATGCATCAGCTTTATAGCTGAGGCCTTGCAAACCCACTCATAACTGAAGATAAAAAACCCCAACCCAACAACAGAAAAGTAAAGCAAGGTGATTGGAAAACGCGCCCACTTTTACGATGGAAAACTCGCCAGCCCTGCCCAGGGAAAGGAAGGCCAGACAATATCAGTGTTTGAATATTCTCTTTTGCTTCTTTTCTTTGATATGCAAACTTGCTGCTGATCAAAGAACTCTGGGAGGAGGAGGACAATAGTGCGGAGCATGGCGGCTGGGTTCTGGCTCCTGGGTTTGATCCCATGACCAGGATTGGGAAGGTGCTGTGCTCCCCTCCCCCTGGTCCTCCTGCTCAGCCCCGGGTTCACGGAGCAGCAGGGGAGCGAGGGGCACACGCACAAGCCCTGAGGTTGCAGAAATGCCATAAAATGGCTATAGCTCTGTCGCCTACAAAGCCTCCATCCCTCTTGGGTACCCCAGTATGCTAAATCTGTGGGTTCAGGCTTGGGGCAGGTGGTAGGATTTGCTCCTTTAATCTTCACTGTCTATTTATTACAGTGGAGCTCCAGGGCATCTGAGCATGGCCTTTCTCGCCAAGAGACCATAACAAATGGCTGCACTACCTCTGACACAGAGCCGGGCTTTGCGCACCACCTATCTGCGCGCCTCGGCGTTGGCTCCTTCTGTCTCCGCTTCTCCTTTTGTTAGGATGCTGATAAAACTGGAGAGAGCAGGAAGGGATGTGAATGCACAGAGCAGCTCCGGGTGACCCCAGGCACCTGCCCTCCCCCTGGCTTCCTGTCTGCCCTTGGCTCATTTGTCAGGGGGGGATGCTCACCTTGCGGATGAGAAACCGCTCTGCCCCGGGCCATGGGACCGTGACTTAGGGTAACCCTTTTCCCTTTGTTTACTCTTAGGTATTGAACCCTTTTGCAATTGCTAATTATTTTTCAATTACCCAAGACAAATGCAAAGGTTAGGGAGGTGCCATTTCTCAGTGACCCTGCTTGTCAATCGCGGCGACTCTTTATTAATGTCAGAGCTGGGTTTGTTAGATTTTTCTTGTTGGTTTTAAAGAATAAGAGAAAGCATCTTGAATTGCAGAGGTAATTTAAGCCTCGCTTTGTCTGTGAATGCTGTCAGAAATTGTTAGGACGGAGGTGGGAAGTTCCTTTCATTGCAACTTAGCTTTATTTTTAACGGGGAACAAAAAGCATCTTTAGATAAGGTGGGGAACCACAGCGAACCTCAGCCTTATGGAAGAAGGCACAGCAGCCTTGTCCTGCTCCCCTGCGAGATAATTTAATTGTTACAGTGATGTTTTGTGGTACTACCACAGTATCAAAGCTCTTTTGCACCAATTTATAGCTTTGAAGAGCTCTCAGTTGGAATAGCAAAGAGGCAGGACGGGATAATGGAGATGTGGTTACAGTGTGATTTGCCTCCAGCACACCTAACGTTGGAGGAAACACAGTTTGAGGGGGTGAATTGAGGGTTGAGAAAACAGCCATGATGTGCACATGAGTCCCGGATTTGCCATATGGGTTCTACTGAATCTGAGCTATCATCTGTCTGAGAACACCCATTTTTGGCAGCTGGATGACCTTGGCTTGCTCCTTGGTTGGGTCTGGAGGGACAGGGGGTGGTGGGGCCACCCAGCACCCGATGCTCAGTGCTTATGTCCTCCGTGCTGGAGTTCCGGGAGGCATTGGCTTCAGTCTCCATGTCAGAATTTGGGTTCCATGCTGCGGTAAAGCTTTTAATTCAAACATCCCAGACTCCTTGGAGGGGTCTGCAGCGTGGGGTGCAGCCTGCATGGGGGTCAGGGCTGCATGTGAGATGCTGCTCGCCCTTCTTTTGTAGACCTCAGTCTCTTGGCTCCCTATTGAACTGGGGGGGGCTTGAAAACCCCCCGTTCTTTTCACGAGATGGATTTTGCAGCCTGTCTCCAGGCAGCTCAAAACCCAAAGGGCATCGCTGAACACACCAGCGACAAAATAGCATCTGGGGGGAGGGAACAGGAGGACAGAGGAAGATGGAAAACCTTCTATACAATAATTAGAATAAAATTGGGGTATCGAGAATACAGGGGTCAGCTTCTGTTCACACCAATATGGCTTTCACCTTGTAGAGAAAGGCCTGCACCAGGTAATTAGGTCAAGTCAATGATTATATATCTTTAAGCGAAGTGGAAGGGACTGTAATTGTGATGAAATTTGTTTGAAGAGGGAAAGCATGGGGAATTTTGTTTAAAGGTAACGAGTTCAAAGGGTAAATGAAGTTCAAGGTTCAGTTCCTGTTCACTCCTAACAAAAAAAAAGAGAGGAAAAAAAAAGAAAGGGGAAAAAAAAAAGACCCACGCACACCAAGCAGCCAATATTTCTATCAGACGAGTTGCTTTATCTTTTGGAGAAGGGAATGGGATCATATCCCTGTAGGAAAACTGGAATTAAAACAGTGACAGCTCTTTAATGGGGCTTTCTTTCTTTAGGAGCCAACAGAAGGGTAAAACCTCGTGTAATGTTTTATTTTCTTTTCTTTTTTGCTCGTTGGTTTATTCGTCCCTTCGGAGCGCTGCTGCACGCAGCCACCTCGAATGCAAATCGGGGACATCCCGAGAAGGGGTTCTGCTGTGATATGCAAATCCCCACTTTGTTTAAGGGGACTTTTCAAGAGAGGGAAAGGCAGCTGCCAGGGCAAGCCTGGAAGGGTGGGGAAAGCTTCCCAGTGTTGGGGGGCTTCAGCTGATGGGATTTCAGCTTCCCGTAAAGGTCTTTGGTGGAAGAAAAGCTTTTTTTTCCTGCTCGTACTGCTGAAAAGTCTGTTTTCATCCCAGTAAATGAGCAACTGAATTTGCTGGAGAGTGGATCCCGTAGCGTGAGGGAGAGCTTGGATGCTCTTAGACCTGGGAGGAAAGGGCATAAGAAAACATAGTTGGTGCTCCCCCTGCGAGGGGCTGCTCTGAAGCTGTGCATGTGAGAGTAGAGAGGGGAGCTGGGTGATAACACACTGAGGACCTGCAGCATCACTCTGTGACCTTGGAAGTTGGGATTGTGCCACCAGATCTGATCTGTGTCGGCCCTGGAGGGTTGGCCCCATTCCTTGCGCTGCTGCGTTGGCCGCAGCTGGGGCTCCCAATGCCAAGATCTGAGACTTGGGCCCAAAGTTTGCAACTGATGCTCAGAGGTGGCTTTTCAGGGGGTTTGGGGCGTTTGTCCCCTTGTCTATGAAGCAAGGGAGGCAACGTTGCTGGTGATGGCTGTGCTGATTCTGCACAGGCATTGAGCCTCGCTGCTCTTTTTCCGCATGGCTCTATCACGGGGCAGGAGCCTTGTTCTGAGCACAGCGTCGGGTCATTTGACTTCATCTTGAAAGTCACCTGTAGAGGTTTCGTGCTGCCCTACTGGAAGGGGAAAAGTACCAAAGCAACCCTCACGAGCCCCCTAAATTGGGTGGATATAGGGGGTAACCCCAAAGTGTCCCACCTCTTCATGACAGTGACATTGGGCTGCGTTGCCCATGGCCTTGGGTTTTTCTTGGGGCTGATGCTGACCTGGGGATGGCCCTGCATGCGGGGATACGGGGTCCCAACCGCATCCCGCTCAGTGCCATCCAGAGGGGCGAGCAGGGTGCAGCCTCACCTCCGCTGAACCCAAGCTGCAAGTATTTCCACTCCAGCCAAATTTACTGGGAATTCAAGAAACAGCACTGCGACAATATTAATGACCTCCGAGGGTACGCAGAGTTCAGAGTTCACCTCCTGTTTACGCCGCGGATCCTTTCCCCCCTGTTCCGGTTGCACCCATCCTATCTGCCATATAGATTCCGTACCGTGGGTTGTGGTTACGATCTGTTTCATGGCATTTTAAATCTCGGTTTAGGTCTCTTTATTTTTGGCCTGGATAAATGCACGGCGGCTTTGTGCGGCCGACGGAGGGCGCGGGGTGTCGGGGTGGGGGTCCGCTGTGAGCAGGGTGCTGTGGGGCTGGGTTCAAGGTTCACTCTTTGTTCGCGTGTAATAAAAAGTCTTCAGTTATCAGGTATTTAAACCCAAATCAGCAGTTCCATATCCGTAACCTGAGCTAAGCATTCCTCCATCTAATGGCCGCGCGGCTGTCGTTTGCAGCGAGTTGGGTGACACTCGATTTGTACTCGGTGACGGGAACAGATAGGCCTTCATTGTGCGAGCCCGCCTGTATGCAAATGTGAACGGAGTTTCACCCGGGCCCGGGCCTGACCTGACCACGCAGCGGCATTTACACCGCGCGCCCAGCCGGGGGGGCGGCCAAGGGCGATAAAAAATGGCACTCGGATAGTACCAGCGGCAGGTCAAGTTTACCATCCGTCTTGCAGCGGGGACCGCGCTGGCAACGCGGTTATTTAGTTTCAGTGTTGATGTTCGTTGCAATGAGCTCCATCATTTCACCTGTTTATGAACCCAGGCTCACGCCGGCTCGCGGCAAAAACCCGGCGAGGTCGGCTCCGGGCTGCCGTGGGATGATGGGTGCCGTTCCCAATGGGGCGTTCTCTCATTTTCTCCCGCTGTCCTCATCGAGATGTTTTCCTCCGCGACCCCTCCCCTCACTTTTGTGTTTTAGGTTTCGCTTCTTTCTCTGGGAGAACCAGAAAGCCGTCAGTGCCCAAATGGGCTTTTTTTATGATTGAAAAATTGAGAAAAATGATAATTGATGCCAGAATAAACAAGCGGCGTTTTAGGCATCAGCTAACAATTTTGCATGTGCAGAGGCAGTACACAATATATAATAAATCTTAACCATTTAAATGTACAACCCTTCATTAGAGTGAAAATATGAACAGCTGTAATCGCACATTTAAGCCGGCGACGGAGAAAAATCTGGTTACAGTTGTCATTTTTCACGCTGATGAAGAACGGGCAGCAGGTTCTGAGCACTGCTCCTGCAACGGTGGGATTTTATTCCTCCATCCCATCCCTCCTTCCTCCCACCGCCCGCTCCCCATCCCCGTACAGCGGTGCAGCAAATTAGCGCCTTTGGCTCCCAGCAACGCTCCGCTTCTATATTATTCTCCAGCTCATCACAAAAGTCGATTTCTCATGGCAATGGCAGAGCCCTCTCCTGCGGGACCGGCCCCCCAAACTGCTGTTAGGATGAATGGTTGCACTTCTCCGGGACATCTGTTCATGGAGGGGTGCTGGGAGCTGCGGGCTGGAACCGATAGAAAAGAAACGGTCACCGCAACTACAGCAAAGGCGGCTCGCTGCTGTAAATCTTACTGCTTGCAGCAAGTGGCCGCATATCTAGGGGAGGTGGGCTGAGTGGCCAAAGGCTTTTTCCCCTTTTTTTTTGGTGCCTTCCAAAGGCTGAAATGTCCATTTTTGAGGATCTGGAGCCAGCGCCGCGATAGCTATAACTGCTGCAAAGCGTGGTGAAATCTTCCTGCCTTGTTTTTGTAGTTTATTGGTCCTTCCGTAGGATAAAAAAACAACAACGGAGCTCATATATATTATTAGGCAGTTGAGCCCCGTGCTCAAATCATCACGGATAGAAACGAATGGCCGGAGCTGGCGCTGGTATTTGTCCAGTCGGCGCTTGTCATAACTGACAGGGATGATGAAAATAAGGCACTTTGTACGTATCGAGAAATTGAGGGCTTCTGAAATGGTTTTATTCCCTCGTTTTTACTCATTGAAAAGTGGGGAGGCCATTAATTTCCCGTCCCGGAATAAGGAACTGCTGGGAACACGCAGAAGGTTTCACACGTCTATTTGTAACACAAACATCCCCGTGTGCTCTCGGATGGGCGATTGCCACCTGACCCGAAATCCACACCTTAATACACCAAATCTTTATTAAACCATCACTTAGGCGTTACTCGGATGGGCCGCGGTCGCGGGCAGAACTCCCCCCGAAGTCCGAATAATTACTAAAATAAAACCAAATAAAAGGCTTCAGGATTTGGCCCATTCTCTGTGACCTTGAAATTGCTCTCTGAGGAAATCCTGGCAGGTAAAGAGAATTGGATTTATATTCTGATGTATGAAATTCCGGTCGGTTTGCGTTAAGCAGAACGCGGCGCCTTCGAATTTATGGGACGAACGAAAGAATTTGTAGATGTTTTTTTTTTCCCCTTCCCGTTATTTTCTGGGGGAAGAAAAGCGGGGGGAGGTAAAAGGTGGCTGTTAGAAAATTATTGCTCACCGAAAGCGGAATTTTTTTACCCCCCGAGAGCAAATCTGTTTAAAAAAAATCCCAAACAAAACAACGCAACTTTCTCAAGCGCTTTGATTTCATTAATTGCTGCCTTACTGTGGAATGAAGGAGCTTTCCACGGCTGTTATTTTGTTATAAGATCTCAGTGTTGGGAAGCTGGAAGGCTCTGCTCATTGCAGGAGTGCCCATTGCAGCCGAGTGCCCTTTGGAAGAAGCACTGCGGCTCCTCATTGCCGGCTCCTCCAGCACCCCTTCAAGTGCGACTGCTTCTCGTTAAGCTCTTCGAGAACCAATCTGGCTAATTTTCTCTACGAGCCTGCAGTGCATCCTCAGAACACTCCGCTTTTATTCTTTCAGCCTCACCCTGCGGCCACCAGCTCTAAAAGCTGCAGCCCATGGGGACGGGCATCTCTTTTTGTTGCTGGTCCCCAAAAGCCACCCAGGTGAGCTGGACAGCATGGGGATGAATTTCTGCCATGGAGTGATGGGAAGCTCTTGTTTTCTCCAGTGTTTTGCGTGCCCTGGTTTTACATATATGTATGGGTATATATAAATATACATAGATAATGTCTTTCTCCATATATCTACCTTTCTCCATATGTAATCAATACCTATCTACGCACATCTATAAAATATATCAGTTTTTGAATTCTCTTCCATCCTTTTCTTCCTCCCACCCTCATTCCCGACCCCGGGGCAGCAGCCGGCGAGCCCTTAAAGTTAGGGGGTGGTGGGACGGAGCGGACCCCCCCCAGCTCCAGCCCAGCTGCAGAAGGGCTCCAGGAGCCATCTCGTGGCCACGGGGCCGCTCCGCAGCCACCCGGAGGTGGGGACCGGAGGAGAGGGGAGCAAAGGGGGGGACCGTGTTCAAATATAAATCAAAGCCATCAGTCACCGGGAATCCAGAGAAAGTGGCACGGGATATAAATAGAGGCTATAACTGCGGTGACAAGCGGGGCTGCAGTTGTAAATACTCATTATCTTTCTTAATATGACACCGCGTGGATCGGGAGAGCTGGGGAAATTACAAAGGGAGGATAAAAATTAAAAGAGGTGAAGGGAATCGGGCGTTTTTAAACCTCAAATCTCCGTCCTGCTTTTCTGTAAAACAAAAGCACCCCCCCCCCCAATTTATATTTGCTATTAATACGTATTAACTTAGCACCCTGTCTCCTCCCCAAAGCTGAGTGAAAGCCCCAAAGACATCTGTTTGCATACATTGTGTGTCAGGCAACATCAGATCTGAATAGAATTTATCTAAATTTTATATGCATGGCTTGATGTAAATTGAAATAAATTGTACGGCATACCCTGCGTGGACATATTGGTTTTTCCGTCACCGCTTGAACTTTTAACCTCGGGGTTTGAGCCGGTCACACGCTGACCCGTCTGAACTCTGCTGGTAGAGCCAAGTCTGGAGGGATGACCTTGCAGCCATGGCAACCCCGAAAGACAGTCCAGGCCTCCTGCATCCCCCCCCTTCCCCCAGCCCCGAAAAACCTCGGACAAATTGGGAGCGTTGGGCAGCGCATACCGGGCACTGTCTGACACTGGTGGGAAGTTTTGCTGCCTGCTCTCAGCCCTCTGCCTGGGCTTCTCTGCAAGGACCATGAGGATGGGGCCGGGTGCCCTTCTCCCTTCCCGCTCGTGCCTCAGTTTCCCCATAGGTCGCATAGCAGAAGTGCTTTGTGGCATACGGCAGGTGATGCCTGAGGTCCTTTTTAACCCAAGCTGTGTTATGATTCTGTGATACAAAGTGGGGATGGTTATGCCTGCTGTACCTGGCTTATGCCAAAGTACAGACTCCATAAAGTCTCGATGGCAGCAAGCTTTGTTACAGCCTTCCTCAGAGCTCGAGCAGAAAGGCAAAGAGAATTCCACCTCCTAGTTGGCATCCTGAGCTCAGGCTGTGCAGCAAAGGCCCAGGGCTGTCCCTAAACTTCCCCCCATTGCCACCCGCATTCTGAGCTTTATGCCTAACAAACACCAAATTGCATTTCCAGAGTGCTGCAGAGCTGCTTCCCATCGAAAGGGGCAACTGGCAACGCGTGCAGCTGCCGAGCAGCTTGCTCTGTGCACGTGTTCTGCACACAGGAATAACCCCCACTGCTGCTCATACACTCGAGCTGGCGTTGTGCACTTGCACCCTGTGCAGTGGGTTTATAGCATTACGGGTGCACATAACACTGCAGGTTGTGTGCAGGAAAGCACATGGCAGCGTGCAGGCATGGCCAGCTGCTCTGGGTTAATTGGGGTGGCAGCAGGCACAGGGCTGTGCTCATCCTCCCCATGCAGCCCTTTGGGTAATTCACCTTTGTGCCACATCTCTGCCTTGTGCTCTGTAGGAAAGGGAAAGTCTTCCTGCTCCGTGAGGCCAAATCTGGGTGAAGGGCATCTGCCTCTGCAGCAGCAGCAGGTCTGCAAAGCCAGAAATGGGTCTTGTGCAGTGGGGTCGGAGTGGGAAGACCAATTCCTGGGAGCTCATCCATTTCCATCCTCCCTTCTGGTGAACCCCCGCTCAGTTTGTGTCCCAGAAGCTTTTCTCAACTTCAGAAGTGCGGCGTTTGCTGTTGGAAGTTCTCTTGAAAACAATTAGGCAGCCTCTCTCTAAGCTCCAGAACAGAAAATGATTTGTCATCAGCACCACACGTAAGCATGTGCTTAATTGCTTTCCTGAGTTTCGGTGTCCAAAGGGCCTGACTGCGAGTTCCAGAGACCCCAGAACAGCTGTGAAAATACTCACTTGCTTTAAACAATGGAAATAGGAATGGGAACAGTGTTATCTCCTTGGCCAAAGGCCTTGGGGTGTACGTCCATCCCATCCCAGCTGCAGAGAGCTGAACTCGCAGGAGTTGGGCTTCTGTGACTGCTGATGGCCCTGAAGACGTGGCCCAATCCTATAAGACCCCATGTGTGGGATCCCTGCTCGGCTCCTGGGGTGGAGGGAATAGGACCAAGAGGTTCTGGAGGTTCCAGAATGGGAAGTAAGGAGCAGAGCTTGCATCTTTAGCGTGTGCGGTTCTTTATTACTCCCATTCCCCACCTGGGCCAGATGATGAGGGTTTGCTGATGTGTGGTGTCTCCCAGACAACAGAACTTAGAGATAATTTATTTAATAGACGCGACTTAAAACAAAATAATTCCGGTTTCCATGTAACTGAGGGTAAGCTGTATTTCATCATTACAAAGCAATAAGCAGGCGATAGATCCCTGTTTATGGCCTATTTTATCAGTATGACTTCATTGTCTTGTTTTTAAAAATTGTTGTTATAGCCCTATTATTATGAGTTAATAGGCAGAGAGCTGTAACCATAATGTAAAAGAACTTTGGCAAATCAGCTGCAATCTGTGTGACTAAGGCCCTTTTTATGCTGCGAGCACAGGGGGAGGTGATGGTCCTGTGCTGATGTCCATTGCTGCGTGGGGTTGGTCGAGTCGGGGTCTGCATCTCTGCAAAAGGAGATGAAACTTTGAATGTAAGGAACTGAAAACACTCCCAGCTCTGCAGTGCTCGATGCTAAACCAAACTGGCACTCAGCAAAGCGTGAGTGTGCTCAGTAAGGCACACACTGAAGGGTTTCTGTAAGGGAAATGCAATGCAAGAAAATGGGTAGCGATGTGAGAGCTCTGAGAGCTGCGTGAGCTGCTGGCAGGAGGAAGCCAGAACGCCTGGATGTTTGTTTTGTCCCTTACCTTTACAGCTGGAGATGTGATAGCAATAGCTGAGAGGAAAGCAGCAGACATGTAAACAGCCCAGCAATTAATGTTATAGCTCCACATTGGTGAAAATTTGTTTTTTAAAGTTATTTGCTTTGCCCAATGTATTTTTAATGCACTGAAAATGTCGTAATAAGGGCATAACCATTTCAGGATGCTGTTGTAAAGCAGGCTGGGACGAGGGCTGTAAAGCGTCAGGAGTCTTTTGTGCAAAAAAACTCCCTTTGCAAATCCTTCATACCAAAAAACCAATCCTTTTCTGCTTTCATCTTAGCTGCATGCATGTCTGGAACATGCTGTTAGCAATGGAGCAGAGCTGTTGGGAGTGGGCGGCGATGCCCTGTGAATCTTAGCTTCCATCTCTTCTTTCATGCTGTTTGAGCTACGAGAGGCAAGGTTTCTTCTTTGCAAGCTACAGCATGAGATTACAGGTGGTGGTAGGAATGGTAAAATTGGGGTGTTTTGTCATGCTCCTTTGCTGCATTGGTTAAGGAGCTCTTCTCCATATGGTTGCTCCTAATGTCAGATTTTTGCCTGATTAGTTTCCATAATTCTCCTCAGTTGTAGCCCAGCTCAAGTGATGATCTGGGTTCATTTTCTTATGCAATAGTATGCATCATGGGGTTTGTAGGTTACAGCTGAGCACCCTCCTAAGCCCGTTCTTGTAGGGATTATCTCAAGGAAGGAAGAATATTTGCTGAGAGTACCCAACTCAGCATCATTTCCTCTATTGAATTCCTGACATTTCTGCTTCTCTTTTGGCCAACTCCTTCCCCTCCCCCTTTCCTTTCAGATTCCATTAAAACTTGGAATTGTTTATCAAACTTGCCAATTCCCAATCCGTGGGATTCAAAGCTATGGACTCTTGTATATTTTTAGGTAGAAAGAAGAGATAAATGAGGGGAGAAAGATGGGAACTGTGGTCTTTTTGACCTAGTGAGATCCAGGTTCAAATACATTCTGGGATTTTGAGCATAATATGGTGGATTTGCTGCCTATAGGGAGTTATTCCTGCTAAAAACCCAGCCGTGTGGAAGGGTTTAGCAAGGAACCTTGGTGCCCCTGAAGGAAAACCCTGAGATTCTTTTGGCTCCTTCAGAAACGTGTTGTCCTTGCAAGCTGAGTGTAAGGCTTGGTTGACTTGGGTTCGGTGTGGCTGGGTTGTGTTTAGTTGGTTTGGTCCTTGCAAGTTGAGTGTAAGGCTTGGTTGATTTGGGTTTGGTCTGTCTTGGTTGGGTTGGGTTTAGTTGGGTTGAGCTGGGTTGGGTTTGGTTGGGTTTGGTGTGGTAAGGTTGGATTGGGTTGGGTTTGGTTGGGTTGGGTTTGGTAAGGTTGGATTGGGTTTGGTTGGGCTGGGTTTGGTTGGGTTGGGTTAGATTTGGCTTGGCTTGGTTGGTTTGAGTTGGGTTTGAAGCATCCTGAGTGCCTTTACAGAGGGAGGAAAGGACAGAATGAGACCATCTTTCATTAAAGCTGATGAGATGCAGATCTCTTGTGGCTCCCTGGGCAGTTCTGTCAATACCTTGCATATTTTCAAATATATTTTATCACCAAAGGACTGGGGATTTGAGGATTACTCAACAAGCCAATAGTTCTATCGCAGTTCATCAGCTCTCCCCAGCAGCATCTGAACAAAACCCCACACTCTTTAGCTGAACGGTTCAGAGGCCCTAGAGTGAGAAATTCAGGCAGAGGGCTTTTTGAGTGTTGGAAATAAACATTCACGTGCTGGTGGGTTGTGCAGTGAGTCCTGCTGGAGTAGAAGCTCTGCCATCCCCAGCACACGGCGCTCATCCTGGCACCACGCGGGTGCGGGAGCGACGTGAATTAGGTTTCTGTCCTTATTGTTACTGTGTGAATGGGGGGAGTGGGGAGGGGGTGGGGGAACCAGAGCTCTGCATCATTTTCTTTGCTGTTTGCAAACCCCTCTGAATAGTGAAAAACAATGCGATTAATTTTCTCTAGCGCAATCATGCATAGATTTAATAAGCATCCAAAGGTAGGATCCATCTGTAAAGTACGCGCTGCATGCTAAATTACTTCTCTTCTGCAATTTTTTTTCTTTCCAAACCTTAATTAATTGAAGAAAAAAAAAAAAATTGTTTATTAAAGTGGGAACAGGCTAGGCTCTGTCTCTGCATCTCTGGTTCAAAAGTTCATACAATTCCCTGAAGGCTCATCTGCGTGTGTGTGTGTGTGTGTGTTTGCAATTGGGTGTGTGTGTGCACATCTCTCTCTCACTCACAGTCTTGCTCTCTCTCTGCTAGGAGACAGATGCCCTGAAAGGTGCTGTGCTTTAAACAAAGGTTTCTTTTTCTTTAATTTTTTTTCTTCTTTTGGAGGAGTCTTGGTGATGTGCTCAGCTTCTCTCACACCACTGCTTGTCCTTCATCCCTTTTGGCTCTGAAAGGTAAAGTCACTTCCAGTGCGTATCTTGAAGCGAATTAACAGGGATAAGAGATGGAGGACGGGCAGCTGATGCCACAGGTGGATCCTCAGCATGGAGGAAACTGAGGCTCCTGGGAAAGGGAAGCACTTTGGGCATGCAGGGCACACACAGGAAAAATATCCATCAGCACGCAGAGCTGCACCAGGTGGGGACATCAGGGAGAGAGGAACGCGTGTGTTGCCAAAGCCGTAATCGCCTCTTGTCTTCCTTCAATGTTGCCCTCTCCTTGAATCCCTGCCTCCCATCTCTGTCGGGCTCCTTCTGTTCCCCAGCAGACACCAGCTCCGGTTGCAGCCTCATTTTCTGCTGGCTCAGCTCAGCTCACCTCGCCTTCCCCTCCTGTGGTGTCCGCACCCGATCCCATCACCCCCATCCCACAGCCGCCGTTCCCGCAGTGCCCCCGACGCAGCCCACCCGCTGCCCCCCCCCAGCTCTCCCCACCAGTATTTCCCACACACTTCTTCGTGTTGTCCCCTCGTGCTGTCACAGCAATGTGGGCTGGGGACTTGGTGTGCTTTGCTCCTACCTACCAAGAGCAGGAGGCCGTTGGGTGTACCACCCTGAGCTGCAGCTCAGCCATCCAGAGGTGGGGTGGGCTGTATGATGTCGGTTGTAGGAGATGATAGAATCATTAAGATTGGAGAAGAGCTCTGAGATCCCCAAGTCCAACCCCAGCCCACCCCACCGTGCCCACTGGCCGTGTCCCTCAGTGCCACGTCTCCATGTTCTTTGAGCACCTCCAGGGATGGTGACTCTCCCACCTCCCTAAGCAGCCTGTGCCAGTGCCTCTCTGAGAAGTGTTTCCTCATATCCAACCTGAACCACCCCTGGTGCAACTTGGGGCCATCATCTCTCATCCAAAGATGGATGCTTCCATGGCACCAGAGGTCTTCTCAGGATGCTCCAACCCAAACCTGGCACTCAGCTCTCAAAGGCCACGTGTTTCTGAAGGAGCCACAAAGAACCCCAAGGTTTTCCCTCGGGTTGTGTGTGGGTTTCCAGCCCCACTGTGGAGGTTCAGTGCTGAAGAAGGCGATTGCTGCAAAGCATTTGGATGCAATGGGAGTTGGGAGGACAACCCTTGGCGAGAGGGAACAGGAGACCTTCCCAGAAGAGCGGGGCTCGCTCAGCTTCCCGTAAGGACCGGTGACAGTTTCAGATGGAGTGCAGCATACATTCAGGTTGTAAACAGAAAGGAAATACACTTTTTTCTTTGTTTTCAGTGATGTGACACAACCGCTTTATCCGATGCCGTTAAATTTATGCTCAGTCAGATGAGATTTTTCAGGTTTTCATTTCCGTGTCCGATCCATTTAAAGTTCTATTTATCGCCGGAGTGCTTTAATTTGAAATAATGGCATGATCTTTATTTTATTATTTTCGTGTTGACAGTTGGCCAAGGACTCAGAACCGCATGCCACAGATGGCACGTCGAGTGGCGTGTTGGATAATGCAAGTCCTCCAGAATAAAAACTGCAGCTGGACTTTATAAGCCACCTGGATGAGTGATGTGAGAAAGGAGGAACGGCTGGTTCACTTTTCCAGTGCATTTAAAAGAATTTGTGATTGCTGTTTGGTTAGCAGAATTTAACAGTACGTGTGTCTGTGCTCCGTAGCACCTCGGCAGCCATCCATTTCAGGCCGGTGTTTAGTTCTGCAGACCTTGCTCCAGCAGAAATCCCAAGCATTCAGAAAACCGTGGGATTATTTTTGTAATGCTCCTTCCCCTCTTGGATTCAAGTTTCCTGTCCTTTCCCACAAACAAGAGGACGAGGAATTTGGGAGGAGTGTGAACTGAAAGTTGAGATTCTCCTGCGATTGTGTTACTCCAGTTGTTGGGATTCCTGGAATATTCCAAATGCAACATCTTCAAGACATTAGCAAGAGCTGCTTGCCCTGTCCCTAAAGGTCATGTGTCCGGCAGCAGCGGAAATGTTTTCCCTGGGAAACGTCTGGCAAAGGTAGATATTTCCCAAGGCTTTCCCTTGAAAACATCTAGCGAGGTCTGAAGAGTTGAGGAGTGGGTTTCCATAGACAGAACTGCGGGTTGGGGCTTTGTTTGCTTTGTTTGTTTTTTCATAGGAGCGAGGAATGATGGGGATTGGAACTTTAGGGTTCCTTACAACTTAAGCCATTCCATAACTCAACCGTGGCGCAGTGGGATGGGTAGAATATGCTGGGCAGCACACGCTGCAGCTCCAGGACCCAACAGCATCGCCGAGCGCTGCTATGGCTGCAGATGCCTCCAGGAGGGAGCCCACCCTGCATGTGCTCACCTTGCCGTGCCCCCAGGAGGGCCGTGCCCTGAGCCCCCCACCCGCACAACCCCGCATCACCCCGGCCCCTCCGCGCTGCGTGCAGCCACTCCGGTGCTGGCGCTGGAAATTGCTCCTTGGGAAAGGGGGTGGTGGTGGGTAGAGAAAGGGGGGAAAAAAAATGTTGAGGCCGGTGGCTGTAATCATCCTAGTTGCTGTCTATTTCCTCAGACTAATAGCAGAGCGATCAGAGTCGGGGAGTTCAAACAGAGGTTATCTTTCCCAGGTACCATCTCGCCCAACGAGAATTTGATTTTTTTCTATAGGACTTTACTCCATTAGATTAATGAAATTTCAATGAGAGCCTGGCGCCCCCTGAAGCTTTGTTAACAAAACAAATGGTGATTCTGTAGGTGTGACAGCTTGCTAGGAGAGTTACGAGAAGGTGAATACATCCTCGCAATCCACTCAGCCTGCAACACATTGATCTCTATTTAAAGCACCAATCGGATTTTTGTTAATTATAAATGATTGATCTGCAGCTCTCCCCACTCCCATTGCCACGACCACCCGCCCTCCTCGTCTCACATGTGCTCACCCCCCCCCTTCCCCGAGCCCCCAACGCACGCACACTTGTAACTTCTTTGCATGCTGCATGTGGAGCTTTTTTTGTTTCAGAGACGGCCATAGAAGGCAAATTGCAGCAGCACCCAATGGCAGCGCTCTGTCTTTACTGTTGCTGTCAGCAGTTTCATTGCAAACCCCACGTTTTTCATGGTTTATCAGCTGAACGGTAAAAGTAACTCCTCGCCGGGCATATTTTACAGGTTTAAAGGAAAAATAAAAGGAAGGAGCTTTGAAACAAACTAAGGTGCAGTAATTAAAGCAGGGAAAACGCATCCGGCTTCAGCTGGGTTCTGATTTTATATCTGCAGGAGCTGGGAAATGGAACTGCCATTCTTAAATCACTGCTTTAAAGGTGGGGTTTTATCGGGGTCACCCTGTGCGATCCTATGGATGCTGCGAGGATGACTGTGAGCACAGGGGGAGGTTTCAGCTGCTTCCACAGCCAAAAGTCTCCATGGGTTCTGATTTATCCTGATGGAGTTACTCTGCATTGGAGCAAAGCTCAGGAGAGCAGCCCACAGCCCTGGCAGTTCTTTGGGTAGAGCTGAGCGGGCGCTGCGAGGTGGCACCGAACCGTTCCGGAGCCCCAGAGCTGTGTCCATCCATCCCATGGATCTCCTGTTTCGGGGATGTGGTTCTGCTTCCAGGACACTTCACATCCCAGCATCTCCATGGGTTGGTTTTGTTTTTGCTGGGCTTTCTGAAGCTTGGTTTGAGCGGGGAGGAGGATGGTCACAGCTCCATTGGGGATCGCAGTGCCCAAGGAGCGGGGTGCCATGGCACAGCTGGGGACCTGCTCTGTGCAGCTCGTGCTGAGCTGTCTTCCCAAACGCATTAAAAACCCAAATGCAAAAAGAAGGGAGGCAGTGCTTCTGCAGCCTTTACTCACCAACATGGGTAAGAAATCCCACTGTCCTTCCTCAGACCCCCCCCAAAAAACCTCGTGATGTGGTGGCCTGACCCAACCCACCCCCCGGTGCGAAAGCTGGGCAAAAAAAAGAAGCGAGCAACATGAAATTAATGCAGCAACATTTACCATAATAGTGATATGGATGGCGGAAGGTGTTATTAAAGATGTCCCCCGTGAGATACTTAGTGGGGGAGAATCTAAATTAAATGTGCCGGGTTGATTACTTAACGCTCAGATAACAGCTCGATGGGAAGGAGGTGGGTTTGGGTCGGTCCACGCAGCCCCAGTGCTGTGCTGGGGATGGAGAGGGGCAGTGGGGGCCCTGGGGTGAGCCCCACTTTGCTCCTTCCCATCGCTGCTCCGTGTGTTCTGACTTTAGGGAGCGCCAGGCGAAAGCGTTCGACATCTATTTGTGTAATTAGGAGCTAAATTCTGCCTCTGCCGACGATGATAAAAAGGTGTTTAATCGTCTGCTTCTGCCTCTGCCGACGATGATAAAAAGGTGTTTAATCGTCTGTGCCCCTTCCGAAGGCAGCAGAGAGGGAGGACGCAGAGAGGGGGGGGGGAGGAAATAGTGCCAAAAGGTGGTTTTGCTGCCCCAGATGTTTTGGTGCCGATGTGAGGAAGCTGTTGATCGCCCCGGATCACGGGCTACCTTTGATTTCAGCAGCTGATGCTGGGAGATATTTAATCCTTTTCCCGTTGTCTTTTTGAATCGCCTAACGAATGATTTTCATTAGCGGGGCTGTAATTTATGCGGTCCCGGCGGGCTCTACCAAGGTTAAATAATTTAAAGGAATAAAACCCTTATCTGATGTAATACAGCTAATGAAGTATATTAGACCCTCCGCGGCAGCGCGGCGAAGCGGCATCCGCGCGCGAGGGCACAAATCACAGCGTAAACATCCGAATGCAGCAAGATGCCGTGGGTTTTTTAAAGATGTGCCATAAAACGAGATGAACGCCGGGATGCAGCCCCCCGTTCTCCTCCCGAATTACAAAGGGATATCATGGGATTGCAAGCGACGCTCCCATAAATAAAAAATCAATTCTTAATGATGAGGCAGGCTTGTTTTAGCGCATTACCCGGGTTAAATGGGAGCACGCAGAAACAGCGCGTCCTATAAGAGCGGCGGAATCATTGTGTATTAATATGATTTAGAGAGCTGCATACCTCGATGGAATAATTGTTATTATATCTATACAGCCAGATGGCACCACAGTAAACAGCCACGGAGCACCTCCGGCACCGCCGCGCTCAGCGGCGCTCAGGTGTTGGCTCTGCAGCCCTCACGTCCCCCGTTTTTGGGGTGAAAGCACCAGGAATCGCCTAAACGGGGGCCTTTTCCTTTTCCTACGTATTTTGTAATGGATTTGTTTCTTTCTCTCTGCTGCAAGGGCTTCCCAAAAAACTTCTAAATTCACGCCGTGAATTCAGCGGTGAAGAAAAGGCAGAATTCAGCGCTGCCTGGTTTTGTTGTACATGTTTATGGTGACAGATGTTTAAAAAGCCCTTTCGGCTGCAGAGCTTCGGCTCTTTTTTTCCCCTTCCTTCCTTCCTTTACAAAACATCAATAAATAAGTACAAAGAAATGAACGCTCAGAAACTTAATTAGCCGAAAAATAAATGGAGCGCCGAGAAACGGGGACTTCAAATCAGGAGGTTCTGTTAGTGTTGGCATCAGTGGATTGAAGTGGTCAAGTTGGGCTTTGCATTGCAGGGCTTCTATATCCTATATCCTATATCCTGTATTCTATATCCCATATCCTATATCCTATATTCTATATCTATATTCTATATCCTATATCCTGTATTCTATATCCCATATCCTATATCCTATATCCTATATTCTATATTCTATATTCTCTATCCTATATCCTGTATTCTATATCCCATATCCTATATCCTATATTCTATATTCTATATTCTATATCCTATATCCTATATTCTATAGTCTATAGTCTATGTTACATATTCTACATTCTCTCTTCTACATTCTGCATTCTGTATATTCTACATTCTATATTCTATATCCTATATCCTATATTCTATATTCTATATCCCATATCCTATATCCTATACCCTATATTCTATATTCTATATCCTATATCCTATATTCTATAGTCTATGTTACATATTCTACATTCTGTATTCTACATTCTACCTTCTATATTCTATATTCTATTTTCTACATTCTATATATTCTATATTCTGCATTCTACATTCTATATATTCTATATTCTATATTCCATATATTCCATATTCTACATTCTACATTCTATTTATTCTATATTCTACCTTCTATATATTCTATATTCCACATTCTATACATTCTATATTCTGTATTCTACATTCTATATATTCTACATTCTACATTCCATATATTCCATATTCTACATTCTACCTTCTATATATTCTATATTCTACCTTCTATATATTCTATATTCTACATTCTGTATTCTACATTCTACATTCCACATTCCCTATATTCCATATTCTATATATTCTACATTCTGCATTCTCTATATTCTGTTTTCCATATTCTATACTCTGCATTCTACATTCTATATTCCACACTCTGTGTTCTGTGTTCCACATTCCACTCTCTACACTCCACAATGCATTTTAGCATTGCTAATTATTTTTCTACCTGGCATTTTAGCGCTTCCCGAGGATTGCAAAGCAGTTCTTTTTATTTCCCTTCATCCTTTTTCTCCTTCTCTCTTCTCCCGGCTGCTATCTGTGCCCCCCAAAAGGTTTTGTTCGGATGCCTGACATCAGACAGCTCTCGGCTCAGCACCTCCTGGTGCTGCTCAGGGAGCGGCGGCTGCAGCTCTGAGCTCCTCTGCTGTGCCCCACCTCGCCTGCATGCACGACCCCACACTGCTCCTTCCATCCCAGCCCTCCTTGGGACACTTGTGGCAGGGGATGGGGCTGCCACGTGGGACGGACCGCTGCGCTCCGCATACGGAGGCGGTGTATTTTATTCCCATCTCCCAGATCGCTGGGACGGAGCCGCATCCCTGACAGCTGACCCATGGGTGCGTAGGGGATGAGCGCGGGGTTGGATCCCGATGCAAACCCCACAGCCGCACCCTTTGTTTGGGCCGTGCAGTGAGGTCAATTCTCGCCCGCATTCCGCAGCGCTCGGGGGAAAGAATCACAGGAAGAAAATCGGAGCTGGAGACGAATGTTTTGTGCCGATATCCCAGCGCTGGGAGCGCGCCCGCGTGCCGCTGACCCTGGTCAGTGCGGGGCCATTGTTTGCTGATGGAAGGGCCTGTCAGCAGTGACATATGGCCCAGCAGGGCTGGCTTTCCTGTTGGAGGGAAACAGGAAAACAACAGCCCGCAGCCTGGCAGAAGAGCGAAGCCCCTTTTTGAATACTATTTACATCTCTGCTTACTTCCCCCCCCCCTTCCCATATGCCTGAGAAGCTTTTATTGAATTCCATCCTTCAGCTGAAGGGAGAGGAAAAATCCCACTGCTGAGGATGGGATGTGGTCGGACTTCTTCCTCTTTCCTTATGTAACGCTTCTTAGGGATCTCTTAAAGCTGTTTGCGTGTGCTCTGCAACGAGCTCTTACTTAAAACTAATTCCTTCCCTCCTCCCCGTATTTCTTCATTAGACGAACAGATCCTCAGCTGTTGCAAATTGTCATAACTTCATTATGGGGTTTAGGCAATTTACACCAGCTGAAACGGGCCTGGGAGCGTTGTGCCCGGAGGGAGCAGGCACAGTTCTGTGCGTGGCATTACCGCTGCTTGGGATGGCTGTGATGTTACCCCATCCACCTCTTGCATTACTGAACTTGGGCAGGAGGACAGGGCTGTGGGTCTTCATTTTGGATTTCTAAGTGTTTCCCCTTTTGTTTTGTTATCTCTAGGGGCTGTTTTGTCTCTCCTTGCCTTTAAAGAAGAGTTTGCAGCAGAGCCATTCTGGGGTGCAGGGTTGGGGTTCTCACCTCCACCAGCGCATCCTTTGGGGTGGGGGGAAACTAAGGCACGGGGCAGGGCAGGGGGTGGCACTGAGGCAGTGTGCCCTCAAGCTGGGACCCACCTGCAAGCACAAAGCATAGGGATGAGGTGGGCTTCAGTGGGGCAGCTGAGAGGGGCTGGGAGCTGCAAAACCCCCACAGCAGGAGGGTCTTGGGTTTGGGGGATGAGACCTCGGGTCTCTGTGGTCTTCTATATGGGAGATTTCCATTGCAGGATTGAGTTCCTCCTAAAGTTTACAGCAGAAAACGATCCGTATCAGTGCAGTGTTTTCATTCTCAGGCACTTTCCCACTTTCCCCTACTTAAATGGCTCTGCTGAGCCACTGCAACCAGCCAACGCCGGCTCTGAGCTCCGTGCCCTCAATTGCAGCAACACATTTAAGCATATGCTTAAAACAGCCTTCACTTAACAAATTATGTCAGCGGGGCTTCACCATGTGCGTGAGCACTTTCTGAACAGGGGTTGTCTTTTTCAAGGGTTGCAGTTCCCCCCACAGTGAAGGCAGTTCTGTGCTGCTCCTGTAGGGAGGGGGGCTGAGGGCTGTGCCCCCCGAGCAGCTCAGAGCTGTGGCATCCCAAAGCAGATCCGAACTGTGCTCACTTTAGGAGTACGCACTAATTGCTGTCATCCAATAAATCACTGCAGGAGATGCAGCTTGCAACAAATCCATTTCTGGACCAAAGGTTTTTTCGGGCTCGCTGATGGATTTGGTGCACGTGAGACCCCGCTCACTCCATGCAGAGCACCTTTGGGCTCGAGGAAGGGAAAAACACTCAAAGAAGAGGCAAATTTCAGTTCTGAAGCTTCCAGAGGAGGGACGGAGCCGTCACCCAAACAGCCCCTTTGCTTTCGTTCAGTAAAAAGAAACCATCCGTCCGCAATGCTGAAATAGTTTGCTTCGGTTCTGTGTGATTCCACTCCCCCCTCCTCGCTCTGATTCCACCTCTCCGTGTGCTCAAGGGGAGGAAACCACTGTTAATTTCACTGAAATTAACTCACATTGTTGTTTTGCCGCTCGGCAATAATTCCTACGTGGTGCCCCAGGGGTGCCTCCGTTCCCCATTCAAAGATGTCACAGGCTCTGCGGCGCAGCACTGCTGTTCAGTTTGACTCCTCGTTTCTGTTGCCTGGAGCTGTGCTGCTCTCAGGAAACGGCACCGTATAAATCGAGGCATCTCTGGGCATTGTATACCCATATATAATTTATCTTTTTTTTTCTTTTCTTTTTTTTTTTTTTTTTTAATATTTCATGCAGACTTTTAAAAGCTCTGCGTTTTTCCTCACCTCCAATTATTCTCAGAGGTGCCCCAGGGCCGTGCTGTGCTCAGCTGCAGTGAGTGGGGCTGCAGCAGCAGCGCTGCTGGGTGCAGAAGTGCTGCTCAGCCTCGCAGAGCTCCGGGGGTCTCTGCAGGGTCCTGGCAGCACCCCAATGCACTGAGGAGGTTTAGAGGCAGTGGCTGCAGACAGAACCTCGAAGAGGCTCTGAGTTCTGCATAGCGCCAATGATCTTCACCCCCCCCTCGTCCCCCCACCTGCAAAACGAGGTTCATTATCTCCTGCTTTAAAATACAACCTCCTCCCAACGCCGACAGCCTTTTGCTAGGCGCGCATAAAGCACGCTGCGGGATGGGGACCCGCTCTGCAGGGACCTCCACTTCAGCACGGGTATTATTTATAGATGGGAGTTTGTAGAAGACATTTGAAGGGCTCTGGAGATGAACCATCCTTCTGTGCAATGCCCAATATTGCATTTGCTGTCACTCTTTTAGTCCTCACGAAGCACGGCTCGTGTGAGTACCGGCCGCGGGTGTTCCTTGGCTCCAAAGGGTGCAGTGCAAAAGGGAATAAATCCTCCGGGTCTGTTGTAGCCAGGAGGGAATGCCCGCATTGCACAGCCCTCAGTGTCAGACTGCAGTGTGTGTGACACCGTGCCCACGTCTGGCTGGAATCTGCAGCACCAACAGATAACAATTGGGCTTTGATTGCTTTCGGTATTCACGTCGCGCTTTATTGTCCTTCTGTATCCTTTCAGCTGGGGAGAAGGAAAAAAAAGAGCATTTAGATGAATCTTCAGCAGTGTTTTTGAGCGAGTATTCATTGCCTTCCCCTCATCGATACAATGAGGAGAGGATCATTGCTGCATTTCTGCTGTGGATCCCGGGGATCTGTAGGCGAACGGCGCACAGTGAGGGCCGCTGCGGGTTCAGCTCTCTATAAAAGGCCATGCAGCTCACTCTGTATAAACACAGGGCAAATATTTAGTTAAAGTGGGGACGCTTGTAAAGAAGCAACTGGATGGTTTGAAGTCCCTCTTGTCTCCTGCAGTGTGTGTGTGGGTATCTGTGCAGATCTGATGCTCGGTTCTTGCAGGGCTGCAGTTGGTGTGCTGGCTCTGGTCACCTCGCCCAGCCAGGCACAGGAGTTGCTGGCTGGAGGGCCAGGTCTGGTCCAGGTGTGTTTATTAAGCAGATGTGCTCTCCTTCTGCAAAGGTTGCTGTGATACTTTTCTTTCAGTCCAAGAAAGTTACGGACTGCAGTTTTGTATTTAGGCTGGCTTTGGGTCCCAGCTGACAGCTCCCATCCTTGAGGATGGACATGATGGCATGCGTGTGAAACTCCATTTCTCAGTGTCCTGCATGGGGCTGACACCAGTGCCTTGTTAAGAGTCCTAAAGTCAGGGCTGTTTCCTCCCCCATTTTTGCCCATACACCTTACAAAGCCCCTCTCTTTGTACAGGATGCAGTGACGTGCGCAGGGTTTTGGGGTCTCAATGTCAGAGGGGGGCTCAGCCCCACTCCCCCCACCCCAGGCCCTGCAGACTGCACTCCCACCCTTCAGCTCTGCTCACATGGGGCCGTGCCAAATTCCAGCTCCTGATGAATTGCTTTCCTCCCAGCAACACAAAACACACACTTGGGCAGAGCATGGGTGAGTGGTTTTGTGGAAACTTTCTGGAGCTGGAGTAACTCTAAAGCAACCTGTAATAAATGGTGTAATGTTTAAAGATGCCCCGCTGGCACTGTTAAATATTAAACCAGCTTGTTTCTTTGTTCCTGCAGCTCATACCAACTGCAGGGCTGAGAGCCACAGGTGTGCTGCGCTCGGGCAGGTGGCACTGGGGCAGCACAAGGTGACATTCCTGTCCCCATTGTGCCCGCAGCTGGGGGGACACCAGGGCCTCGGGGTCACTGCCCTGCAGGTGTTTGTACCTGGAGAGATCAAGCCTGGGGAACAGCAGCTGCACCCCTTCCCTCCCTCAAAATGCCAGCAAGCTGCCATTGTAGTATTTGCTTTTCTCTGGGTCTGGAAGCTGATTTCAGCCAGATGGAACAGAAGTTGTTCTAAAGGGGTTCTAAAGGATGGGGATGGGCTTGGAGTTGGATGGGGNGATGGAATGAGATAAGGATGAAGATGGGGATGAGGGTGAGATAGGGTGGAGATGGGATGAGGATGGGGTTGGGGTTGGGGATGAGGATGGGGATGGGGATGGGGATGGGGTTGGGGATCGGGATGGGATGGGGTTGGAGATGAGGTTGGGGATCGGGATGGGATGGGGTTGGAGCTGAGGTTGGGGATCGGGATGGGGTTGGCGTTGGAGTTGGGGTTGGGAATGGGCATGGGCGTGGGGTTGGGCATGGGGATGGGGCTGGAGCTGAGGGGTCACTGTGCAACTAACACCATAAAAACTTCCTTCCATCACCGTAACAACACTCCTCCTGGCCAAAACGTTCAGGTTTTGTTTCCAAAGGGAAATCTAGTAAGTGTTGGCTGGGAGGTGGAAGGACAGGGAGCGAATGTGCCGGGTTGTAGCGCTCAAATTGACTTGCTTGTTCCATTCCTTTTCCCCTGAACTCCAGAGCTTTACTTTATGAAAATCAAACTTCACAAACACAAAAAGCCCTCTTTCCCCTCCTCAGTAAGACTCACTGCCGCTTTTTTTGTTGTTTCTTTAAATAAAACGGAGCTTTCTGGCAAACAGCTCGTAGCACGGATTAATCTCTGTATTAAAAGCAGGAGAGGCGAATGGCCAGATGTTTCATTTCCAAACAGGTCACAGTGCAAGAGCAGGAAACTTCTTCATGTGAAATTTCACGCGGTTTGCCAGCACGGCCCCAGTGCCGGCGTGCGACAGCTGCATCGATCCAATTCGGGGCCGTTACTGTCTGCTGGATCAATGATCAGCAAAGTAAAAAGTCACTTACTGCCCATGACACGGGCTGCGTCGTTAGGACCTATCGTGTCAAGGAGCCTGGTTTTATTAACTCTGTAATTACCTGTTAAGCCAAATCGGCCAGTTTTATTGCACATTTTCTCCTACCTGGGCGGGGACCTTTGCCTCTCTATTAGAGCCCTGAGCATCCCCTCATTTTTCTCTCCTCCCTCTGGGGTCCCATGCGTTACTCATCGTGGCTGTGGCCGGGAGCGTGGGAGATGAGCATTCCCTCTTTGCACGTGTGCTGGCTCCTTGCTGGGATGTCTCCTATTGAGCCCATGGGGCGGCCCAGCTGGTGGAGCCCCTCCGTTGGACCAGAGCGTGAGGACAGGCATAGAGCAAAGCTGGGTGGTGGGAGAGAAGGGCTGTTTGTAGCCACTGTACGGCGTCTTCTCCATGCTCCTCACCTTGAGAGCTGAGAGAGTAGGACAGGAACACCTTATGTAGAAAGATCAGCACGTTTTGGTGTCCCCTTGCCCTCCAAACCCCACGATGATTATTTACTTACCCAGTCTTTCCTTCTAACATCTTGTTCCTTTTGCTCCAGAGGAAGAGAGGAGTCCCTCAGCCCGGGGGAAGGAGGCCAAGGGCGAATCTCACCCAAATTCTGTGCAGGCTCTGGGGATGCTGAGCCTCAGTGTGGCTGTGTGCAGCATGAGGGTGACAGCAGTGGGGTGACAGCAGTGGGGTGTCAGCACCAGGCACTCAATGGGGGCCAGAAGGAAGAGACACTGATGGCTGCAGTGCTCGGTGGCTGCTGAAAGTCATGGGTGAGGATGCTGATGTCGGTTAGCTGCTCTTGGCCATCCCAATGGAGCCTGGTGTTGGGGTGCAGGGGAGGCACAGCGTGGGGTGTCCACTGGCACAGCCTTGGAAGCCAGGATTTGCTCGGAGCGCAGGTTGTGGAGTCAAAGGGAGCGTTTAAGGAATCCATCCAGGGGAATTCACTAGCTTATTATCAAGTACAGCATCTAGAAAATCAGATATTTTTATCGCTAATCTGTGCTTTGGGCATTTGAGAGGACAGAGGAGCTGCAGGCCTGCTGTCATTTATGGATGAGCTAATTCTTGCTGTGCCGAAATTAGATGTTAAAGTAGTCCCGGCTCATACCCAGCATGCATGCAGAATTCCTGTTACGGAGCCAGCTGTGCAGATAGAAAATCTGGGAGCCCAGAATTAAATTTCTTGTTCAGACCCAAGAGATTGGAGCAAGATCCTGTAAACAGCCCTCTACAAACAGGGCAGCCTGCATGCAAACACTGAGCGTTTGATCTTGCCCTGGGTGCTCTGGCCTGGCAGAAAAAAAAGGAAAAGAATAGAAAAAAGAGGTCTGGCACTGCTGATAAAATCGTGTTAGGGAGCGGGTGGCTGGGTGCAGCCCTAAGGCAGGAGCTGCAGAGCCTGGGAATGGTGTGAGATGGGGACAGAGATGCAGGGGGCTGTTGTAGAGGTGGTGGATGTGTTATCTGCTTTGGTGCATAGCTGACGTATGGGAACGAGCAGGTGAGAAGTCAGGTGGCAAAGTTTTCCCCTTGGATTGCTGAGGAAGAAAGGCATGCATCACATTCTGCTGCATCTCCGGGTCCATCGGGCTGAGCTTGGAGCTCCCAGAGCTGCAGGAAGTGCCATGGGGTGTCCCCACTCCCACACAGGGACAGAGGGACCCACTCTGTGCTGGGGAGCATGGGAGGAGCCGGAGCAGAGCAGAGGCACTGCGGGGAGACCCCTCACTGCCCACCCTCGAGTGTTTACTCTGTGCATGTTTCAGTGCTGCTGGGGTCACTGCCACTGACCCAGGGACCAGTCTGTCTCGCACTGATGTCAAGAGACTGACATCCATAAAAAATTAGCAGACTCCCGTTTACCTACAGACTGTTCCTTGTCTCAGGGGCCGCATGGGAAGAAGGCGAAAGCAACAGAGGCAAAATGCCACAGTGACATCCCACACCAAAAAGGAGTGTGAGCTCGCTCTAGGAGAGATGCAAACTATCAAAGATCGCTTAAAGAGCCCCCCCCCCCAGCTTTAACTGTGGGGTTTATTTCTTAAACCAAACAAGTCTGTGCTTTGCTGGAAAGCAATGTGGAAATAGGGGGGAAACACAAGAAAGACCTCAAAAAGGGGCACTACCAGAACCTGGAGCCATGCTGGACCCACAGGACCCAGTCCTGATGCTGTTCCCCCCCTCCCAGGGCACCCCCATAGTGTTGAGCTCCCCCACCCCATTCCCATCCCTTCCCTCTGTTTCTCTCTTCCCTCTGCTTTAATGGGGGTGGGGGGAGGCTACGGCTTTGCAGAGTGCTCTCAATGGTCTGTAACGTGCAAGCAAATCTCAGCTATAATGTAAAGCGTAATAAGCAGTTTGCAGGCTATGAATCTGCAATTAAAACAGTTATAGTTAATTTAAATAGTAGAAAATGAGGTTGATTTAATGCTTATTGATTTGGTAAAGGGCACCGGCTGCATGTGACCAACCGACTCTGGGTCACAGCAGTACTCATAAAACCACGTTGTTCTGTACAGCTTGTTTCCCCCCCACGTCTGCACCTTCTCACCCCGTATCCCCCCTCTCCCAGAGCAACCATTGCTGGGCAGTGGGACCCATTTGCAGCCACTGGTGGGTCCCAGCCCCATGGTTTGCATCCATGGAGAGCAGTGCTTGCTGCCCTGCATAGAAATGGTGGCCAGAGAGTCTGGCCAGCAGCAGCGCTCAAACCGACCGTGTTCAACATGAGAGTGGTGTGTTTTTAATTAAAATTGATTTTGGACCAGCTCCCTAACTAGCGTTTCTAATGGCTGCCTTTTCTCTTCTTTTCTTTCTTTTTTTTCCCCCTCCTGATTGCAAAAGATTAAGCAAGAGGAGGGAGCAGCACGTTGTTAGCAAAGGGCTGAGGGCGAAGGGCAGCTCCAGGTTTACAGTATGGGATAGAGATGCTCTGGTTCTGAAACCCAGCCACACTCCTGAAGCTGGTAGAGCCCATGGAAGAGGCCTTGTTTGGGCGGCGTGAGCGCATGTATCAAAGCTACAGATCTGATGTCGAGCTATTGTTTTTCTCTTTATTAATTAATTTTTGGCAGAGCCTTTATCGGGACTCTTTTAATTATCAGCTCTTGGCACAATGTTAATCCTCTGAATGCAATGGAGTTAATTCTCAGGTTATTATGTGTTCTAGCCTGAAGCTCGGGTTTAATTTGTTAATGATAGTTTGGATTTCCCTAAGGTGCCCGTGGGCTCTGGATCCTCATTCCCAGGCAGTTTGGGTTCCTTCATCCTGGCCCCATTAACACAAATGAGAGCTTTCCTGCACCCTGAGGTCCCGTGCCCTCAGGTGTGCTCGAGGTTTTCCCTGTAGCCTGCTGCAAGTGTTTGACTCATGGTTGTGCTCCACAGCCCTGCAAACACCAATTCATTGTCAAGAAGGTTCCCCAAAGAATCGAGGCAACTGCAGCTTGCACCAAAGTGGAAATGCTGGGTTATTTTCTCAGCTGCTGCCAAGAAAATTCAGGGGATGATTTAATTTAACTCGTTGGAGCTGCTATGGATTTGTGTCGGCTGAAGTCAGTCTGAACTTGCTCTCGTGCCACCTTCATTTGGCCTACATTTATTCCCATGCCTGGGCAGAAAGGGTTAATTTTTGAGCTTGTACAGAGGGAGAAGGGGGAAATATGCCACAGAGCACACTTGGATAAAGCAGAGAAGATGCAGATGGGCCGGTCTTGCAGGAGGCATCCTGGAGCCAGGCCAGATGCATTTCCCACATGCTGCAGGAGTTTGTCTTCGGGCAGATGGGACTCCGGGGTCACCCAAGGAACCAGCAGTGGGAAGGTTACCTTGCATTGGAGACAGTGGGAGCAGGAGTGCAGGGATCAGGCATGCTCACCTACAGCCACAGTTGCTTCTCACCTTTCCATTCCTCGAGGCTGGGCGTTTGCACTGCGGATGCATCGGATGCATCCCATGCTCTGGGCTCAGAGCTGCAGCACTGAGGAGGCTGTGACCCCATGCTGCTGCTTGCCCAGGGCTGGAAGTGGCATTCCCTGCACCCATTGCCAGCTTATGGAAAGCCCAACAGATGTTTCCTTGCTCAGCTCAGTGCAGCTCATCAGCCATCCCAAGAGGGGAATTAAAACGTGCTGGGGACAGGCGAGGCTCTGTGCTGGAGCTGCTGAAAAGAGGGGATGAAAAGCTTTTTTTTTAACACCCCCCTCCCTCCCCTCCCTGTTGTGGGTTTGGCATCTGTATTTATTTACTGGTGTTATTTTTAGCTGGAATGAATCCTCTGTTTGGGGCAGGAATTCCCTCTCCCACTCCACGCTGTCCCTTCTGCCTCAAAGCAGACTTTGTTGGGTTGCAGTAATTTCTCCAGCAGAGCGTTTGAAGCCATTGGTTCAGGCAGAGGGGATGTATGTAAGAATAGTGCATTTGTAGCCATTTGTGGGCTTTGCTCTCTTCCATCTGGTTGTCCCGGAGCACTTAATAGATGGTTTTTGTGATAAACTCGGAGGAGGGGGATTAATTATTATCCACATTCTTCGGTTGGGCAAACTGAGGCAGCTGTGTGCTCAGTCTTATAGCAAACCCATGCATGGGTGCAAGAGAAACAGAGATATCGATGGAATTTTGCTTCTGGGGAGGCAAATTGCCTCCGGGCAGCGCCAGACCTTCAGCTGCACTGCACCTCCTGGCCTGGGGCTCATTAAAGCCCATAGAAAAGCCATCGTCATCAGATCAGGCCTGGAGTGTGAGGTTAAAAAACAGCGAGGCTCTCGTTTCCCTAACCTTTGTGCTGCTTAATTTTGCTCTGGATTAATAGGTTGTTCTGGTCTATTAGCAGCAGGGCTCGTTCGCTCTTGCCTCATTTTGCTTGGAATAATAAGACCAAAAATTATGCCTCAGCAGAAGAAGGGGAGGGCAAATAAAAGGAATGGGGATTTCGTGTTGTCTGATAAAAGAGCCCGGAGCAGCACAGCCATTCCCAAACAGAACCACGAGGGATGAAAACGCAGAGCCCCGCAAGGTCCTCGCAGGGCTGTTCTCAGGCTGTGGGGAATGCTGTGGGTCCGGGGGCTTTGTGAAAGGCGAATGCTGCCCCGAATGGACCCCATCCCCCTGGCCCTAAGCCCGTAACCCAGCGGGCAGGGTCATGGCTGGTTGAGAGGGTGCGAACCAGCAGAGCGATGTCTGCGTTTCAGGAAAAGAATGTGTGTTAAAAGGGCTAATGGTCCCAGTGTCCATCAGGCCGGCATCCCCCGAGGTCATCGGGCGGTCAAAAGCAAAGAATCCCAGCCTGTTCCCGGGGCTGCAGGGCCGAGGGGTGGCTGTGCTGAGTTCACTGCCTCGCGGCGTGGCAATACCTGCATTGGCTTTAATGGTTGTTTTTAGGAGGTGGGGGGGGAATGGGAAGAGGGAGGTTTTCTCCTTAGCAACTGTGTTTGTGCAGAGCCTGCCGTCGGGGTGCCTGAAGCACACGCAGTGTTCATCTTTGCTTTAGAAAGAAAGGAAGAAAATGAAATCTCCCCGGAGCCCGCGCTGATGAATGGATGCTGGGCTGGAGCGGTGAGCATGGGAAAGGCTGCACCGATGTGTGTTTGTTGCAAAGAAAGTATTTATATGGGAAGAGAGACTTCCCTCTGCTCTGCTCTGGGTAAACACGAGCGAAAATGCTCCGTTGTCAAATGGGGGAGGAACCTGATCCCAAATTTGGGAACAGAGATGGATCTGAGGCTCAGGTCTGTCCTGTTTCCAGGTGCTGGACAAGATATAACCGTAGGAGTTGGGAAATGCCCTAAATCAAAGCTAAAGATAACGCTCCAGTTCCGACAGACTCTTCCAGGCACCTCACAAGGTCTTCCTCTTAGGGGTCAAAGCCTCCCTTTCCTGCTCACTTCTAAATCAGATAATTATTTCTCTCTGCTCTTAAATACTTCCTTAGAAAGCCCTCCTCCATCTTCAGCTTATCTCCGTGGCATTGCTGTTTCAGTCCTTACATTGCTTCCCAGATAAGACCATGTGCCAGAGGTTGGGTGTGCTCCATCCTTTGGGCAGCCCTCCTCAGTCTGTTAATTGCACAGGGACACCCTTTGGCAGGAAAAGCACTGAGCAAACTGTGAGTTCATCGCTGCCTTCAATCGATTCTCTAAAATTTATGCTTAATTACAAAATGGATTAGAATACAGCACGACCTCCTCTTGTAAAAGGCATCGCGTTGCTTATGATTAAAATTGAATGACTGACTACACTGAAATTACATACAAGATAAGTCCCAGAGTGGCAATAGTAATGCCTGGTCTCCTCTGGTGCCTAACATATGTCCCTGTGGTGCTTTGTGGGTGCTTAAAGGGCTGTTGCTGGGGAGCCCTCCGCCCCAGGTACCATGAAGCTTCTCAGGGACGGTGCAAGGCTCCATCCAAGTGGGTGCCACCACCTCAGCCAGAGCTATAGCTCACTGGGAAGACCTTTCCTCTCATTTTAAGAATACCGTTATACTTCCAGGCTGAATTCTGCCATCTCCATCACTTATAAGTGCCAGAACGTCCTGTTCTCCCATCAGCAATTTTCTCATCCTGGTGTTTAAAATGACATAGACTGTAGAACGTCGCCATCCACTCAAGGCTGCACTTTGTCTTCAGTTCTCTCCAGTGTCTCCATGCCCTTTTGGGAAGGGCACAGGGTGCTGGGCAATAGAAGATACTAAGCAGCTGTTCCCCAGAACATTGTTGAAAGCATTATTTTGCACTCTGCTCTTAATGACAGGGCGAAAGATGGGAAGGTGATGGGCTCCACTGCAGTGAGCTGTGTTGTTCCACGGATAGATGTGTTTTCCGTGGCTGAAATGAGATTAATAGCAAAGATTGCTGCTTTCTGTTTGAATTCTGCTGGTGAGTTTGAGGATGGAACACGTTTCCTCTTGGTTCTCTCATTGATTGATCTGGATGACGACCTTCAGCGTTCCTCATCCTGCTCTCCCTTTTCCCAGGAGGAACTTGGAACATTTTTAAGTGTTTCGATGTGCTCTGGCAGGAGCTGCTAAAAGGAAAACCCCCAACCTGAAGACTTCTGTTGCAGAAACCACCTTACTGCTCCATGCTTAGTAGATTTCATCCTTCTCCTCCACCCCTGTAGCCCAACCACACAACTTTTCCTAAGCACTGGCACAGCAGTTTTGGAATGGTTGCATCAGAGGCGGCTTCCAGTCCTCATCCCCCTCCACTCCCCACCACTGCTCCCCCTCATCCTCTGGTTCAGGCTCAGGAGCAGAAGGCACAGCAATCGGTTCTTGGTCTCAACTGAGTAATTCTGAGCAAATGACTTTGCCTCGCTTTCTCTATCTGGGAAACAGGATTAACACCATTAAGCCTTCTCATATAAAGAACCTCACAACCTATGCATAAGAGCCCCATCCAGGAGCAAACACTGTGTAATCCCTGGGCTGCTGCTTTGGCTGCTGTCACGGGTTTGCAGTGGGAATCCATTTTTCTTGAAAACATCAACCTGTCATTCTGTGCCCATTTGGCAAATCCTGGACGTTGTCCCGCTCCAGAGAAACACCACTGGGTTTGCTTAAAAACACCTCCTCTTGCCACCCATTTCACAATGAGAATATGTAACGAGCTCCCAGCCAGCCTTCAATCTTGCCCTCCCTTGTCAGCTGCAGGTTCCACTAATTAAAAAAATGAGTGGAGTTGCTTTCCAGATAATGGAGGTGGCTCTGTTATTCTTCCTTTAACACTTGTTCTTCCCGTCACATGGCGGTTATTATCCGTGTGCTATATCTTCCCCTCTGCCAGTCCATTTACCTGTCTCTCCTCGTCCTCAGTGACAGATAGATGTTGTCAAGTGTGTCCTCATGCTCCCTCGGCGTTCCAGCCTGACGTCCACTGGTCTATTCAATTAGGCTGAGGCGGGAGGATAATTTACTGACCCCTCTCTCCTTAGCAGGTAAACTAGAAAATCATATACATGCATCTCCCGCACTCGCTGACCTTGGAAGGCAAATTTAAGAGGATTTATTGTTGTCAGCTGCAGGCAAATATTGGAAACGTTACATTTTGTCTGGAGGGGACGCCGCGATGTTTGCGTGTGTGTGCATTGTTGAATAACATTTCATTTAGCTCGCGGTGATTAATTCAATTGATATTAATTACGTGGCGATGTAAGAGCAGGCTGTAATGCTTTTTTTCGATGGGTTTCCACCCATGAATCATTTTACATTTGCCATTCGCTAATGGGCCCTTTTGCAAACATTACCCAGCAGTTACAGCGGGAGGAGAGCTGAGCACCCGGAAGCCAAACGCTGAGAGCCCCACCGGGCTGCGAGCAAGGCCCAAACCCCCCCAGGTCTGTTTCGCTTCCCGTGCTTCTCTTGGAGGGCGCTGTGCAGCAAGACGCGGCCACGAACGGGAACTGCGCTCAGGCAGCGTTACGGCTCTACGCCACGCCCCCTTGCTATTTAGCCACGCCCATTTTGCTCATAACCACGCCTCTTTCTCTTAACCACGCCCACGCGACTAAGGCCACGCCCATTTCCCCGCCCCCGCCGCGCCCAGGCGCGAGTTGGCGCGGGAAAGCCGCTACTGCCCCCTGGCGGCGGGAATCTGCGCAGCGAGGGCGCGCCCTGCAGCGCGCTCCCATTGACGTCAATGGGGATTCGAACGGGAGAGGTGCCGGCGGGGGCGAAGCGGGTGGCACCGCTCCTCGGCTGTACGGTTCTAAACGTATGGCACGTTGCATAGAATAAATGGAAGGCAAATGGTCCCGGGGGGGAGGCATCGTGAAAAAGTGGAATAATGATGGGTGAAGGGGAATAATGACGGGTAAAGGGGAATAAGGATGGATAAAGGGGAATATAATGGTGGATGAAGGGGAATAATGGTGGATAAAGGGGTTTTACCCTCAACAAATGAAGGGAGGAAAGCAGAAATGTGCACCCGGTGTGTGCTGGGAGCCCTCCGGCTCTGTTATTTATACCGCGGCGGTTCCCCCAGTTAACAGCTTAAATGAAGGGGCCGTTGCTTAAATGCTTTATTCATATTATACAGCGATTACCAGCTATAGCCATATTCCTTAATAACCTGTTATAAAGCATGTTATAAAACCCATTAGTGATGATGCTGGGGAAGGCTGTTAGGGAGCGTAATGCGGTAATCAGCGCCGTGCAACAGTGACAGAAGTGTTTGTCGTTCCGTGCCGGGGTTTATATCGGAGCTAAATAATTTATCTGGCCATCGAGGCATTCGGGGGCTGGTTTTTTTCTGTTGGTGATGGTGGTTGTTTGGTGGAGTGTTTGCAAAATGTCCCTATCGAACGTGAAAAATAAACCCGTTTCAGCTGCTGAAATATTCCGGCTGTGATTAAAATAAAGGCTCTTTTTTTTCCTTGCATGCACGTTTGGGAAGGAAGAGGAGCGAACGCCCCGTGCTGTTTCACACCTTGCAGGGCTCTGTTGGGTGTGCAGATCTGAGGGGTCAATTGGAGTGGCCATTTAAAACAGCACCTGTGGCGAACTGGTGCATGGGTGGGGATGCAGACCCAGTTTGAAATGAAAAATAAAAGGGTTTCGACCTTCTAAAGGACGGTTTTTACACTTGCTGATGTTTTTAAGTGTTTAGATGCTTTACTTGAACAGGAAGGGAGTCAACTCTTGGAAAGGGGAGATAACAGCAGGACAAGGGGAAATGGTTTGAAGTTGAGGGAGGACAGATTGAGGTTGGATGTCAGGGGAAGTTCTTTACTATGAGAGTGGTGAGGTGCTGGAACAGCTGCCCAGAGAGGCTGTGGGTGCCCCGTCCATCCCTGGAGGTGTTCAAGGCCAGGATGGATGGGGCCCTGGGCAGACTGGGCTGGTCTGAAATGTGGAGGTTGGTGGCCCTGCCTGGCAGGGGGTTGGAGATTCATCATCCTTAAGGTCCCTTCCAACCCGGGCCATTCTGTGGTTCTGTGTGATAGATGGAATGGAAGTGTTGGTGTGGAAGGAAGCAGTGCTCTGAGAGAGGCTGGGACATGATGGGGGTACTTGGAGGTGCTGGGTGCCCTGTGGGTGATGATGTGCTTCAGGCTGGGGGCAGCCATGAGGTCCTCCTTAAGCTCCTTATGCTTATGAGGTGCTCCTTATGGCATAAAGGTGCTTTGTTGAACTTAGAATTCAAGCTTTAGGAACTCTTTTGCTGGAGGTGTGAGCAGCTGAGGGCTTTGCAATAATGTCATGCAAAGAAGGCAGCAGGGGCTTCAGTTTTCTTCCTTAAACCCAATGAACCTAAATCTTACGTAGCTCTTCATGGTACCAAACACCTGAAAAGTGCTCCATCTTCCCTCGCTGCTCCATCCACGGGGTATGACATCCTCCTACCAAACGAGCCCCACGTCCCACCCACAGCTCTGGGGAGGGCGGGTGAGGGGAGTTCTGTGCCTTCACTTCTTGCCTTGCAGATGGCAAGTGAGAACTTTGCTTCCTATCGTAACAATAAAACACAGCGAATGTCTGTTAGCTCTGGGGGAAAGCGCTCTCTTTTGGTGCTCAGCGTTCCCGTAAAACGCTCCATCTTCAGGTTCTCCTGCTGCAGCATATGGTCGGGGGGTGCTGGAAATGGAGCCGCGCGCTCTGCTTCATTGCCTTCCAGCTGGGGCCGGGCGCATCTCCACTGCTGGCTGCATGGGAGTGGAACTGGAGCTCAGCCCCACTTCTCCCAGGTGGAGATGGAGCTGCCATGGGATGCTCGCTGTGCCCCATCGCTGTGGTCTGGGAGCATTCCACATCTCGGGGACGTGGGGATGATCCCAGCCGCTCCGTTTGTCTGCTGCCAGAGAAACAAAGAACCTGCAGCCAGCACGGTTATTTAAAGGGAGCTGTAATATGTTACTGTTATGGGTCATTGCGGGGCTTTTTTGATACCGATATTACCATTATTATCCTCTCCAGCTGTAAAAATTGATTGGGGAGATGAGCAGCGCGCCGTGCTCTGATCCTGGCACTGAGACTGCAGGTGGAGCAGAGAGGGATGCAGCAGCCCTTCCCCTCTGCCCACCCCACAACCAGGTCCCCTTTGCACGTTGGCATCCAGACCCAACAGTTTGATATGGGGGAAGATGCTGGGGATCACAGCACGGCCTGGGGGAGAGGTGTTGTCTGCTGTGTGGCATGGGTCAGAATGCAGTGAGAAATTGAGGCTGAAAGGGGATTTGGGGAGACAAGGAGGAGGTTGCCTGCGAGCAGAGCTGCCCACATGTATCTCAAAGTAAGGAATGAGCAGAAGTGCAAAGCAATGCTCGGATTGTGGGGTTTTCAGTCGCATTTTCAGCTGGTTTTTTGGGATGACAGTAGTGTTATCTAGTTAACATTGCACTCCATCCTCGTGCTGCGGGCTCCGCGTGCCCACGTGGCACTGTGCTGTGTGTGGGAGCTGCATCCTGGCCCGTTCCCCATTCACTTCGGTGGAGTGCAGCCAGTTTACGCCAGCTGATGAGCTGCCCTCCTGTGTGTATAATTATTCATAGAATGAGATCCAGGAAAGTTTAGATTAAGGCCATGGGTACACGGAAGGGTCAACACGCGGCGTTCCAGCCCGTCCTGCTTTGTCAGAGTTGTATCCACAGAACGCAACCTCCTGAGAGCAGTTTAACCCCGAGAGTGACAAACTTAAACCCTTGAGGAATTGGGGTGAGATTTGTCACGTTCTGCAGCTCTTGCCTCTCAATGCACAGCCAGCTCCTTTCTCACGCTCCCACTGCTCAGCCCCGCAGCTGCACCGCAGCGGCTCTGCCCCACGGCTGTGCCTTCAGCTGCATCCCTGTGGGTCGGTCTGTGAGTGAGCACAGGGAGGGCACAGCAGCTGAGTGCTGCCTGTGGAATTGGAGCAGAGAGGAGCAGAGTGGCTCTGCTGTGCTCACAGCCTTTGGGACCGTTCCTAATCTTTGGTATTGTGTGGTGCCCAGAGGGGAGACCCCCAGTGTGGGGCTTCAGCCTTGTGGGGCTTGTGTTTGCTTATGGGAGAGGAGAGGAGAGGAGAGGAGAGGAGAGGAGAGGAGAGG
>JACDJE010000381.1:809530-859253 GCA_016647715.1 Pavo muticus
AGAGAAGAGAAGAGAAGAGAAGAGAAGAGAAGAGAAGAGAAGAGAAGAGAAGAGAAGAGAAGAGAAGAGAAGAGAAGAGAAGAGAAGAGAAGAGAAGAAGGAAAGAGGAAAGGAAAAAGAAGGACAAGGAAAAGGAACAACATAGTCCTGCTTCTGTCTCACACTTTCTCCTGCAGCAGCCCTGGGCTGAGTCTCAGTTCAGAAGACAAACACTGAGGTCTCCTTGACTTCATTTTGGTGATGAAGACGTGCAGAATGAAGGTCTGGGCTCTGGCTGTGGGGGCTGCCCCTGGGTGTCAGTGCTTTCCTTGTGTCTGCACCCAGGGCTCCTGCAGACCATGCTGGAGTGTTGGTCTGAGCTGACAATTCTGCATCTTTGCCACACTCCATTGCATTCCATTCTTAAGCCAATTTTTTCGCCATGTGTATAACTGAGAGTGTCCCGTATCAAAAATCTCCCCTTCCCAATCTCCCAGTGACCAGACCTCCAGAGGCAAAGATGGCAGCAAATTAATTACTATTGGGATGGGGCTGTATTTTGTTTTAACCTTTCACATTGGTCCAAATGGTATCAGAACACACAGCACAGGAGGCACGGTGAACCATGCAGAACCATTATGTACCATTATGTACCACATGAAACCATCACCCGTCCCTCTGCTCCCCCAAAAAAGCCATAAAACAAACAGGGAAAACCTCAGGGAAAAATCTCTGTCAGTCCCCGAGTGCTGCGGGGAGATGGCAGCTAGTTAGGAAATATAGCAGTGTCAGTCTGATTTCATTTATACCATCGGTTGTATGGAGAAATATGGGCTAAAATAAATTTCCTAAACAAATGTTGTGCTTTCCCATCCTCGGCAGCGAGGTGCCTGGGTTTCTCATCAGCTGCTCGTGTGGCTGCTGTGGAAAGTGGGAGCGCATTGGAAGGCAGCGCAGCGGCTGCGTGCGGTGGAGCAGGGATGGGGAGCCAGCAGAAAGGGATGGGAGAGCTCTGGGAGAGCACTGGGGCAGCTCTGTAAGGGATGGTGTGGGGTCTGGTGGTGCTGGAGGTGTTCATTACCACCAAGGGCCTTCGTGTCGAGTGCTGAGATGGAAAGCATTGCAGTGCCAGCTCAGGGAAGAGCTGGAGATGGGTGGATGCTCAGAGCTGCTTTGTTTCCATGCCCTTCTCCATGCACCTGGCAGTCTGCACTGCTGTGGGGCTGTGGGCTGAGCTCTGTGGGCAAACACCCACCGCCAGGCATCACCTTCCCCTGAGGCTTCCAGGAGCCTTTGGGGCTTTCTGGGCTCTGTCAATGGCAAGGAAACTGCTGGCTGTTAAACCCCATGAGCCCAAAGCCCATCATCACCCCACAGGCAGAGCTCATTCCCACAGCTCACAACACATGGATGCCTTTGGGGCTCTATTCTGCCCATCACCCAGCCTTGCTGGCTCTGCTGTAGTGCTGCTCCTTCGGTACTCGGTGCCATCAGAGGGCTCTGCACTTGGAGGTTTTTTCTTCTGCAAAATTTGGGTCGTGCTTGCTTTGAATTGCAGGAAAAAAATCAGCTTTTAGAGACTGGTTGGGATGCTGTTGTATTTTATAGGTTTTTTCCCCCCATTTCTCTGCTTTGCTTTGCTTGAAGTTGGGTTGGCTTAAAATCAGAAAGGCAAAGCATTTCCATCCCACTGCAGGTAGCGGGTGGCCGTGGTCACCTCTCCTCATGTGAACCTGGGCTATGGCAATCTGCATTAAGGTTTGGCCTTATAGCTTTGCTTCATCTTTCAGCCCCCCCAAAAACCCCACGACAACGTGTGGTTATCGCAATCAATGGGGATCTGTCAGCACTTGGCACATTGGGGCTGCCCATGGGGAGCTGTGGAAGGAATCCAGGTGGCATTTGGGGTCAGAGCCCCAATGGCAAAGCCCTGCTCTGCTGCAGGATGGAGCGCAGCAGGGCTGCCTGTTGCGTGAGTCCAACAGAGAGAAATGGCAAAGCATAAAGTAAAAGAATAATAATAATAATAAAGATTTAAAGTATGCAAACCGTACTGAAAACTTGATTAATTAATTACAACCAGTGGACTAAATTCTGCTCTCAATTAACACGTGCAGCCCCATCGAAATTAATGGGGTTGCACATGTGCACGGGCAGAAATTGGTGCGATAGGTTTATTACCAGTAAATGGCAATTAATAACGGCTCTCCTTTTCTATTTGCTATTACAGCCTATTAATATTTCCAGCCCTTGGAATCGCAGCAGTGCCATGGCAGCAGCTGTGAATTAGGAGTTGGGGGAACCCCCTCATTGTATTTTATATATATATATATATATTTTTACCCCGAAAGAAGTTTCTGTTACCAAAAGTTTGCCTCGTGTTATTTTTATAGCCGAGTGAGAGAGAATTTACAGGGAGCTGAAATCATTGAAGCTAATTAGCTGAATGGCCCTATTATTTATCCAGGGACACGTAGTACAATAATTGCTATTGCAGGTTTGAAGCATCTCAGGGATATTAATTCCAGAGCTTTCATGTCATCTCAGTACAGTAAAACTTCCTAATGGCACCCTGAAGGTGCATAATCTCATTTTAAAACTACTTTTTCTTCTTTTTTTCTGAGGGAACTGGCAGAATCTCCTTCCATAAAAGCTGAAAAAGGGGAAGAACTCATAATATTTTCCTCATAAGAAAGCAGTTATATTTTCTTATTATTTTTTCCACTCTCTGACCTTTCTTGCTTCCCGACGATGGGACTGCCAGAGCTCTCCATCAAAAGTTTCCCTCAACTCTGCTCTGCTGCTCCCAGAGGGACGATGGCAGCGTTTGGTGGCATCCAAGCGTGGCAAGGGATGGTGGCCTTGGGGTCAGCGTCCCCCCGGGATGGAGCTGTGAGCTCCATTTGGAGCAGGGAGGGGGGGGAGTCCCCATCCTTGGAGATGTGGCGCTGAGGGACGTGGTTAGTGGGCACAGCGGGGTGGGTTGGGCTCAGGCTGGGGGGTCTTAGAGGCTTTTTACAGCCTGGATGGTTTTATGATTCTGTGATTTTCCTCGGGTTGAACGTGCCTGGAGGAGATGCTCCTGGTGTGAGCATGAGGGGTCGGTGCCAGGGGTGAGATGTGGGCTGTCTGCAGGCCCACCACTGGCTGTGTCCCCATGCAGAGTGGTCACCTCTCCACACCAGCCAAGCCACGTCCCACCTGGGTTTGCTGTGCCCACTGGGCAAGCACATCCTGCCCAGAGGGGCTGAGTAAAGCAGCCATTAGAGTGGGCAGCCAAGGAGGACCCCCAGGGTCTCCATACGTGGCTCAGTGTCAGCTCCCAGCATCAGCCCTCACACAGAGCCTGGGCCAAGACCCCGAGTCCCAGGGCAGCCCCAGAGCAGAGGAGGGGGTTGGTGCTCATGGGGACGCTGCTGGGCATCCCGAGGTGAGCCCAGGCCTTGGTTCCAACCAGGATGGTCGCGTCAGCAGTGGGGTTGAGTCCCACCATGGAGACATTCCCATGGGCATCTCCACGGCTGTTCCATGGCCGTTGGGCTCAGCCCGAGGAGCCCACACAGAGGGGAGAGCTGTGGACGTTTGGGAAGGGGCTTGTGAGAGTCTTTGCCCCTTGATGCTGGCCTGGATGGGAAGCGCTCGGGCCGCCATGCCTGGAACCAACAGCGCTCACGATAGAGGCGTTGATGGGCCTTTAATTAGAACCATGCGAACGACGCTGCTTTCACTTTAATTTAGCTTGATTTAAATGACACTCGTGGGCCAGATGAACCAAAGTCACTGGAGCTACACCGATTTACACCAGCTGAGGATTTGGCAGTAAAAGGGGGGATGGAGGTGATTCCCTGTACTTTGTTTTAACCCAACAATCTTTACAGCCATCCATTAAGGCACTCCACCAGGCATTCCTCCTTCTGCAGAAGAGGTTTCAGCGGAAGAAATAAAGCTGTGAAGATTCAGTTTTCACTTTGTTTCTCGTAAAGACAGTCAGACTCCAACATAAACAACAATTTACACCCAGCATTTATTCTGGAAATTACAGTATCGTGCAGCTAACGCACACAGATAAATAATGTTTTATGGGATTCTGTGGAGTCCTTTCAGGGTAGCGGATGTTTAGTAGAATTAGAAGGCTTGGAAAATGGAGAGCTTGGGCTCTAGCTGTTAATCCTGGAAAAGGGAAACGCAGAGCAGGCTCCCACAATTAAAAAGATGAGAATAAATTCCTCCGTACGGGCGTTGTTCCTTTAAAAAACATCTTTATTAAACACTCAAGGGGACAAGGCCTGGCACCTCGCATGCAGGGGGAAGGAGCTCCCTGTGTGCTGTGTTTGCAGCTCACATTGGGAAGGGAAGCTCAGAGCCGTGGGGAAATGTCAGCACAGAATGGGCAGCACTGGTTCCAGCCATGGTGCTGTGCTGGAGCTGAGCATCCCATGTTAGGACTCCCATGGAGTTTAACCAGGACACCTCCAGCACACAGCGTTCCTAAAACCAAAGGTTGGGATGCATGGAATAAATCAGCCCAGGGCACCCATTCCGAAGCCACGTTTAGTGAGCTGGTGGAGCAGGAGTCTGCTTGTCCTAATTAACATCAGCCTGTCGCTGTTATTATTAGTTAGGGAGTTCTTACTGCTTCTTGTGCTCTGTGGCTCGGTGTCTCACACCGGATTGCAGCTGTGTTGTGCAGGATTGCCTCCTTGCCACAGGGATGGCAAGGGACAAAAGTCCTCTCCTGCTATGGGGATGGGGGAGGCTGAACGTATCCCCGTGCTGCTCAGGTTCCTCTCCTTTTATTGTGTCATTTCTGGTCCAGAGTTGAACACTGCAAGGCAGAAAGTGCTCGGTGTGCTACCAGTCACCAGCCCAGGTCTTCAAAGAAGTGGAAAAATGAGGTCAAAGAGGTTCTCCCCATCCTCCTCAAGGGAGCCTTCATTACAGAGCACTGATTTCCAGTGCAAAGCTGTGGGGTACCAGGACATCAAAAAGGGCTCTCTGTCTCCATTTCTATGGTCAGTAGTACAGCAAAGCCCAATCTTGCTTAAGGTCCTCGAGTGCCATTGCAGTGTAAGTCAAAGCCCGTGGAAGGGTGGGCTCCACCAGCCCACCTCACCTGGCAGCAGCTGCTTTGGAGAGTCACAGGAAGACCCCGTAATGGGCAGTGATGGAATAACGTGGCTGCCTTTAGAAATTCCCTCCTGACCCTTCCTGCTTTACGACTGGAAGCATAAAGGTTTATAGTCCTTAACTTTTATCTTGCCTAATGAAGCTGCAGATGTTCGCTCTATTCGTGTAAATATCCAACCCGTACCAGAGCAGGTAAACAAGAGGCTGTGTTAATCCTTGCCATGGTGATTTACATATGCTAATAGAGCTGGGGGTGCCCGCATCTATGGTGGTTCTGATCCCATTAGAGCTGCTGGTGGTCATCCGGGTGCTGCCTCCATCCCATAGGCACCGCGTGGGGGACTTGGTGTATGAGCCAGCCCTGGCTTCCCCTCCTCCTCGCTGGCAGATCCCATTTGAATTCCATCCTTCCCCTCTCCTTTCACCTCTGCTGTTGGGTAAAGTGAACCTCGGCAGGAAGCACGCTGCCCTGGCGCGTCCCAGCTGCGAGAGACGGAGCGAGAGGCATTTACAGCCTGACAGTGAGATAAAGATGAATCTGAAGCCTCGGTGGCTGTTAGCGAGGGGAGGAGGAGGCGTTTATGGCCCCATCTGCCGGCGTTTCAGCACGACGGGACCGGCTTTATGGCAGGAGCCTCCAGTGCCGCTTCCTTCCATCTGGGGAGCAGGGTCTGGTTTCAGGCTCTCCCTGGTGGTCCTGGCAGGATGGGAGGGCCCCAGGGCATGGGGGGTCCTGGGCACGACCCACAGCCACAGCCCTGGATGGTGGCACGCAGGGCAGAGCCTTCTGCTGCTCCCCTGCTGGGTTGATTAGCACAAGGCATGGCCCGGGCTCATTAGCACTGAAATCACAGATAAACCAGGAGCGGAACAATGTCATTCTGTAGGTGTTTGCTCAGAATACTTTGGCTTCTGGCTGATTTGGCAGCGGTTGGTGTTTGGTCTGATTTCCTACGGGGAGCAGGGCTGTGGGGTTTGGTGGCCGTGGTGAGGCTGACCACTGCTCACTCCTTTCCCCATCCATTGGTTGTTTGATCAACGCCATCCTCTGCACAGCCAGCACTGCACCTTGCTTGGGGCTGCTGCCATTTAGGCGTGCAGGAGCCTCGTGCAAGGGTCTAAATTCGGCTGCGTGCCGATCTGCCCCATGTTAGATTCCCTAATAACAAGGAAAAATTACAGTGCTGTTCCGTTAGGAGAGAGCAACTTCCATTGAAGAATATCAAGCACTTTGCAGCAGAGGTTAACTGGTGTTATCCCTGTTTTGCAGCTGGAGAAAATTGATAGATAGAGTGGTAAAACGGTGTTTGCAGGGTCAGCAGAGAGCTGGGAGCAATGTCCTGGCTGTGCTTCGCTCTGCGCTGCTGGGAGCTGGCACGGGGAGCTCCATGCAGGGGCACTGGGGTGCTGCCTGGCATAGGTTCGTGTCTTACACTGCACCCCAAACGTTTGGGCTCTTCCAAAACAAGCGGTGTGAGCAGATCGTGCCTCTTCTCCTCCGTGCTCAGCTCAGGGACTCCCCAACAGCTTCCCCAAATATTTGCTCCACAACACAACAAGGTGCCAAAGGAGACCCAGAGCAGCAAGAAAACCTCCAGGAAAAGCAATTATAACCCACACCTACGTTTTGTTTTTTCTTTCTTTCTTTCTTTCTTTTTTTTCCCAGTAACCATAGCAATAATCTGTTGGTATCTCGAGGTTACCAGGCAGCTTTGGAAAGCTTTGGAACTGCAGCCGAATCCTGCCAGGTGCTGAGCTCCTGGAGGGGAGGGCTGTGAGCAGCTGGCAGGAGCAGAGCCCAGGGCAGCTTTTAACCACACCACCTCCCACCTCGCAGCCCCAGCAAAGCCCCGGTGCGTGTGTTCATGCACAGCCCTCCCTTGAAGTGGTTAACTCAGCTGTGAAGCCTTCTATCAGCCGTAATAGCTTCAAGGTGGGGAATAAAAAATGGAGAGTGTTTAAATTGTTAATGGGTTTCATGTTCTTGTCACTGTTGAGGGTTTGTTCCCTTTTATAAACTCATAGTTTTTGGTTGACATTGCTTTTATGTGAGCCATCAGCCAGTTGGTGATGGTGTTCCTGTGTTAGACCATTACTGCCGGATTGTATTTGCAGTAAAGAAAGAGAATGGAGGCCGTAAATCTACAGCCAGAGATTTAGGGCTCTGTTTCTCTGCAGTTTAGGCCCATGTGCTCGGGAAGTCCATTCTCCCCCGGCAGAATTACACTCTCCAAACGTTTCTGCTCCGGCACTGATCGACGCTGTGCGCTCCTCGGCTCTGCTGCTGCCCGGGGCAGGAGATGGGGCAGCACCGTGCAGCTCTGCCTGTGCTCAGCCTCCAACTTTTGGAAGGGGTGAGAAGAGCCCCAGGCAGGGAGATCTGCCCTTGCACAGAGCTGTGCTTTGGGCTCGCTGGCACGCCAGGCAATGGGGCAGAGGGTTTTAGCAGCATAAGGATGTCCTGGGCATGGGGACAGTTCCTGCGTGAGCCATGGAGGGTCACCAACCACATGGCCAGGTAAACCCAGTGCTGGCCATCGATCTGTGGCCATCGCATCTTTGAGTTCATCCCCTCTCTGGAAGCGTGAACGTTTTGCACTATAAATTGTCTTCCTTGTAAATGGTGCCTTTGCTGAGACTGCCCAGGAAACCTGGAACGGGGGACCCAGGCGCTTCCGAGCTCTGAGTTTGGCTTCGCCCACTGATTTATTATAAACTGCATAAAGTGCAAAGTGAAGGTGATGAATGGGTTGGGCCGTTAGGGAAACTAATTGCCTCCACAGGGCCAAATTCTCCTGGCCCTTGGCACGTTTGCCCAGGGATTCCCCCAGCAGAAGCCAAGTCTGAGGCCAGGCACTGAGCTCTGCACTGCACGCAGCGCTCCCCAGCCACCCCCCAGCCCTGCCCTCTCTTGGTGTCAGCCACAGCGCCACTGAGCACGATTTAATTGCACACTGAGCCCGTGTTTGCCCATTAAGGGTGTCAGGCGATGCCTTTGTGAGCTGTCAGTCCAAACTGAGCCTGAATTTGCCGCGTTAAAGATGTCATTTCTGTAATTGCACAGGGTGCTCCCATCCCTCTCCCCTCTCTCCAGCCACTCTGCAGGGGCTCATCCCGGGGTTCTTCCTCCTGCATGGGGAGCCCGTGGTGCTTGTGGGCCTATGGGCTGGCAAAGGGCTGCCTGGGGGCTGAGCTCCAGCACCATTGCTTGCTTCTTTCTGGAGAAAGGAGGGATGGAAGCACTCAAATACAGCCCGCATGGGGCTGCTCCTTCCCTGAGCCTGATGCAAAAGTGTCAGCTCTGAGCATTGCAAGAGTCCCAGACAGCCTTACCCGCTCTTCCCCTTTCTCTGCTTCCTCCACTGGGCTCGCAGAGGCAGAAGCATCCAACCCCATTGCAAACCCTGCCCTGCAGGTGCCCATTTCCTTACACTTTGCTGCCCACTGTGTGTATATACGTGTGTATGCATATATATGCACATGCATCTATATAGATGCATACAGACTCATGTATGTATATATTACCATAAGTGAAGGTTGAACACATTACTCAAACCTCAGCTTTTCCCCGAAGCCTGTTGTTTACAGACACAATGCCTGTCCCCAGGGCTCACTCCCATAAAACCTTATTATCATATATTCCAGGGCATAAACTTGGGATGTCAGCCCCAGCACGGTGCTTCTGAGCATGGCAGCCTCGGTTTGTGTTCCACCTTCCATTTTGCTCTGCTTCCCTTCTCACAGCTGCGGTTGTTATTTTGGCTGTGATATTTGATCTGCACGCTGACACACTTCTTATCCTTCTAATAAGATGAGAAGTCCTGGGAGATGGTTAATGGAGCCTGAATAGCTTCATCCGGAGCCTGTGAAGGGTTTCAGTGCTGCACAGGCAACGCAATCCCCAAACCTGGGATGTGGGTGCTGCTGGGACCTCCTTGGAGTGGCTCAGGCTCTGTCCTACCAGATGTGCTTCGGAGCACATTGCTGATGGCCAGAAATCACCAACTCTGCCCCTCTCCCCCATCTCCACGTTACTGATGTCGGTTATGTAGAGATGCTGTTTCCATCCTCCCTTTCAGATCCCTGCCATTGGCACAGGGCTGGCTGGCTGCTGCTTCCCTGTTGCTGCTGCCCAGCTCTCACTGATGCCCCTCTGCTTTCTGGGGCTGTTTTTGCATTACTTCTCTGTTTCCCTCTGTGGTGATACCATGAGCCGTGCAGAACTCTCTGTATGGCCTGCCAGCGTTTTGCTTTCCAGTGGAAAGCTAATCCAGCATTATAATATAGTAACACAAAAACCCACCTCCTTTTACTTCCCCCACCCTGTTTCATTCTTTTTTTTCCCCTTTTCTTTTCTTAATTCACTGTCTAGTGAGTTTCTGATTGACTCAAAGACCAATTAAAGTAAAATTTAATGGGAGAATAGATTAACTCCCAGAGGTTCCCCCGCCATCCATCACATTTTTATAGCAGGAGCTGTGAAGAAGCTCATAACTTCATGCTGTGAATGTGATAATAAAGAGGGCACGGAGAGGATTCCGATTTACTGCCGGGCTGATGTGCACCGGGATGGGATTTACTGCCCCAATCCCTTCCTCCTTTTATTTGGAGGGAGGTGACCGGATCTGTGCTCAGCACCAGCTGGCTTCTGCCCTCCCAGCTGAGGAACCATCTCTGCTGTCACCCGTCCCATTTCCATCCCGATGGCCAACAACCATGAGACGACAGCAGGATGGGAGGCGAGGGAGGTGCTGGGGTCACCACAGCCCTCTCCTCCCTGGGTGTCACATGCGATGCTGCTCCCTGGCATTGCAGTGGGTGATGTGGCTGAAGGGATGTGCTCAAGGTGCCATGCATTGGGGTTCCTGCTCCGCATCTGCACCGCTGGGTACTGCCATGGGGAGCTCTCAGCTGAGGGTCAGATGAAACGTGAGGTTTAGCAAGGACTCTGCTTCCTCTGGGATGGATTAGAGAGGGGATGTGGGGGAGAAGGAGGGGGCAGAGACGGGAAAAGATGCATCTCCCCTAGTGGGTTTCAATGAAAAGGTTTGTGTGCTCAACAGCAATGAACTGAAGAAGAGAGAGAATTTATCTGGAAATAATAGAAACTATTTGTTGGATTTTCCAGGCTGAAGATCTGGAGTTAATCATTATTCCGTGAAACCCTGAATGATGTTTCTTGCAGCCTTCGTACATAGATAGTGTTCCGGTGGGAGTGCTCCGAACGGCGTTTTGTCAGGCTCTATCAGCAGTATTGAGCCAACCTGAGCACCCGATTATTAATCCTTTTCTCCCGGTGACATGACGGCAATCGATGGCTGAACAAGCTATTGAAACGGCAGCAATCAACTGGGCTCCAGTTAATCCAATGGGATCTGGACTTGGGGCCTGGCAGCACAGGGAGCTTTAGGAAAGCCTGAGCTCGGTCTGCACCCGTCTGCCTGCTGTGCTGCTGCTATGGGTCACAGGAGCAACGTCCTCTGTGGTGGCAGCAGCTTTTAGGTGCTGGAGCTCCATGGGTGCCGCTTGCATTCACGCATACAGGCACTGATGCTTCTTGCTGCCTCGGAGGAGGAGAAATAGGGGAGTTTTGCCTGATTTTTGCATACATGTGGAAGCACATGAGTGTGTCTGCCACCGAGATGCGTCCACTCCTGCATGCTGGAGTCCTGCAGGGACACGGTGGAAGAGGGCAGTGCCATCTGCTGGTAAATCAGCTTCAGCTTGGCATGGCACTGCTGACCTGGGACTGTTGGGTGCCCTTTGGGTTCCTCCCACCCACACTGTGTCTCCATTCCCAATTCAACTCAGCTCCGTGGCATCACTGAGAGCTAAGCATAGGGTTTGTAGCAGGATTTGGGGACTCCAGCAGGTGAATGTCACCATGCCTCAGTCCTCAGTGGGAGGGCAGAGCCTGGGGGAAGCCCATCTGGTGCTGAGACTTTAGCTGCTGCCTCTGCTGAGGCACAAAAACACAAAGTGAGAGCTGGCAATGCTGGATGTGCAGGGGGACACGGGACACACGGCCCTGGCACTGCAAGCAGAGCGTTAAGGATGTGCCCAGAGCTTTTGGCTGCGCTGGAACCATCCCTTATGGTCGGTTCCTCACTGGTGCCCACTGTGTCCTCCTCTCCTGCTGGGGGTGTGGGGGGGGCAGCACGTTTTGGGGAGCGTGAGGGTGGCTCCTGTGCTGCCACGGGCTGTCAGCCCCAGCGAATGGTTACTAATAAGGTTGGCCATTAAGGTGGGTCAGTGATGGATGGGCTGTGTTCTCGTGCCCCAGCCTGGCGTGTGCTAAGACACTCCCTGACCAGCAGCTGTTGTACTGGCTGCCTTGTTAAGGGTCTCTCTTGGTGACATCAGCTATACATCAACCTGGCTGATGCCTTTGATTATTTAGACAGCTCTTGGCATGATGAATCGTTGGGATTGATCTGTCTTTTCTTCACGTTCACTCCCTGCCCCGTCTCTCCCAACTCTCCCCGCTCTTCAACCACAAAACCTTTAAAGGTTAGCACCTTCCAGGGTGTCCCGCTGAAACAACTCAGTGTGCCAGAAACATGGCACTGAGGGACCTGCTGTGCCGTGATCCCATCCCTTAGAGAGGCTGAGCTGGGACTGCACTGGGGACAGGTAGCTCTGGGCTGTCTGTGGGGAGAGGTGACAGCTGTGGGGACGGCTCTGTCACAGCATCGCTGTGATCCACATGGCATGGCTGCTTCAGAGAGAGGCAAGAAACGAGCAGGTGTCAGCTAACCCTGGTGGTTATTGCAGCCCAGGGAGGCTAAAGCACAAGATGCTTTCTGGGAACCTTTCCCCTCCTCCCTGCTTAGCAGTAATTATTCCTTGCAGCTTTCAGTAATGGGTAGATGTCTGCTCACTGCTTGTCAGCAGCCCGTGATGGCCCAGGATCCCCCAGCAGCATGCAGACCCTCCCAGGATTTGCTCCTTGCACAGCTAGATGCCTTGTCACAAAGACACAACCCCTGTGCCCCTATCAGCAGTGTATATAGAGCCAGCAGAGTCTCTTAAATGTCCCTCTGATGGATGAGTCCCACAGCACGCTTTGGACCTCTGAAAGAGGGAGCTGCCTGTAGCAGAGGAGTCAGAGACTCACTGGCGCTTTCGGTTCCGTTCTGTGAGCTTTCGGCTTCAGTTTTTGCTGAGCTCCATTATGCATCCGTGGGTTCTGCAGGGTTGGAGGTTGTAGTGCCCGGCCTCCAATGCCTTTTTTGCTCGCTCACTGAGCTGTTTCCTGGTGCAAGTGCTCTGGCAAGCTCTCTTCCCCCACCTCAGTTGCTAAAGCCTGAAACAAAACACTGCAGGCGCTGCCCACACGCATCACTGAGTCTCCAGCAACCAAGACTGGAGGAATCTGTGTCCCTCCATCACATCCCCAGCAGATAGTGCTGCTCCCAGGGTCCCATCCCTGCTGCTCTGGCAGCCCTGTGGCCAGCCTTGCTGCGGCGTGATGGCAACAAATACTTGCACGCTTTATAAACAGCAGCATCCCATAGCTGGAAGCCCCTTTGGCTACCGGCTCCAGGCACCAGCACCCAGTCCTGGCACATCAGTGGTTGGAGGAAGAAGGCTGCCATCCTCCTCCTCACTGCTGGGAAGCAGCTCCCTGGGCACAGCAGGGCTGGCGGCAGCCAACAGCATCCAGCTCTGCACCGTGGCTGCTTTGCTTTGAACTCTTATCTGTGGCGTCTCCTGGTTTGCACTGCAGCAGACGGTTGAGCCTCACGCAGGTCCTGATAACCTTTCTCTTGTTCATTAAGGGCCCACTTAGTGCTCTGCGGGACTGAAGGGAGACAGTCTGGAAGAGAGAAGCAGCGCAGGGCTTTTAGCCTGGGTAATACAAAACTTCATCAATAATCCTCCAAACACAAACCCAGAACTCAGATACAACCCTGCCTCTCTCCAAATTAACCCCAAAGAGAGGAAAAAAAACAAACAAAGAAAACAACACAGAACTGCAGGTTTAAGGCAGGACTTCCCTGTGAGCTGTTGAGTTTGAGGATGAGTTTGCCCAGATGCATCCCTAAGAGCACTGCAGTACATGGGCAGGTTAACTCTTTGGGTTGAGGACCACGGGGCGATGGGCAAGGTCTTTCCTTTGCTCCCGCAGCTGGGACAGATTGGAGAGCTAAGGGCTTGCATGAGGGCCCTTATCAGGGCCTAATTAGCTGATTTGGTTCAGCATTTCAGTGCTGGCAGAGATCTGCCTCAGCTGGCACGAGGCACCCACTTGGCTCCAGGTTCCCTCCACCCTCACAGTGCCCCTGGAAGCAGCTGAGGTCCCAGGTGGGCTGTGAGGCTCCTCACTGCATGGCGGGGGGCAGCTGGGTTACATATCCCCCTCTCAAGAGACTTGTTGTGATCTTCAGCCCAAAGGGAGCTGAAGCAGAGGCAGGAGGGAGGGAGGGAAACACCCCTTAAAAATTGGCTAGGTAATGGAAACAACCTTTAACTATCATATTTCAAACATAACGCCATAATAAAAGTAACAGGATAATGATTTTTTTCAGCCCAGATATTAGAGGCCCAGATATTGATTGGTTGTTTCCCTTGTCGTTCCAGCCTCTGATGGAACTGCATTTTTTGACAGAGAGTGCAATAAAACGTACAGTTTCCAATTTGAGAGCCCTATAAATGTCATCTCTACATGCACGGTTACAAATTCTTCATGATGTTCCTTTCCTTCCCCTCAATACCACGAGGGTCTTCTGGGACGCAGCAATGCTCACCACCTCCCTTCCTGGAGGAGAAAGTTTGCAGCACTGCTGAACCCATCCCAGCACGGTTCTGTAGCTGGGAAGAAAAAAAGATGCTGCGTCCCCACGGGGCAGCTCTCCTGGGGTCAGAAGGACTGAGGTTACAGAGTTAATCTATCTTGTTCTCAGATTTATAGATGGTGGGGCAGATGATGGAGCTTTCTGTGACCAACTGTGCTGTCAGGAGCTTCCAGTTCGACTCTGTTGGCTGGCATGCTGCTTTGAACGGTTCGTTTTGTGCCAAGGGGCGAAAGGAAAGCTGAGAACATACAGGGATGTGAAGGGAGAAGCACAGGGTGGTGGCACACGAGGTTACGTGAGCTTACCTGAGCCCTTTCTGCTCAGTGCTCCCGAAGTGAAGTGGCCCAAAGTGGGGGGATGCAGAGCAGCTCTGATGAATGCACCCTTCCTCCGCTGCAAAAATAACAATAACTGCTGCTAGATAAATCTCCCTTCCACAAAAGAGACCTGAAAGCAGCAGCAGCAACATCCCTGCGGTGCAGGGGGGTACCCCGGTATGGGTAATGAGGGCAGTCACCTTGCATGAGATACACTCACGCGGCGACCTTCCGTTAGGTTTAATGCAACCTTTTTATTCCTTTCCAATAACTCTCCAATCAGTCAGCACTGCCAGCTTTCCTCTAACCTCAGATCACAGCCTCATAACCGGTTTTGGGGCTTTTATTGGTCTCCGAGGTAGCCGGAGCCATTAAGCTCAGTGTTTTGATTTGATGAGAGACGTTTCCAGGGTCTCAGTGTCTCTCTCACCTTTGCCTAAACATTTCAGCCTTGTCTCTATGCTGGGAATTGGGACTGCAGAGCCCAGCCCTGATATTCCCCTCTGCCGGGTAGGAATTTAGAGCTGAGTATTAAAAGGAGATCAGAACCTGCTCTGAATTTGCCTTTTCCTCCCCGTTTTCACAGTGTGGGTTTCAGCTGCTTAATGCCACGTCCCTAATCAGGCCCCTCACCCAGAGGGGTGCTGGAGGTCTGAATGTCACCCACGGGCTTTGAGCCCCCGAGCCAGCCTGGATTTGTAGCAAGGCCACATCTGATTAACCACATTTGGTGCCTTTTATAATAAACTCCTGATCTGCAGCGTCCTGGATTTATCACTTGGTGGGCATCCGAGATGTAATAAGAAGCAGCTTCAGTTTTGGAGCTGGCGTTCTTTATGCAGCCCTGTCACTTTCCCCCATTTCCAGCGGTGGGACGCGATCGATATTTTATTTTACCTCCTTTTACCAATAATTTTTTTAATCATAGCATCTTCTCTCTCATCTCCCACCTTTGGATAAATAATTACAGTGAGGCAGTGCCGCGCTCAGCACTTTTTAGAAGAAAAGTGCAGAGGGAGGAGATGGAGGAGAGGAAGGGCCGGAGCTGCTGAGCACTGCCTGGGCACTGCAGGGTGAGAGGGTGGCTCTGGTGGCACCAATATGGCAGTCTGGGCTCACTGCAGCCTGCTGTGTGCTGGGCATTGCTGCATGCTGGGCTCACTGCTGCATGCTGGCACTGCTGCATGGCAGGCACAGGTGTGCATGCTGGGCATTGCTGTATGCTGGGCACTGCTGCATGCTGGGCACAGCTGTATGCTGGGCACTGCTGCATGCAGGGCACTAAGCAGCATGTTGGGTACTGCTGCATGCAGGGCACTAAGCTGCATGGTAGGCACTGCTGCCTGATAGGCATTGCTGCATGCTGGGCACTATTGCTTGCTGGGCATTGCTGCACGCTGGGCACTAAGCTGCATGCTGAGCATTGCAGCCTGCTGGTGGGCACTAAGCTGCCTGTTGGGCACTGCTGCTTGCTGGGCACTAAGCTGCCTGTTAGGCACTGCTGCATGCTGGGCCCAGGCTGCACGGGGGACACAGGGCTGGGGCGCCTGCCCAGCTGCATGCCCCTTTCCCCCTCCCCTCTGAGCTTTGTACGGCACGACGCTGCGGGGTTGGCACGAAGCCCTCCGGTGCTGACGAACCCCGAGGGCCGCAGCCGGGCCCATCTCATCTCCCGGCCGCGCACTGCGCAGGGACTGCGCTCCAATCCTGGGCCTCTGCTGCCGCCTTGTGGCGGAGCCCCGCAACGACACCTCCCTGCCCGCCCCAGCCCTGCGGGCCCATTGCCGGGCAGCGCCCCGGGGCCGGGGTCGGCTCTGTGCCCCCTGCATTGCAGCGATGAGATTCTTCTCCCCTGCCCGTCCCCGCGCTGACCTTTGCCGGGGCCTGAATAAGTCAAAGTCGGGTTTCCGTCTGGGAGCCCTTCCCGGAGACCGTAAATATGCCAGAGAAGGTGATGGAAGCACTTGATTTTCATCCTATGTGTTTTTAAAGACCCAAATTGTAACCCTGGATGTCAAGACGGGAATCCGTGGGATATTTATGGCACGGAGCGTTCTTTCCTCTTCCTTTTCTCCCTAATTTTTCTGCATACAAAAGGGTTTCCTCCTGCCCCCCTCCCCCCTGCAGGGATGCTCCTCTGCCCCCCACAGCCGGGACCCTGCACTGGGGCTGCCCCACACTTGGCCCAGTGGGGATGTGGGGACACGTGTCTGGGCTGCAGAAGCCCTCCCAGTGCTTGGGGTACCGAGCGGAGCGGGAGGATCACTTCCCACATCACAGTCATGCTAATCCTGTTTGTACATCTCTAGGTGATGCCTCATCCCCCCCAGCTCCTGAACCCTCCCTCCGCTCATGTCTGGCAGGAGGACAGGGCCAGCAAGGGCTCAGCAGGCGGCTCGGCATCCCCACTGAGCTGCCATTGCCCCGAGGATCCCCACGTCCCCACTGGGCAGCACGTGGGGGGTGACCCCCCGCCTCCCTCCTGCACTCGCTCGCTCCGGGGCTGCGGGGTGAAAGCTGAAAGTTGAAGAGTCCAAAACATCAACCCTTGGCTCTCAGCTTGTGATGGGAAATGAAAATATTTGGATAAGCTCTGATACGGAGCTGCTGCTATTTACAAACCTTGATCCCGCGGCCCCGCACATCAAAAGGCCTTCTTTTATAAAGCGCTCTCTGCACTCCCGGCTCCGTTTTCAGGCTGTCAAGGGCATTATTTGATGTTCCTCTTTTGTTTGTTTACATTAATTAAGATGGGCAAATCCATCACTGTGACTTTCTCCCTCCGCGGCGGCGGGGCGAGAGCAGCCGGGGCGCACGCCTGCTGCAGGTGTTCGGCGGCTTTTGTGGGGCGGGTGATAAAACACACATTTGTTCTCCAGGTCGTGTGGACAGACTGACACTTCCCCGATAAAAGCCCACCCCCGACACCCCCCCCCTACCCCACGGTGACAAATGATTTTCTTATCTGGAACAAGGAAAGCAGTGGCCAAGTTTCATCTCTGCTTCCCACCCCGGTTGCGGCAGGGGAGCGGAGTTGGTGCTGCTGCTCTCAGCTCTGCCCAGGGGCTGCAGAGCCTTCAGGGAGCACAGAACTGGCTCAGCACGGAGCCCTCCTCCTGTTCCCCAGCTCCCTGGTGCTTGGGAAGCACTGAATTGCCTCCCTGCTTTGCCCCCACTGCCGATAATTGCCCCACATCTTCAGCATCCCCGGCGCCCACCGGCACAGCAGCGTAGCAAACCCCAGCAGGGTGTGCAGTGTTCCCGCTGTGGGACTGTGGCTTATGAGATCTCTGTGCAGTTTAAGTGCTCAAGTGGGAAAATGAAGCTGAAGGCCGCATCTCCTGCACTTGGCATGGCCTCCCAATGGGAAGGCTGTGATGCTGGATCTGATGGTGTCAAAATAATGACCCAGGCTGGATGTGGCTCTGGGCAGCCTGGTCTGGTGGTTGGCAACCCTGCTCGTGTCAGGGGGGTTGAAACTAAATGATCCTTTTCAACCCAGGCCATTCTATGATTCTGTGATGATTCCAGGCTGCTGCTGCTCTCCATGTGCGGAGGCACACGGTGCTGTTGGAACTGGATGATCTTTCAGGTCCTTTCCAACCCAAGCCATGGTGTGAAGATGTGATTCTGCGATGGGGACATGACTTAGGGACAGCTGGAGGGAGCAGGGCGTGAGTGGGAGCCGAGCTGCTGAGCTGGGCCAAGATGGGCACATCATAAATCTCAGTCCAATCAGTTGAAAGATGAGAAGCAGCGTGGTCTGATTCATTTTGCATGGGACAGCAATCCCTTTTCCACTAATTTCCTTCATGTCCTTCAGACAGTTCTCTACATTCTGCCTGTCCAGCTCCCTTTGGCAGCTCAGGATGCCCAGCTCCCACGTGTGCTGTGTTGCAGTTCAGTTCCCTTCTCTCTGAAGTCTTGTCCTGACATTGTTGTTCCCCAGATGTCTTCCTTTAACACACATCCTTAATTTTTTGGTGAAATATTCCGGTTTTTTAGAACTTGGTCCACAGGGCTGCTTTACTGAGGCTTGAATTCCAGCTGTGCTTTAGGCAGAGGTCTCAGGAGCCCACAGCCTTTCCAAGAGGAAGCAGCTTGCTCCTTTACCCCTTTCTTTTTTTCCCGAAGGAGGTAACTGGCACTTCATTTATCTGTGGGTTTGTTATGACTCTGGGCTAACAGATACCACGCTTAGCAAACTCTCACTCTTCACTAATGGAAGATACTTTAATCTAATTGCCCCCAATCACCCAACACCGGAGCCTCCTCCCACATGGCTGGCGAGCCGCAGTTCGCAGGGATGCTTCCTTGTTTCCCAATCCCACATGGCTCCGTGCCCGGACACGAGCAGGACGAGGGTCGAGGGCACAGGGAGGACTTGCAGGCACAGACTGTGTGTGTGTCAGCCTCACCTCGGGGTGCCAGGCCCCGGAAGGAGCTGGGGAGGGAGAAGCACAAAGGGGAGGCGAAGGCAGACTGGTGGGTTGCTGTAATAGCAGTGCTGGTCGCTGGGACTGAGAAAAAGGAGGTGTGAGATCCTGGGTTACACTCACTGTGATGGGCCTCTTCTTGGCGCCAAGTCCTGCAGGGCTGTGCTCTCCCTCTTCGGGGAGGGTGGAGGAAGGCCTCTGTTTCTGCTTCCAGGAGTGTTCTGGGGTCTCCTACTCTCCCAGCTGCTGGATCCTCGCCACAGCTGCACCCCCCTGGGAGCCCAGTCCCATCCCAGCCTTGTCCCATCAACCTGTTGTCCCGTCATCCCATTCTTTCATCATCCCATCCTCTCATCATCCCATGGTCCCATCATCCCATCGTTGCATCATCCCATCGTTGCATCATCCCATCAACCCATCATCCCATCATCCCATCAACCCATCATCCCATTGTCCCATCATCCCATTGTCCCATTGTCCCATCATCACATCATCCCATCATTCCATGGTCCCATCATCCCATCATTGCATCATCCCATCATCCCATTGTCCCATGGTCTCATCATCCCATCATTGCATCATCCCATCGTCCCATCTTCCCATCAACCCATCATCCCATCATCCCATCGTCCCATCATCCCATCATCCCATCAACCCATCATCCCATTGTCCCATGGTCCCATCATTGCATCATCCCATTGTCCCACCATCCCATCAACCCACCATCTCATTGTCCCATCATCTCATAATCCCATCATCCCATCATCCCAATGTCCCATCATCCCATGGTCCCATGGTCCCATCATCTCAATCCCAATGTCCTATCAACCCATCATCCCAATGTCCCATCATTGCATCATCCCACTGTCCCACCCCAGCCAAGCTGCCCTGGGCCACGCCAGCACTGCAGCATCCCTGCCAGGGCTACCAAAGAACAAATGTGAGTGGCTGTGTCTAAAATCAAAACGTAGTTTCTCTAAAAATGAAGCTTTAAAAGTCATGTGAAAACTCAACAAAAACCCCAAAGCCAGGAGAATCCCAGTCGTCCTAAACCAGGTCTGACAACACCGGGGTGCGGTGAGAATATCTTGCTTACAGGGCTTTACATGTTTAGGAACCCATCAATTTAAAAGCAAATTGATTTCACCAATGAAATTCCAATCTTGTCCATTTTTATTTCAACCCCACCCTCCCAGCAGACACCGGTTGGCATCAAGCTGTGAGTAAAAGTCCAAAATCGCTTCTTAAAAACCACATCTATCACCGTTTTGTGACACGATACAAAATCTAAGTACCCAAATAAATGTTTGTTAAGCTCCATAATGGCCGACATATTTCTGTGTAGAAATGGCACGTTCTGCTGCTTAGCTAAAAGAAATGTTAAATCTGCCATCAAAGCTAACTTTTATCAGCACGCTGTAATGGTTACCAGCTCTCCTTAGGAAAGGGAATAAGAAAGTATGAATGCAAAACAACGTTAAAATGGATGATTTCAATCAAGACGTCTGGCTTAATGATTTAGATCGTCGTTAAAATTGGTGATTTAAATCACTTGGAGTTCAACCAACCCACGCAGGGCTCCGGGTCTGGGGCTGCCACCACCCAGAATGCTGCTTTCATCACTCGGGTTCCCAACCACAGGAGCCCGAGGCTTTAAAAGGAAACATCTTTGTCCCAAAGCAGGTCCTCTAACGAGCTCCAGACGCTGCCCATGAGGGGCTGAGCTGTGCCCGGGGCTGTGGAGGAGGGTTAGGGTTGGGGTGCCCGTGTCTATCCCCAGTTGGAAAAGGAGAGCTGGGGCCGTTAGCTGTGATGTCTGCATTTGTTGGGTCGTCCCACACTGTGCTGCTAACAATGGGAGCTCATCCCAGCTGCAGCAAGGAGGCACTCAGGAATTTCTCCTATGTTTTCACTTTTGCCTCTTATAAAAGAGCCCCAAAGCATCGTGTGCTGCTGGGAGGGGGCCCTCAGTGCCACCACCCCCCTCCCCATAGACCTCAGCCTCACACCTCCAAGCCCCACTTCCCATCGCTTTCCTCACCCACACATGGAGCCAATTGTGGCTGCGGATAGACAAGATACTAACAGCCAGAGTAAGGCACTCAGGGCTGCAAAAAGCATGTGGTACGAAGCCTTCTGTCAGTGTAAATTGCCTTTGCTGAGTCACATTTGTGCAGAAGTCATCCTGAGGTTAAGTACGAACTGAAATGTGTTTGGCAGCTCTGCTGTTTGTCTCTCCCTTCGCTGGTGGGCGCTCCCTGTGCCCCCATCCCCATCTCTCAGCCGTGTTCCCATGGGAGAGTGGGCAACAGGAGGATGAGGGTGAGGGTGAGGATGAGGATGAGGGTGAAGGTGAGGGTGAGGATGAGGGTGAGGATGATGAAGATGAGGATGAGTTTGAGGATGATGAGGTTGAGGATGAGGATGGTGAGGATGAGGGTGAGGATGAGGGTGAGGGGGAGGGGGAGGGTGAAGATGAGGGTGAGGATGGTGAGGATGGTGAGGATGAGGAGGATGAGGGTGAGGATGAGGATAAGGATGAGGATGAAGATGAAGATGAGGATGAGTTTGAGGATGATGAGGTTGAGGATGAGGATGAGGATGGTGAGGATGAGGATGGTGAGGATGAGGATGAGGGTGAGGGTGAGGATGAGGATGAAAATGAGGATGAGTTTGAGGATGAGGATGAGGTAGGATGAGGATGAGGATGAGGATGAGGATGGTGAAGATGAGGATGAGGACGAAGGTGAAGGTGAGGATGAGGATGATGAAGATGAGGGTGAAGATGAGGATGAGTTTGAGGATGATGAGGTTGAGGATGAGGATGAGGGTGAGGATGAGGATGAGGGTAAGGATGAGGATGAGGTTGAGGATGAGGGTGAGGGTGAGGGTGAGGATGAGGATGAAAATGGGGATGAGTTTGAGGATGAGGATGAGGTAGGATGAGGATGAGGATGAGGATAGTGAGGATGAGGATGAGGGTGAGGGTGAGGATGAGGGTGAGGATGAGGATGGACCCCACGGAGCCATGGACGAGGAGCTGCGGCGATGTGAGCTTCGCCTGAGTCTGTTCCTCCTGAACAACACCACTGCTTCCAGATTGGCAGCTGCTCCAGCACATTCATTTTGTAGAAAGGCATCCCTAAATGGGAAGGGAATAATTTATACCGACATAAAGCACCTTTATTTGGATATAACTATCTGCATTAAGGAGGTTGGATTGCTCTTACCGTATCAGTATGGTGTAGTTGAAGCTCTATTACTCGTGTATAAGCTGTTCCTGGCTCTGCTCCTGATTTATTCTCCTAGCAGAGCTAGGCTGGGTGTGTCTAGATTCATGTTGTGTTGATATCAGAAAATCAACGTTTCTTTCGTAATCCAAGGTATGTGATGTAAATCAACAGGGCTCCAGGGAAGGCAGGGGCATTTTATCAGTGTAAAACGAGAGGAGAAGTGAGCCCAAGGGGGGGATTTACCAGGGAACGCGCTTTTATCATTTTACGACCTGTTGATTTTACTTTTCTAACAATTACTCAGAAGTAGGAAAAGGGGGAAAAAAAAGACCTGGGCCAAAGATGAAAGGGAGGTAGGAGATTGAGGCTGCGAGTTCGGAGCGGGCAGAGCGGACCCCCCCCCCTTATCCCACCCCTCTCCTCTCCGTGCGCACACGCCGAGGTCTCAGGGGAGAAGTTGTTCTTCGTGTGAAGCACAGCCCTGCAGTTACAGGAGAGAAACCAAGGAACAATGAAAACCCGCAGGGAAATCATTTAATATTTCCAGCCTTCTCACATGGCTTCTTGACACTCGGGTCTGCGGAGGGGAAGAACTGATTTATGCCGTCAGTCGTTAGACAATGTGGAGGTGAGGTCAGGCACGGGCATTCCTCATCTCTTCCCCGGCGCTCAGAGATCCCCTGGGCAAGGTGGAATCAAAGCATTTCAAATGGTAGAGGTCATGAGTGTGACACGGTAAGAGGTAAAGGAGCACAGCCTCCTGCCTCCTACAGAATGGCTGACACCTATATATCTTCATATTGCCATTGTTTCCGCTTGAAGAATTGCGTGTCGTTTGTTTGACTTTTTTTTTCCCTAACCCTCCTCTCTCCTTAAATCCTCTTGATTTTCCACTGTGATCTATGGGGACCGTTTGTGTCAAGGCTGACGATGATGTGGGACGGAATTGTTATAGGAGTGAAAGGCTGAAGCCCTGAGATGGGCTGTAGCCAACAGGTGTCTGCTCTTTGTGCCGCCTTGGCGAGGCTGTAGGCATTAAAATCCCATCTGCCTGCAGGGAATTGTGCTGTGTTGGTTTGCAGCAGCACTTGCATGCTGGGGACACCAGGTGAGAGGGATATCTGGGCCTGCACCCAACCCATAGGGCTCCACTGCTTTGATTTCAGCTCAGCCCGTGGGCTGAGAGAGGAGAAATGACTCCAAAGCCTCTCCAGGTATGTGTGGTCACCTATAGGGTGCAGCTCTGTGCTTGGCCAGCATATCCCATCCCACTGTGGGGTCCTGGTGCCCCCTGTCCCGCATGGGATCGGGATTTTGTGCACTGCAGGAGCTCCATGTCCTGGCTAGAAAAGTCTTCTTCTGCCACTATTCTATTGTTCTCATGTCATGATTGTACTTAGGGTGGTGAGCCACTGGAATAAATGATCCAGAAAAGCTGTGGATGCTCCATCCCTGGAGGTGCCCAAGGCCAGGCTGGATGGGACCAGCCTGGTCTGGTGAGGGGCACGCAGCCCACAGCAGGGGCTGGAACTGGATGGGCTGCAAGGTCCCTTCCAACCCAGGCCATTCCATGAGTCTCTCGTTGGCAGCCCTATGCAGGAGCGCTCTCCATGGATCATCCCCACGGCTCCCGTTGAACCCAGTGGTGTTTTGATGTCAGCAGTGCAGTCAGGATGGAGGTGGGATGCAGCGAGCAGGCGGCGTGTTATTGCATCCCTACCGCTCCCATCCCAGCAGCTCTGGAGCCCTCTTGAAAGGCACTGCGGGGCACAGGGCCGGGACAGACGGCCTCATGCCGAGCACAGCCAACCCCATTGCCCTGGGACAGCCTCGGATAACGGGTTTAGGTTTCCAAGGTGGTGGGGTAACATCAGCGAGAAGCAAATATTTGGCCAAATGCACCCTGAGGTAAGCTGGTATCCGGTGTAACCGCACAGCGTGCCCATATGTTATTACTTATCCATCAGCCTCTTTGAGTAACGACGTACAGGGCAGGGGCGAGGGTTGGCTTTTGTCAAGCATATATTTCAGCGGCGTTTAAATAAACTCATCGAGCTGCACGTCTCGTGAACTTTCCTATTCCATCTGTCTGCGCCGAGCCACCCGTGGAAAGAAATGGATGAGGCCTTCAAACCTTCTCCAGCGCCCGGAAAATGAGGCAGTCCAGTTAACAATAAATGGTGGCCAATTGGGGCACACATGAGCGGTCTGGTGAGGAAGAAAAGAAAGTTGAGCTTAATGAAGTCCCTGCGCCCGCGTCCCCGTGCGTGGACAGGAAAGGACGGGTGGTTTATAACTGTTTATTGGAGTTAATGGTAATAAATTCCTCACTTGTGATGCATTAACTTTAATGTTTTCATTACGTGATGATTTAGGTTTTCCCTTTTCACGTTGTAAATCATGTTGTCCCGGTAGCACAGCAGGTCGAATGTCTGACATAATGTTATGTTTGGGGGAGAGAAATAACAGGGGAATGAGTTACACAGGTTATATATTTATATATCTAATATGCTGCGCTTTTTTTGGTGGTTTGTGGGGGGCCTGGGGGGGTTTTATTTTGGTTTTTGAAGGACTTGAAGAAACTGCATCCTGGTGAAGCCCAGGGATGGGTGGATGGACAGACCCAACGGAGAGCAGATCTGCAAGTTGCTGCAAAAGAGCCCTGTGAAGGCCTGGTTTCCATGGCAACTCCCCAAATGCTCTTGGTGCTGAAGGGGTTTTTTTTCCCCTCCCTCTCTGCTGAGTGCGAGCCCTTGGCTAATGAGCTGTGCAAATAGATATTGAGATTTAGTGTTTTTTATTTTGCAATTATAGACTTAGCGATTTGGAAGGAAAGTTTGGGGCCAAAGGCTCTGCCTCCTCTTTGAATTCCCTTCTTTTTTTCCTATTCCCTTGGCAAAGTTGGTTCAACTTCAAACTCGATGTTGAATTTTCCAGACCAAATGAAAAACCCCACTGAAGTTGGAAGGTTTTTTCCACCCTCCCGGGCCCAACCTGCAGTCAGCTCTTTGCCATCGCCTGTCTCTTCTCTTGTTTGCTTATCAATCATACAAACCACATTCATGGACTCCCCTGGAAAAACAGCAGTGCACCCAACATTCGCTTGGCACCTCACAACGGTCCATCTGTACGCCTCTGTTTATTTCTGCTTGGTCATTAGATGTGATCCAACAAGAGCTTTAGGGACAGCGTAATTAATTGGGCACCAATCAACCTCAGGTGAGAAGTGCTGTTTTCTTGAGCGACTTCCACGGATTTTGTGTTCAATCCTGGCTGTCAGCGCTTGTCAAAGCCCCCACAGCTGCTGGGGACTGCTTAATGTTGGTTCTTGCCTTCAATGCTGCTCTGTGCTGGCTGCTACAAGAGGACATTGAGCAGTGCCCCGTGGGGGTCTGTACTAAGGAAGCACTGGGATTTCAGCTCTCCGAGGGGCTCTCTGGGCAGCCCTGGGATTCCTTGGGGCAGCATTGGGCTGCTGAGCCCAGGAGCCCCTCCTGACACCGGGAGGGTTCATCATTTCATCAGTTCATCGTTTCCTCTCAATGATTTCTATTGATTTCTGACTGCCTCCTGCTTGCTGACTACCTTTCAGTCTTGGCAGTTCTCCCAGGGTGGATGCCTACACTCTGAGTTTTGCCTCTTCTGAGAAGTCAAGCTGAAGCCCAGCTAGATCTTCTACACCACCCCTTACCTTTTCTTCATCTGATCTCTTATTTTCCTGCTCAACACAATAAAATCCATCTGGCACCAGATCTACTTCATGCCATCCATGCTGGCAATCATTCAGTCCCCCATTTTCTTTGACACAGTTGCTCGTTTCATTCCCATCCTTACAAATGATCCTGGCTCCTGTAGAGTTGAAATTCCCATTGGACCAAAGCCATGCACAGCACCACTCAGCCCTGGCCATTGGGGGCCCATTGGCCATGGCCTCAGTTGCTGGTGGGACTTTCAAAACCCTTCAGCTCGCTTTGAAGGCGACGGGAGGGGTTGTTTGTCTGTTTCTGATTGCTTTTATCCTCATTAGCTTCAATGGAAAAAAAGAGTGCAGCCACCACTGAGAGCTTTGGGAAATCACAGCTGACTGCACTCTGGGATTGCAATGTATTTGGGTGTTCCCAGTGAAGTCCCCGGGAGGAGAATCTGCTCTTGGCACATCTGAGCTTGGTGAATAAGCCGGAGAATTGGGAATTAGCTGTAAGGCTCCGTGCTCCATCCCTTTGAACACTCAGTTAATGTGACAGTGTGGGCATGAGTGCAGCCCCCGGGCTGGTTTGGCTGCAGCTGCTGTGACATTTGGTGCAGCTGGTGTGCATGACTCAGAGAGCAGAGGGCTGAGTGCTGGAACACAGAGGGCTTTGAGGACATGGTGAGGATGGGCTGGAATGGCCACGGTGCTCAGCGGGCGTCCCAGTGTTCCTTTGCTCCTTCTGCTGGGCTGGGTGGGCTGGGGCAGGAATAGAGATGGAAGGGACCTTCGTGCCCATGTAAATGCAGGAGCTGCCAAGAGGGGCCGTGTGTCTGGGAGAGCACAGCTGGCTCTCTGTGACGGATTTAAGGCCTTTTCTTTTCTCTCTTTGTAAATGGTGGATGGCTGTTTGTGGTTGGAAGAGATGAGCAGGCGATGGGGCAGTGAGCTCGGGTTTACCTGCGAGCTGTGTGCCCTGAGGTGGAGGATCTAACGGGGCCACCCAAGCAAATGGAGCCTCTGCCTGAGATCTGCCTGGGGCTGCGGTCCCACCTGGCCCCCCTGGTTTTCCAGGTGTCCATTAGGACAGTTTAAAGAAATAAAACCCCAGGGACGGTCTTTGCAGGTTAATTCAGCCATTTGTTGCTAGCAGAGGCCATCTGGATTGCTATTATGGGCCAGCTGGGGGTGCAGGGAGGGAAAGGGGCACCCCCATGGCTCCCACCTCCCCCAGATTTAATCCTCCTGGCTCTGCACTGCCAGGGCTGCATCAGAGAGGCTGTGCAGTTCGTGTCGTGTTCTGTACAACTTCACATTTCCAGAGCTTTGTGCAATCTAATCAGCCCTCGCAAGCCCTCCCTAATTGTATTTGCTTGTCTGAGTAGCCACTGAGTATTTAAGAAGGAGAGTGCCTCCATTTGCTCTGATTCTCCTGTTGGGAAGCCGCAGCGCTGTGTCTTTTGCTGGATCCTGGCAGCGTTTTGGGGCGATGCTGCTGAGATGCTGAGCAACACCAAGCTGCCCTTAGGGGGCTGCCAGCTCCCAAACCCAGAGCACCAATACACGGCACATGGGATCTGCCCACCAGCAGAATCAGAGCAGGGCTGTGGGGCTGCAGCACGACGAGCAGGCGGCCATTTCTTTCAGTCCTGGGGAGCGGGGGCAGAGGGAAGCCGCATGCTGATAATGTACTGAAAGTAAATGAAATTAAATAAGCGAAGCAGCACTCGCAGCTCCTGCCTTCCCCCCCTGGGTAATTCAATTCGAGCGCTCGCGCTGATGGGATCTCGCCAGGGCTGCCTCTGTCACCCCGCTGGGGCCTGGAATCTTAACGTCTAAATAAAAGTTTCACTCAAGCATTTTTTATGCTCCTGCCAGCGGGATCGGCGAGCCGGCGTTGGGCACATTAATGTCATATTCATACTCGCAGGGTCTCCCTGCGCATCCGGCAGCACCGTCCCATCTTCATAATTAGAAATGTCCCATAAAATGACATTCGGATTTGCATTAGCTGAAGGGGTCGAGGCTCGGGTTGGAGAAGGAAATGTGCTTTTTTCTGCCGGTCGGAAGCGCCGTGCTGCTATAGGGAAAAGGCTGAAAGGGTTTGCTCCCTGCATGGGTGCTTCCCCCCACCTTGGTGGAGGGATGCCGGCCCAGCACCTGGGGACATGGCAGGTGCCATCGGGCCCTGCTGGCAGCTCTGTGGGGCTCTTTGGGGTTGGTCACCAAGCTCAGAAGATTGGGGATTAGGGAATTAGCTGTAAGGCTCCGTGCTCCATCCCTTTGAACACTCAGTTAATGTGACAGTGTGGGCATGAGTGCAGCCCCCGGGCTGGTTTGGGGAATGTGGGGACATGGCAAGTGCTGTTATTCTGCACTACCACCTTAAGAACAACCTTCTGGTTCTTAATGCAGCCCGGCCCGAACCCTGAGAGAGAACTGAGGTCCTTTTCGACACCTGTGTTTGTTTCTCTCATAAGAAACAGAAGAGTCTTTGTATGAAGGTCTGGATTTCCCACCTGCTCTCAGTTCCCTGACCACCTGTGCCCTGGGCAGAAGGCTGAGCCCCAAACCCACTCGTGGTAATGTGTGCATTCAGTGTGAGTCCTCAGAGAGAGGAGGATGGAGCTTGCAGGCAGCACTGAGGTGGGCGTCCTGCCTCTTTGGAGGACCCTTCTGGGCAGTGTGGTGTCTACCCCAGGGTGCTGCACAGCCTGGAAGGTCTTGGAGGGATCCGTTCCTCTCTGTATATGTGTGTGTGTGCACGTGGGTTGCATTGCATGGACTGGAAATGAGCAGATTTTGCTTTGATGCCTGCAGGAATGGAGGAAATCACACTGAGGCCTGTTGAAGACACAGGGAACATTCTGAAGCAAGGATATCTGGAGAAGAGGTCCAGAGGTGAGGCCTGAGGAGTGCTGGGGGGCTCCAATTGGGCTGGCTTTTATTTTGTCTGACGAGGTGAAGGAAGGTAGTCAGTGAGATGGTGGGGGAAGGCTTCAGGTGGACGAGCTGCTGTGGTTCACAGCCATCCTGAAGAGCTCAGCACACTCAGGTCATCAATGAAGCACCACCAAGAAAGCAAAATGTCAGATGAAGAACAAGCAGGAAAATCTCTCTTTATTTGCAGCGGTTTCAGGAGCCACAAGCAGACATTCAGACCTTTCTTAACGCACCATATGTAAAGGGAGAGCACAGCCCTTCTTTATTCTCCTCTGTAGATCATCAAACTGCACGAAGATTAAAACCCAGAATCTGAATTAAGCAGCAGCTTCGTCCTCTTGAGGCAAAACGTGCCATCCTAACCAGCCATACCTAATGAGGATAAAGCCCTGCTGAAGGGAAGCTGGTTCGTAGCATCACACACATTAACGAGCTGAGATAAGTGAGGCAGCCTCAGGTTTATCTTGATTTTACTGACTCTTGTGAAAGCTACAAATGATTTCCCCAGATTTTGGCTTGATTTATTTCCTGCCTGACAGGTGGGATGGGGTAAGAGCAACCCCTTTCTTCCTTGTGGTCGTAAGTTGAGCTGTGTAACTGGTCCTGTGCATGCAGTAGCTTGCTCCAATTGCAGAGAAGAAGACACTGAAGCCTCAGTTAGGGAGGTTTCACCTAAAGCTGCCTTCTCTCCTGCTAGGACTGGCTTGCTCTCCTTGCTTGGTTGAGGTCTTGCACCTAAACTTGCTTGCCTGAGTTTTGTCCCAGAAACATGCAGGATTTTGTGGGGAAAAGAAATCTTTTTTGCCCCCACGTGTGATCCTCATGAAGCATCCAGCAAAAGAACAGGGGTGAAGGTGTTTATTCCTGGGTTGTGTTTTTCTTCCTAGACCACAGCTTTTTCGGGTCGGAGTGGCAGAAGAGGTGGTGTGTCCTCAACAGAAAGACCTTTTACTACTATGCCAATGAGAAAAGTAAGTGGTGAGGCATCCACCTCCAGCGTCCAAACTGTGGGCAGAGGCTGAGGGTGAGGATAGGGCTGGGAAAGAGGAGATGAGAGCTCTGTCCACAGGGCAGGCCAATACCTGGCAAGAAAAGAGCATAGACCGTGGTCCATTTCCCTCCCTGCAGCTGATGGAGTTTTAGGAATTAATTTGGCTGAAGAAATCTGAATTCAGACATTCATTCAGGGCACAGCAGTGCCTGGAAATGTCCTCCTTTGGGAAGGGATGGCCTTAAGGGCACGTGGTCCCCAGGAGCCCCCTGGGTTCCCTCCATCCCAAAGGCAAATGAGGCAATCAGTGTAAAAAGGAGCCAACACACCATTCGTATTCATCTCTGATAACACCAAGATGTGGGCTGCAGCTTCCAAAAGCACTGAAGGGGTCTGGATGTCATCTCAGCTTCCTCCTGCTGAGCCCCCACTTTCTTTTCTTGGACACAAGACAAATAAGAGGATGGCTGTAACTCCCTATGAAGGAAAAACATACAGGCTCTTGTAGAAAGGTGCACCTCAGCTTGCTTTTTTATTTCCAGTCCCCCAACGTCTTTATAGGTAGGGAGCAAGAGAAGAGGAAGGCAGGGACAGAGCTGCATGTAAATAACATGACACACCAAGTTTTCCATTAGCCATCAGCTGGGCTTCAGCCCCCTAAGTGGCTGTATATAACCCACGTGTCAGTGTATATAAATATTTTGCAGTCGTGCTCCATCAGGTACACACAAACAGACAGCTAATATCTCCAGCAGTCCAGCACAATGAGATATATGGCCTTCCTTCCTCTGTTCCACCCACCCAGAATCACGGCCTGTTAACTGCTTACAAAATACACCCGTCCATCCTTGGTTTGCAGTGGCCACTCTGCATCAAACCCCAGCAGCCTATGGGGATGGAGCTGAATCTTTCTTCTTCTCCTCCTTCCATTTCCTTTGAGGATACTGGGTGCTGTTTGCCAAGGTTTGCAGATGAGCTCGAATACAAGAGCTGATACTCCATTGTTTTGGTGGGAGATGGGCAGCTGTCAGCTTCCAAATGGTCTCCAGAAGGCAACAGGGTAAAGCAAACCCGTTCCTGATGGACTGAATGTTTTTCACAGGGCTTGGCTTCATCCAAATGAAAAAAGTTGAGCGCAGCTGCCTGAATCACACTCCCACACTTACTCAAGAAGATTCATAAGGAAATAATGAGCTGGGTATCCAGCTGGGGTAAATAAACGTGCCTCAAACGATGGCAGTGATGTTCTCTCTCTCCAGCCTGGCTGCTAGGGCCGTGTGTGTGCATCTACAGCATCCATAGGCCAATCCTCCCAGGCCCCACTAAGCGTTTCTTCCTGTACACCGGCCCACTAATTCCTTGCCAGCAGAAGAGTCGTTGCTATCATATTTCCCCAAGTACACAGTGGTCTCTGCTTCATTACAAGCAGCTCATCTCATGCAACCCCGTGACCCCGGCAACCTTTCAGTGGCTGTTTGCAGTCTCTGGAGGCTTAAAATTGCGTCCTCTTTACTGTGTCTTTATGAAGATTTCATAATGTTCTCTTTAGATTTCCAGGGGGGGAAGGATGCTGAGATTTGCTCCCAGTGATACATGATAGAGCTCGGTTTCCCTGTGTGGGCAGCAGACATCTGCCCCAGCCACGAGGGTTTGATAAAACATAAACTCCAGAATCCTTACATTTCTCTTCTCCCAGGCAAGCAGCCTAAAGGCACCTTCTCCATTGAGCACTACAGTGCCAGGCTGGCTTCCCATCTCCGCAAAGACTCACGCAGAAGATGCTGTTTTGAATTAGTCTGCCCTGGGAAACGCACCTATGAGGTAGGAGCTGGGGGGAGAAGGGGAGCCTAGGTGCTGGTTGACCACAGCACAGGATCTCATGGTGCCAGATCCAAGGCACAGGGTGGGCCTGCAGGGTTGGGGAGGCTGTGAACCTCCAAACCTCAGTCTCTGGTTCAACAAAACAAGGATCATAGAATGGCCTGGGTTGGAAAGGACCATAATAATAATAATAATAAGCTCTGCAGAAGATGCTGCTGCTTCTCCATCTCATCCAGTCACCTCCACGTGTACCTTCCCTTGGCACAGAGGTGACCCTGGGCTCTCTTTGCACTCGAAGGGCAGAAGGATTAAATGAGAACATTGGGTTTAGAAAGCCTGTTTTTAAATAAGCACTTCAGAACCTTGCTGAATTTCAGCTTCCCATTTGTTGAGCCTACACACTGGTGCAATGAGAAACGTGGTCCAATCCACAAAGTGTGTGTGAGAGCCTCCCAGAGATTCAGGGAGGCTTTGGATCTCGAGCCTTGGTTCACAGTCAGTGTTGTATATTCAATAAGGATTGTGGTTTTCATCTGAATTCTTTTAATGAATTAGGCTTGACAGCCTTCCTTTGGGATAGCCTAGCTTTGTTCCGCTCCTGCTTCCCTGTTTGGAATAGGGAGATAAAGAAGTGAAATGGCTTCCCCAAAGCCCACAGGACAGACAATGGCAGATCCGAGCACTCAATCCCTTATTTTAGTTCCAAATCTTCTTCCTCTTCATGCATTCAAGAAACAGCATGGTAACAGGTGAACCTCTCTCCAGTTCACAGCCCCGAGTCCGGCAGAGGCCGAAGATTGGGTGGATCAGATCCAGTTCCTCCTGAAGGGTGAGTCTGGCAGCTTGGCCCAAGCCAACCTGTTGTGTTCACTGGGGCAAATCCCTGCAGCAGCCTGTGGGTTTGTGCTCATCCCCAGGGCCCTGCTGGGGTCACAGCAGAGCTCAGAGGGGGATCGGGAGCCCTCCTTCCTCCTCCCCTGCTGCTAAACTGCAGTCAGCAAGGGGACAGAGCCCTCTCTGCAAGGTGCACGGTGAGCACGAGGTACAGCTGCACAACCTCTGTTGCTTGATTTCATCTCACTGCAAATTCCAGCATGCAGCTTGGCAAAGTCTGCTCTTTTCCACCACTCTTTGCTCTCTCCCAGCAGATCTGAGTTCCCTCACTATCCCGTACGATGAGGAGGAGGAAGAGCTCTACAATGATGTGGAGAGTTCTGACTCCATGACCACAGCATCTCACAACACTACCCTGAATCAAGATGATGGGATGGAAGAAGATGACATCTATGAGGTTTTCCCAGGTAAGCAACAAAACAGTGAGGTTAAAACCCAAGCTGTGCCCTAACTTTAACCCTGCAAACATGGCAGGAGACCTTGGCCAACAAACACATTGTGATGGGAATGAACATCTCAGGCTCTGCTGAGTTTAATAGGCCTATAACTCAAAGGAGCAGCTCGGTTTCTTTGTTCAGACTGGCTGATGGACTACAAGAGCAAAGCCCTTCTGCTCTGAAGAGATGGGGGGGTTTTGTAAATTCAAGTGAGGCAGCTCTTACTGGGCTGTGTTACCTGGAAAATCAGAGTTAGATGATGAAAATGCTCCCTTCTGGGCATGCAGTCATGGCTGTAACATGATTACTGGGCTTCCAAGAGATGATAAAATAACTGCATTAAAGACTAGCGCTTGCTAGCAGTGCAGGAGGCCTGGAGGCAGCAGGGCTGTGGCTGCTGTGAGAGGAGCCAGGAGCAATCTTCTTGGCACAGAAGCAGCCTGAGAGGGTGACATGATCTGCAACATTTCTCACTGTTACAGCAGAAATCACAGCGTGACGTGCCCCAGGGCTTGGTCAGGGGGTCACCTGAGCCTGATTCAAACACACACTGTTCTGCTTCTGTGCTGAGGTTGGCACTGCCCAACACTGCACCCCCACAACCCCCCAGGGTAAGGTCGCTCTCTGTCTGCATTCAGAGGTGCAAAATAGGTCCTTATTTCTTCTTGTTTATTTCAGAGCTTTGTATTTGCAGTGATTAAAAAGAAAGAAATGCACCAGAAAGTATGCTGGTGCCCAAGGAGGAAATCCCTGCTTGGCAAGTGGCATCCAGACAGCTGCTGGGAGCAGAGCAGGGGCTCCTGGGCTGCCAGAACAACCCCAAGCAGCCTCAGCTCCTGTCTACCTTCATCTTTCCTTCCTGACCTTCTCCTTCTCTGCTTACATCATCAGCTCTTTGGGCTGCAGCTCTCTCTTCCTCCGGCTGTACCTGCAGTGATGCCTGCCCTCAGCAGGAGCCTCTGCTCTGCAGTTCCAGGTGCATGTGAAACCCGAGGGGGTTCAGCGTCCCTGGCTGCTGTGGCATCTGCATCCAGCTCCTCACTGCCCTACGGCTGCCAGCAGCAGCTACAGAGCAGATATCAGGTGGGGCTGATGGTGATCATGGCATGAGCCCGCATTGTGCTGACCTGGGTACGGACCCTCCCATTGCCCCTGCTCTGAGATGTAGAGTGCATCAAGAGCTGCAAACTGGAGATGCAGAGTACATCAAGAGCTGCAGATTTGCCATGGGAGTCGTTTGTACCCTTTGAATATGCTTAAATGCCCGCCTGCATTGCAGGGCTTTGGAGACTCAAGCTGTTAGGACACGGGGCAGAGGCTCAAGGCTGCAGCTCCTTGAAAGGTGCCCACATCCCATGGCCATTTCCCTTCCCTCCTACAGCCTTCCTGGGCTCCTTTCTGCTTGGCCTCTAAGGCATGGGGGATGCGGGGGGATTTGTGCCCCATTCCCAGCGCTCAGCCCCTTTAGGGTGAAAGGACAGAGATGATGAGCAGGAGCAGGAACGAGGCAGTGAGGAACCAGTGGGTCGGAGCTCCCCCCAAGCCCAACCCCATTGCACCTCTCACCCCCCAGAAACGTGGGAGAGGATCCTCATCCAAGCTGGGGGCTCCTCTGTGCCCGACCCCCTCCCTCGTGTCCCGAGTGCAATAGAGAGATAGAGAGAGAGGGAAAAAAAGGAAAGGGGGGAAATGAAGAGATAATTTCCTCAGCAAGTCATCGTCGTTAATGAAGTTTTACAAAAACAGATACAACCAAGGAAAAATAAAATTTCACAGGTGATAAATTTTTCCAATTTCCCTGGCAGAATTCGATAGGATTGTTAAATTAAGAGTGAAGGTGTCTGTTAGGAAGCAACGAGCAGTGATGGGTAATTTTATAGAGTGGAAAATTGAATCAAATTGCTACATTAAAACACAGCTCCTCTGAGAATGTGCCCAACGCCCAGGCTGCTCCGGCACAGCGGTGGGGCACGCGGTGCAATGGCCATGCACAGGGATGGGATGAGGTCTGCAGGGGGGGTCCCACACCCCAGGGTGGCTGCCCCATAGGGATGTGCAGCCCTGGGAAAGGCATTCCCCAGGGATGGTGTGGCTGTGATGCTCTGCACGGGGAGGTGGGATAGTGAGAAGCAATGCAGACCCCAGGAGATGCATTTTTCAGCATTTCCCTCTGGTTTGCCGTGATAAAATTGACCAAAATCAAACATCCAGGTTCTGATAAGGCAGAGTTTAGCTTGCAGGTGTGATTCAGAGGAGCACCTGGCTGCATGAGGCTGAAGGGCTGCCACGTGCAGGGGAACTTGTTGCATCCCCACAGCCACCTTCACTGCGTGCACAGAGCAAAATCTGCACGGATCGTGGCTGGAGCACAGGCACAGATCTGTGCAGATGCAGCTCAGCAGCATGCCAGGCTCAGTGCCTTCGCCAGGGCCACCCTCACCATGTTTTGCTGAGAAATCCCACACAGATTTCCTTCCTTCCTCCCTCCAAGCCTCCAACCATCACCGCCTTGCAGCCCATCAGTGCAGGGCAGCGGCCGTGGGGCTGAGCACAGCCTGGGGGCTTCCTCTGAGCCCCTTTTGCAGGTGACACAGAGCAGTTATCACCAAGGCAGGGGCTTCCCAAAGAAGGGGAGACTGAGGCACAGAGGTCTGAATGCACCACCGACCCCTCTGTGAGCTGCAGAGCACTCAGCTGCCAGGAAGGTGATGCAGACAGCGAGGGCTCTGTGGCTTCATTTCTGGTTGAAACGTGGCCCATCCCATTGAATATGGGGGGAAAAAAAGCATCCCAGGACCTGTTGCTCATGGAAATGCAGAGGTATTTCCTCCATGCTGTGCCTTTTCCTGCTGACAGCTTCCCAAGGAGAGTGTATGTGTGGGGTGGATGCACAGAGGGCTCTGGGAAGGGGTTTCCTGAGGACAGCTCAGCTCCAGGGCTGGAAGCACTGCCTGCAGGAAGCGTGTGTGGAGCAGGGATGGGAGGTGGGGGGCACCCAGCAGGGCTGCAATGTCAGCTCCCCAAAACACGGCCCCATCCCATGGGGGTGCAGCAGCACCACGCCGGGGGCTGGATTTGGGGTTTTCATGGCACAGAGCTCAGTGAGGCTGCCTCCATGCCAGGAGTGGATCAGGGGCTCGAGGCTGTTGGTTAAAGCATAAAGGAATCCAGATGTGAGGGCTGGGGAGCGTGCATGGGAACGGTGGAGGCAGAGCGGTGGTGCGGGTTACATTTACATCCTCCTTTACAAATGCAAAGAGCAGGCAAAAGCCACTTTCAATAATTGATTTAAAAATCAATGCTAACGAGGTTCTGTCTCGTCAGAGGCCGAGTTTCACAATAAAGTCTGATTTATTTAGAAAAGATCTTCGGTGCCGCTTCCCGTCTAATGGGGGAGCAGCGGCGGTGACCCTCCAGCATGGGATCCAATTTGTAACTCACAGCACAGCTCTGACCCGCTTTGCATTGATCAGAGCTGCGCGGGGGGAGACGGAGGGGCCGCATCCCCACCAGGTGCCACAGGGCAGCGCTGCGTCCGCCCTGCTGCTGGGCCACGTGGGATCAGCAGAGTGCCCAGTGCTGGCTGGCTTATGTCTTATTTAAACCTATTTGCACATGGGCCCGTGTTTCTGACAGTCGCCATTTCCCAGAGCATCCCCACAGCCCCCCAGCTCACCTTTCCAGCAGTATCATTTCTCGTTATTCTTTTCTCTGCCCCCTTTCCCCATCCTGCACGGCTGCCCTTTGCTGCCTGGGTTCCTTTTTCTCCTCTCTGATTTCTGGATTCCTTTTTCTCCTCTCTGATTTCTGGGTTCCTTTTTCTCCTCTCTGATTTCTCCTTCTGTTCGCCATCCTCCCATGTGTTTCTGCCCTGGCTTTTCTCCTCTCTGTCTCTCGTTTTCCCCAGGCTGCGAGCGCTGAGCAGGAAAGCTTCTCTTCCTATCGGTCACTTGGCAGAGTGCTGCTTAAATTTATGAGGCTATAATAAGTGATTTGTTTTTACCAGTGTTAACAACAATTCATATTTGGATGCAACACGTTTTAAAATAATATCCGCGACTTCCTCCCTTCCACTCTTCACAATTAAGCCAGGAATTTATTATTCTGACAGTCGGATGCTCTCGCAGCCCAAGCCTGCGGGTTTGGTGCAGTGCTAACGATGGCCTGGCACTCTTCTGTGGCACTCACAGCCCTCCCTGTGGCTTCTCTGCTCTGTTTTCCCCTTCCAGAGAAGGACCCCGATGTTCTCGAGGACAGCGAGGATGATGGCAGCGGGCAGCACCGCGGTAAGAGCCCACCCCACGTTGGCCAACCCTATGGACGTCCCGATGGCGGCAGTCAGGGGGTCTGGGGGTGCAGGTGCCGATGGAGGAGCACGCATTGAGAGGAGGTGGGGCAGACATGACAGGAGATGAGGCAGGACGTGAGTCAGGGCTCAGAGGAAGCCGGCTCTGGGCACGGGAAGCCGGCCGGACGCGCAGCACCGCTGCCGGAACCAACACCGCCCGGAGCAGGCGGCCCCAAGAGCCTCCCCGAGCTCACAGGGTCCCCCTCCTGCTTTTTCCTTAGGGATCTGCACCGTGGGATGGGAGCGGAAGGTCTGTTTCCTCCCCGGTCCCACCTGCTTCACTTTCCATCGCCGCTTCCGTCCCAGTGCAGGAAAGCAGTGCTTGTGTCTGAGCAGCCGGGGTTGGGCTGGGACCTTCCTGCCTTGCATGCTGCTGGCCCAGCCCTGCAGGGGCCCCGAGGGGACGTGTACGGCCTGGAGATGCTCAGACAGCCCGCTGGCACTCAGAGCATGGAGGGGCTCATAGGACAGCAGGTGCCTGCGATGGCTTCGCACATGGTGGGGCATCCTCGGAAGCACACAAGTGGGTGTGTGGGCACCCAGAGCGCTGCTGGGCTACTCCCCCGGAGGGGCTCTCAGCTGTCCTGCAGCCCCGTGCCCAGCTTCCCAGTGTTCCCAGCTCAACGCAGTCCTCGCTGTCTGCAGGGACCGGAGCAAACCAGCAAGCCCTGTGCCCTCACATTGCTTGTTTCCCACCTACCCCCACCCCCAGCACGATGACTTATTCAGCCACTGGAGCATGTGGCGGTGACAGCAGGTACCAGCGCCCAGAGCTTGGAAAAACGACCTCCTCATCTTTATAAACTGCACCACCATCGTCACACCTGCATCCCTGGGGACTCCTGGGCACGGGCTGAGGGAAGCAGAAGGAGCAGGGACATGCACTGCAAACACACATTTGTCTTCACCTTCCACAGCTCTCCCAGCTGCCCTGGTTCCCTTGCAGGAGCGGCGTGCCTGGTGCTGGAGGGCTGGGGGTGACCCAAGGGCACCTTGATGGTGCTGGCTCCCACCCATCCCAGCCCTGCACTCGTTTTAATGCCCTGCTTGTACTCGTTAGCATCCTCCTGACAGCTGTGATTTTTGTTAAGCGTCCTGGCTGGTTTCATTATTAGTGTGGTCATGATTGCTTTAAGTCCTGTGTCTGTTTCTGTGCTAAATAATACTTGAGGCTCCTGCCTCTGGAATGCTGGGCTCCATTTCAAGAGGGAAAAGTTCTCACAGCCCCTGTGCCTTCAGCCTGGGACGTCTGTGCTGTGATCCAAGTGGACGAAGGGTGAGGGGATGACAGCAGCCCTTGGGCACAGGGCTGGGTTGGTAGCATACAGCCAAAGTGCCAGATGAGCATTTGGCAAATGGAAAACTATTGTTTCACATTTCTAAGAAGAGCAAAGATGCCACAAAACCGAACCAGCCCAGCGGATCCACCCGAGAGCTGCATGCTGCTCCAGCCAAGATGCCCATTTGCACAGCTCCGGCTGCTTCAGTCCCTTCCTGCCTTCTGTGCCTGACGAGCTGCTGCCTCCATGCAGCCTGACCCATCAAATACAGAGAGATCAGAACTATCCTCAGAAAAACAGAAGAGCCCCGAAGCCTGTCTGCTGCACTGAGCGTGGCAGGAGGTTTCACCTAGCAGGGAGAGCCACAGAGCTGCAGACAGTTGTCATTAAGCTTCAGCATCAACAGGCTGCCAAAGCCACGAGCCCGCAGTGGAGGGGTTGGGGCAGCAGCCTCTCCCCCAGCCCTGCCTGGGGCTGCTCGGGCTGCGGAAGGCAGTGACGCAGTTGTCACATTTGGCTGATTTCCTTCGTGAACCCGAGGCCAATAAACGTGGGAGGAGGCACTCGCCCCACTTACATCAGTGTAAATCAGTCACACTCACGTCGTGTCTCTGCCCTGAACGCAGGTTCAGATCTGCAGGCAGGGCACCTGGGACAGCTGCTGTCCCGTGGGGACACTGCGGAGCGACATCTTCCCTTTCCTGGCCCTGTCTGACATGGATCAGGACCCCTCCCTGCAACCCATCTTAATTTTAACACGATATTCTCGACAGCTTGCACAAACATCTCGCTTTTGAAACTGTGGCTCAACGCAGAGCCGTGCTGCGCTCTCATCACGAGGCATCTTCGTGCAGTGCAATTAATGCTGACCTTTGGAAGGCGGTGCTGGAGCGAGGGCTGAGACCTTTTGCTGCACCAGTGGACATCGCTGGAGAAAATAAGCACTGCTGCTTCGCACGGGGAGCGCTGAACCACTCACAGCATCACAGCAGCACCAGCCTGCATGATATTCTCTGCATCACGGTGCTGCGGTGACCTTGGGTGGCACTTCCCCAACCTTCTGCCTGCTGCAGAGCTGCTGCCTGCTTTGTCCCGCTCAGTGCCCCAATACTTCCTCTGCCTCCGGTTCATAACCTCTGCGTCCTGCACTTTGCACGAGCTTAAATAACTCAGTAGCTCCTTCTCCTCCTATTCCCTTCACAATCTTTTCCTCACCACTGTGTGCTCCCCCTTTAATACTTTCCAAAGGATGCAGACCTACTTCTTTTCTTTTTTTCCCAGCCTTTCTATTTAAGTTCCCCAAGTCCCTGAGTCATTCCACTTGCTCCCTGCTGTACCATTAGCCATCTCTGTAATGTCCTTTTTCATATTTAGGTGATCAAATCCGGGCACAGTACTCCAGATGCACCCTTATCACTCGGTCCCTTATACCATATTAGAAACATTTCCTCCAACATGTGCTCGATATTTTCTATTTATGCTTTCTGGGCTCAGTTCAGCCTCGTGGCAGAGCAGCACAGTGCGTTGGTGCAACCCCGGTGCTCAAATCACCCCCTGCACAATGCGGTTTTATTGGGTTTCATTATTCACAGGGGCCTCATCACGGAGGTGCCCGTGTTGTGACATCTGGATTTCCCCCCCCCCACGTCGGTGCTGCACCACCAGGACATGTCCTGCATGTCTGAATGGTCACTTTGTGTGCTTGGAAACCAGGAATGTGATTTTGGGGTGTGTTTATGATGCTGCCAAGGATCTGTTGGGTGTGTTGGGATGAATCCCTTCCCCAGCCTGCAAAGCAGGGCAGCGTCTCCAGGTGCGTGGTGTAGGATGGTCTGGTCCCGTTGCACAGTGGGATGCTCTCTGCCCCTTTCCAGGGACCCACTTTTCACAGTGGCTGTGGTCTCTGGGCCTGTGTTGGATGGGAAATGCCATTCTGAAATGGCAAAGATGGAAACGTTTCCTTCTGGAAATGCTGCTGCTCCATTTTCCATCCAACCCACGCGGACGTTTATCCAAGGGCAGTCCCAGCCTTGGCACGCAGCTTGCTGGCAGATTCACCAACACAAACCCATGGCTCTCAGCACAGAAATCATTCTGCCTCCCCCTAGAAAGGAAAAAACAAGACTTTGCTGGTTCACGATGTCCCTTCCAGCCTGTGGTCCACAGCTGATGGGAAAGACTGGGGCCACTGTTCAAAATGACACCAACACCTCCTTGTCTTCCCCCCACATACCGACCGGTTCCAGCCCCTACTCCCACACCCCCAAACCCCAGTATTTCCCCAGGCATCCCCCACCCCCCTGACCTCTCCTTTGCTCTGCAGGAAGCTCCCGGAGGGATTATGCCAATTACTACCAGGGTGTGTGGGACTGCAGCGGTGAGCACCCCAACGAGCTCTCCTTCCACCGCGGAGACCTCATCTACATCCTGAGCAAGGTAGGGCCCCGCAGCCCAAAGGGAGCTGCTGGGGAGCTGGGGGGGCAGAGCAAATCGAAGCACAGGGATGTGTCCTAATGAACAGAGCGGGCAGTGGAATGTTGGGGTCCAGTTCCCGTGTGCACACAGGAATGGGTCCCCAACCCCATGAGTTCCCCCCTCCCCGCAGCCAACTCGTGTCCCCACCGTCACCCCTTCTTGCCTGCAGCGCTCACCGCCTCCTGCGTTCACACGTGGCATCTGAAATGCCCCAAAGCAAGATTTTCTTCACGGTAATGGAGCCTGTGCGTGCTGTTGCTCGGGTATTACAGGGGTAATTGAGTTGCTCAGCCGGGTGTGAGCAGAGCTCTCTCCGGCAGACACGCGCAGGTGAATACATCAAGCGCTTGCACGAGCAGGGCAGGGAGCTGTGCTGTGCTGTGACCCTTCCAACCCCGTGTATCCCTGCAAGGCTCCCAGCTGCTCCCAACCGGACCGGGCTGGGATGGCTGCATTGTGTGAGCGGCACTGAACCGGGGGGGTTCACTCCCCCCCCATCATGCACCCACATGGCTGACGTTGGGCCGGTGGCTCTGAAGCCATCTCCTGCTCAGCCCCACGAAGGCAGCTGCATCTTTGGCAGAGCGCGGCTTTTATTCTTGGTGCGGCTGTTTCTTTCTGGAAGGCTGAGAATTTCCCATCTGTGGATCTCAAAGCGCTTTTTACGGCAGCATTTACCGCCTCTGCCCCCCCCTGCTGCTTTACAGCAGCGAGATGAGGCTGCCATGCTCCGGGCCTGAACCCACAGCCCGGGCTCATCCCTTCATCTCTGGGCTTACAGCAGCAGCAGCAGCTGGCCGACGTCCCGCATCCCCATGCAGTGCCCGGATTGGGGCACAGTGCTGCCCTGCCAGCACGGGGACACAGCTTGGAGGCTCAGCGGGGTTCTCTCTCTCTTCAGTGCCTCCAGATTGCAACTCTTGTGCTGGCTTCCTCACACGTAACCAATGGGTCCTGAGAGCTTTCCCCCCGTAAATTACTTTGTGCGACGGATGCTCGCGGCCGCGGCAGAACTGAAGTGATGAGGAGGGGGGGGGGAGGAGAGAAGGGAGAGGCGAGCGGGGGGTAAAGGTGTTTGAAAAGCCTGTTCACTCAGCTGCATTTTAATTTCCTTTTCAATCTTGTCCCAATTAATTTCGCAGAATTAATCTCACAGAAGCGAAGTCGGCAGCGTCGAGGCTGCAGTTTTTAGCGGTGCGGTCGCTCTGTCTGAACATGAAATAGTAGCTAATATAAAAATCCATCTGGTGTGTTTGAAACACAAGCCGGCTGCTGCTCGGGTCCTGTCTGACATTTCCAGCAGCAACAGCGGGGAGAAGTGATTTGGGGGTTAGTGGACATCAGAAGCTGGCAGGGATTCAGCAGCAGGGGGTGAGGGCGTGGGGTGGGCAGGGGGGGCTGCGGCATGCTGGGCAGGGGTGGGTTCGTCCCCAAGACAATTCCTTGGAGCCGTCCCTTTGCTGCTGCGTCCCTCCATCCCTCTCCTGGGCACCTGGGTGAGCGCATGGTGCAGGGAGTGCAGGGCTTATGGCTGCAGGGTCTCTCCTTGCCACGAGCCCCGGAGCAGCGTGCCCAGGTCCCTGCACGGAGCCATGCAATGCAGACAGCATGGTCCCATGGGTGCAGAGCGCTGGGTTGTGGGGTGCTCCAGGCACAGGAGCATCCCTCAGGTGCCGGTTCCCTCACTGCAGCTGGCACCCGAGGGATGTGGGTCCCCTCCCCATTCACCCCCCTGGTGCCACCAGGCTCAGGTATGTTGCAGCGCTGGGGATGCGGAGCCCATCCTGCAGTCCATCACCCCATCGCATAGAGACCCCAAAATGCTGCCGCCCACCCGGTGTGGGGGGGCTGACAGCCATGGGGAGGGGGAAGCCGTCATCCCAGCAGAACACCGTGTCCCTTCCCACAGCCCCAGTCCCCGGTCCCTCGGCTGAGTGATTTGTACGTTATGATAATTATCCGAATGCAGCGAGACTTCCTATTTTAAGTGGGCTTAGTTGGATGTGACAAGCAGGCCATAAAAGCGGATAAGTTAATTCTCTCAATTGCTTTCAATGAAGGCGGGGGGGTGGCTGGAGGGGNCGCTCCAGTGCGGGAGGGTCTCCAGGCAGCTCAGCCCCTGTGTGGCCCCCAGGCTGGCACAGCTGAAAAGAGAGAGCAGTCAGAGCTCTGGCACCACTGCGGGGGCTGCTTGTGGTTGCACACAAGGGCAGCAGCACCAGCAAGAGGCAGATGGTGCTGGCAGCAGCAAGGAAAACGCAGCCACAACACCTGCATGCCTACCCTGTTAGCTCAGGCTGCTGTGCTCCCCCAGACCCTCTCCTTCAAGCAAAAAGAGCTCTATTTTAAACATTGCTGGAGTCCAGAAACCTCCTTCTTTCCATTCGTTGAAAACCGAGCTGAAAAAGCACTTGCAATGGGTGGTGCAGATGGCCAGACAGCCTCCTGCATAGCAGGCTCGAGGAGCACAGGGATGCAGAGCATCACTGCCAGGGAACCTGCACCTGCAGGACTTGAGTGTGTGGGTGACGCAGAGGTGACAAATGGAGGATGCTTTCCTCTCCCACCCTGGCAGCTGTCTCCCTGGGTACAGAAAACCCTTGACTGGCACCAAGGTGGCAGCCCCTCCCCCCAGCCAACACGGGGGCAGCAGCTGCACCCCCAGGGGGAAGGATGGGCACCCTGCGGGGGGACCGAGCTCTGTTTGCAGGGCTGCTGTATCTCCATCACCTGCAAAGGGAAGCCCCAGGGCTGGCCAGCTCCCGGCAGGGCACGGAGCGAGGGATGCCCGGAGCAGGGCTGCAGTTCCAGGCTGAGTGCCATGCTCAGGGGTTGCAGCCCTGGCCGAAGGAGCGGTGCCTGCGGGATGCTGTGCCGTCTATGGCCACAGCTGGCCTCGCAGCTGAGCCATTTGGAGCTGCAGACTCACGAGCAGGCATGAATATGTATGAGGGGGGGCAGCCAATGGCACCAGCAGCTGCCAGCCTTCACCATGAACTTCTCCTGACATTTCGGCTGCGACACGACGGGTTTCCAACCCTCCCTCCTCTGCAAACCCAAACCTCTGTGTGTGGACAACCACCCCCAGCCCCACGCATCTCACAGTGCGACCCTCCCACCTGCTCTGCCTGCTGCTCCCAGCCCTCTGCTTTGTGGGCCCTCTCACCTCTCCCTCTGGGTGAGCTGCCCCAGCAGGGTCAGCCCTACAGGGAGAGGTGCAATCAGCTGCTCCGTTCCCTACAGCCATCTATCTCCAATTAGCTTGGCCTCGGCCCTGCTTGGCTCCCTCCACCCACGCAGCAAGGACAGACATTGCCAGCAAGCCTCTTCTACTTTGTTTTTATTTCAAGTCAGAGCACGTCGGCTCTGCCTCTACCAGTGCTCAGGGTATAGGAAAAGGTGCAGGAGATCACAGGGAGCACAGCAGCAAAAGTAACCAGGGCCCAAGCGCTGCCAGCCACCCACTCCAAGGCAGTTGCATGCTGCGTCGCTCCAAGCGAGCTCCCTCCTGGCTGTGAGCCCCCCATTCTCCTCCCCTGTTGCTCCCACGTTCCCCCACTGTGCTATCAACGTGAGGAAAGGTTTGTTCTCCTGCAGGATCCCGTCTGGAAGGGGTGGCTGCACAAACAGGCAGGGGAGACAAACTGTTCCCTCATTTCTGGGGGGGTTTCATCTCCATTTGTCCCAGCTGCTCGTGGGGCAAACGCTGCCAGCAGGGCCCAGGTGTGGGCAGAGCATCTGCAGCCTGCTGTGGGTTCCATGCAGCTGAGGCCACCAGGAGCTGCACAGCGCAGCCATCGCCAGGGAAATGCGGCCTCCATGCAGAGGGGAGCACAGGGACTGACCCAAAGGGACCTGCTGGGCAGCAGCCAGCTCCCACTCCCAGTCTGAGGCTGCACACATCACAGCCAGCACATCCCACCCTGCCCAGGGCCAAGAACGCACCAAGAACACAGGGCCTTGCTGGCACTGCGACCTAACCAAGCCCTGCTACTACTCCAATCGGAGAGCAAAGGCCACGGGAATAACAAACACAGGTTTCACTAACCACTAGATCTCCTCTCCGAAGAGAAGAGCTACACAAACACGCTGCCTGGGACATCAAGGACAGTTGAGAGTCATCAGGGAGAGAGCACGCGAGCCCCGGACACCACAGAGCCAAGGACAAAGCCGTGTTCCCAGCACAGCCCCAGTCCTGCCAGCCCGGCCTCCCTCCGGCTCAGCCAGCAGCAGCTCCTGCAGAGAGGGCTGCAGGTCCTGGGGAAGGCAGGCGAGGTCACTCAAACCATTTACTGCATCTCCTGCCGTCCACCCAAGGGCTCTGCTGGCTCATCAGGGCTGTCCGAGTGCGCATCATCCATGCCGAAGTCGCTCCAGTGCGGGAGGGTCTCCAGGCAGCTCAGCCCCTGTGTGGCCCCCAGGCTGGCACAGCTGAAAAGAGAGAGCAGTCAGAGCTCTGGCACCACTGCAGGGGCTGCTCGTGGCTGCACACAAGGGCAGCACCACCAGCAAGAGGCAGATGGTGCTGGCAGCAGCAAGGAAAACGCAGCCACAACACCTGCATGCCTACCCTGTTAGCTCAGGCTGCTGTGCTCCCCCAGNGCCCCCCCCTCCGCCGTGCACTCTCGGTGAACCTGTGATATTGTAGCAATGGCCCTTGAAGTGCGGTGGGGAGGTGATTTAGGAGAATATTAAAGGCAATGTGGAGATTCGAAGGCGCCTCTCTCAGGGAGATCTGGAGAAATACGCAGCACAGATGGGCTGAGCAGATTAAACATTTCCGTCACATTGTTTTCAAATTGTGTTTGTGGTGCCTGAGGGTTGGTGCTGCGGTCAGAGCACGGCGGAGCCTCGCAGAGCTGCTTGATGGGATAAATATTAATACGGCGTCTTCACATCACCACCCCATCCCGTCAGAGCTCAGCCGCCTCCGGCTTCCCCCTGGGCTGGGGCATGGGGAGCCCAACGGGGTGGATGTGGGGACTGTGATGGGATGGATACGCAGACCCCAGTGGGATGGCATGGGGATTCCAATGGAATTGGATACACAGAGCCCAATGGGATGGAGATGGGGATTCCAATGGGATGGATATGCAGACCCCAGTGGGATGACATGGGGATTCCAATGGAATTGGATACACAGAGCCCAATGGGATGGACATGAGGATTCCAATGGGATGGATATGCAGACCCCAATGGGATGACATGGGGATTACAATGGAATTGGATGCACAGACCTCAATGGGATGGATACACAGACCCCAATGGGATGGACATGGGGATTCCAATGGGATGGATAGATAGACCCCAATGGGATGGACATGGGGACCCCAATGGGATGGATACACAGACCCCAATGGGATGGACATGGGGATTCCAATGGGATGGATAGATAGACCCCAATGGGATGACATGGGGACCCCAATGGGATGGACATACGGACTCCGATGGGGTGGATACATAGACCCCTATGGGATGGAGATGGGGACTCCAGTGGGATGGACATGGGGATTCCAATGGGATGGATAGATTTACTGCAATGGGATGGAGATGGGGACCCCATTGGGATGGACATGGGGACTCCAATGGGGTGGATATGCAGACCCCAATGGGATGACATGGGGACCCCAGTGGGATGGACATGGGGATTCCAATGGGATGGATATGCAGACTCTGGTGGGGTGGGCACATGGGCAGTGGTGGTGTGGACATGGGGACCCCAATAGGATGGATATGCAGACCCTGATGGGATAGACATGGGAACACCAGTGGGGTGGGCATGTGGACCCCCGTGGAATGATGGAACAGACATAGGGACCCCAGTGGGGTGGCCATGGGGACACCAGTGGGACCAGGCACCACGTCCCCCCTGCGGTGATGTGGAACAGGCACAGCACATGGGATGAGGTAGGAGAAAAGCCCCAGCTGCGTTACCTCCACTCCTGCAACAGCTGAGAGCTGAGTCATGGGGAGCAATTGGGAACCGTTTGTGGTTTAAAGGAGCTGCTCTCCAAAAAGACCCATGTGTGAAGGGGGCTGTGATGAGCAGCAGCTGAGCTGCTCCTCCATAGAGAAAGCTGCTCTGTGTGGGGGGGGAAAGGAGCTCCCAGCTGCATCCCTTGCTCCAAGTCCCCTGGGGACAGGTAGGCCCTTGTGGATGGGTAGAGCCCGGATTTCAGAGCTTGCCACAGGCCTGAGCTGCTTTTCGGGGTGGATAGATGCACAGCTGACCTGGTGTAAAACTCCCCGGTGTCAGCCGACCCCTCGTGCCTGCCATACCTCATCGATGAATTAGATTCCTCCATTTTCCTAACAATAATGTATGACACACAAGCACTAATAATGGGGCTGAGCAATCATAAACCGATAAGTCCCTGACTGATTGGCTTTTCCTTCGGCATCCATCAAAGCATCATTGATCTTCTGTGCGAAGCAAGGTGATGAATGGCGTTCCTGGAGCCCAGAGGGCTTGTTTATGAGGGCTGGCAAAGGAGCGCAATGGCAAGGAGGGCTTGGGAGTGCTAAGGGGTGCATTTCATCCCCACTGAGAGCCCACAGTGCCTCAGCAAGGAGAAAGACAGGTGTGGGATGGGGCACTTGGAGCTCCCCAAAGAGCATGGAGCACGAGGCAGCAATCCCCCTGCTGGGAGATGGCCCCAGCTGGCTTTGTTCATGGGTTTGGTGGCAGCGGTTTGCGGATGGGGATTGGCTTGGTTTGGGGTTTTTTTTTGGTGGTGGTTGTCTTGTTTCTTTTCCCCTCTGTCCTCTTTTCCCCTTGCGGATGGAGCTTAGCAGCATCAATCCTTTTATGGGCTGCCAAAAGAGCCCCGATTGCTGGCGATTATCAGAATGGCACTGGGGAATGAAATGCAGGAAGTGCTCGGAGGGGTTTTCTTCATCCTGGGGGTGAATCTGAGAGTTCCAGCAGCGCTGGGATGGAGAGGAGCTGCATGTCAGGAGCAGAGAGGGGCCGTAGGGGGTGGGGGTGGCTCCCGGCGCTGCTGGGTACTGCATGCCATGGCCCTGCTGGGTGCCCACAGGTGCTGCTCCCAGCTCACACTGGGACGGAGCACCCCGCTCCCCCTGCCCGCAGCACTGAGCTGCACCTCTCCGGAGCAATTATCTTCTAGATCAGTGAGTTTGCAGCCCCTTCTGTAAAGTCTCAGCTAAATTACTTCCCCCCCAACCCAGTCCATGCAGGTATCGAGCACAGAGGCCCCATTAGTGTGTAATTAGGTAAAACCGCCCTCCAACTCCCTCTTCCTCACCCCCCCCCTCCAAAAGCCGAGCACTGCAGCCCCGTCTCAGGCATCAGCACGTTAGCGGGATGTAAATGAGCACCTCCAGACGAGAGCAGAGTTCACCCAGCACTGGGCTCTGCCTTGCTGTGCCAGTGCACTCCTCGTTTTAATAGTTTAATAAAAATTAGCATAATTAACGAACATCTGTATGATCCAGAGTGGTGCAATTTGGCACTTGGAAACGAGGACTTAAACATTATTGCTGGGAGTTTAATGTTGTTTTAATTCTTTTTGGCACTGCGCAGTGAAATAAACGCTCGGTGCCGCGAGTTCTCGGCTGGCTCTCATTTGCATTTTCCTCCCTTTGATTATGAGCAATCGTGGGCCAGCCAGCAATTCATCAAAGCAGAAATTATTTTAAAATACCTCATAGTGTTCGGGCTGTGGCAGAGCTGGGGGTGGGGGGTGGGTGCTGGGGGGTCCCCTTTGCACATAGGGTGCGTCTCCTGCCTGGGGCTGCTCTGCCCAGGGCTCCTGCTGTGCCCACAGAGGTTCCAAACAGAGCTGCTTTCTTTTCTTCTGGATTTGCAGTGGGGTTTTTCCTGCTTGCCTGGAGGAGGTGGCAAAGCATGGGAAGGGGGTGAGGGGGGGAGGGATGCGGCCCCCCCACTCTGTGCTGACCCACATCCCGTGGGAAGCGAAGGGTGGGGGATGAAGGATGGGGTGAGGAAGGGCAGCAGAGCGCCTCCCGGTGGGACTCAGAGGGGAGAGAAGTGGGTCTGTGTGAACCCAGCTGCCAAAGGAAGGGAGCAGAGCTGCGCCCGCTGCCCTGGAGTTAACCCTTCTGCTGTGCCTCCCCAGGAGTACAACATGTACGGCTGGTGGGTCGGGGAGCTCAACAGCACCGTGGGGATCGTCCCCAAGAATTACCTGGCAGCTGCCTACGACCTGGAGGAGCGGTGAGGACGGCGGTGCCCAGGTGAGAGGTGGCAGCCCGGGCTGCGTGTGCTGGGGAGGCTGCGCTGCTCCTCTCTCTCCCAGGACAATCTGGCTCCATCTTCTGGTTTCTGTTTTACATGAAGGAAGGTGGTGGGGCCGGGAAACAGGCGTGGGACAGGGAAAATGCCACCGTGCCCAGCACAGCTGTGGATGGGGATGCGACTGTAGGGCTGGGGATGACAGGGCTGTGGGGACATGGTGACCTTCAGACCCCCAAGAGATGGGGCTCAGCACAGTGTCCCTGCCTGGATTTCAGCTCTGTTCAGTTCTATGGCAGAAAGCTGTGCCAAAACCACAGCAGCTGCCTCTGTCAGACCCTGAGAGCTGTATGTGACAGCTGCAACCTGCGCTGACAGCGGCACTGGGCTGTTCTCCCACAGCCCATACGGAGGCATTTGGCAGACGGGGAAATGGAGCCCGGCAGTGGGGCTGGGACAGCAGGGGGTCAGCAGCCGCCTGACCGCCCTCTGGGCACAGAGACCTACGTGTCCTCCTTGTGACCCACAGCCCTACGCTGCGTCCCATTCCCCACCCTCACCGTGTTTCTCCCTCTACCCAAATCCAGGTGCTCGCCTCTCCCCTTGCCCACGCTGTGATGCCACAAAGACCATCCCCGGCCCTGAGAACCTGCTACAAGAAGAGCCCCGCGTGCCACCACCCGCTGCCCCGGACCCTGCACAGCCCTCGGTACTCGGGCACCACCAGCCCCCCCCCCC
>JACDJE010000381.1:862907-879185 GCA_016647715.1 Pavo muticus
AATGCACCCAAAGACCTCTGTGAATCTCAGCTTTAGTTTGTCTGCGAGACTCAAGCTCTCCTCTGCTAAGCCTTGGCTATGGCCAGCACAGGTCACCCTCCCAAGGCAGCCTGAAGGGCAGCACAGGAGACACTGGCAACAGCCTGCGACATCCATCTCTGCTCATCTGGGCCCTGGAATCCTGCCCGCTTGTGTGCAGGGCAAGGGAACACATGCTCAGCTCTATTCCTTTAAATGACTGTAACAGGGATGTGACAGGCAGCTCAAAAAACCACTCAGGAGTCCCTGGAAAGCCTGGCAGCTCCTCTCATTTCATAGTAGGAGTCGTTTCCTAACAGTGAAACTCCGTTGCACGGACACCAGCCATTTCTAAGCAGCATTCCTACAGCTGCAAGCACAGGCAAAGGGAGACGTGGGCAGCAGGGCACCATCTGGCTCAGGGTGCTGCCGGTACCAGGTGTGCTCAAACCAGCACAAAGCAGCTCTGAGCACAGCAAGAGAGCTGGGATCTGCCCCACTGTGGTGCCCCTGGGTCAGTCTTTCCCTGCCTGCGTTACCTGCCATGCACAGCTCCTCCCGGCAGCAGCGTGGGGCGGCTCTCCTCCTCCTGCACCCAGCCACAGTTGGACATGGCGTAGTGCAGGATGGCTTCTGTCACTGTCTGTGAGCCTTGGCCTTGCACACATGCCTCTATCTCAGGCACGGAGAGCTGACTCTGCAGGAAGAGGTGCAGCCGGCTGTCGGAGAGGAGGACAACGTTCTGCACAACCCTGTGCAAGAAGAGAAGGGGCTGAGGCAGCTCTGCAGGAGCACAGAGCACTGAGCCCTGCCCAGGCAGCTCACGCTGCCAGGGTGACCCCACCAGCAGATCCACTGCCACCTCACAAGCAGCATCTTCTAAGTGCTGCATCCTCCCTCTCCTGCCCACCCAGGGGGACCCTCACTCACTTTTCCAGGAACTGCTGCAGCCCCTGTCTCCTCTTCTCAATGAACTCATCTGTGCTCCCCACAAAGAAGGTGGATTTCCCAGGCAGCTCTGGGACAGGCCTGCAGGAAGAGAGCAGAGGCAGCAGCTCAGGGTCAGACTGCCCCAGCACTGGAGCAAGAAGATGTGGGGCACCAAGGTGGCAGCAGCTGGCACCCTGCTTTGTGCAGAGCTGGATCATATGAGTGCCAGTATCCCACATCCACGTCTGGGGAAAGCCACCCCTCTGCTGTTTCTACCCACATCTGCTCCGACAGCGCATAAGAAACCCAGAGCAATGGAACTGTGGTGTCTGGCTGCGGGTGGGGGAAAGCAGGGAGCTCAGGGCATGCTTACACCAAGCCAGCATTCTTCTGGAGCTGCCGCCTCAGCCACACGAATTCGCGGTACCGGCGCCGCACACATGAGGTCTTGGCTGTAAAGGCCTTGCTGTTGGTCTGCACAAAAAAAGAACAAAAAAACAGACACCATCATCCTGACTGAGGGGCAACGAGGCAGGTGAGCTCTGAGCTTTCCAGCGGCCACAACTTACATGGAGGAAGATTTTATAATCCACATAGGAGTTCCAGGAGCCTTCGTTCTGCACCCGAGGGTCCTGGACGCGCACCGTGGTCAGCTCCTGGGGCACAAACACTGCTTGAGCACAGGGCAGACCTCCCAGCCTCGTCCCCATCCACCCCCCAGCTCTGCCCCCAGCCCAGCGTTCAGCACCTCTCACCCCTCCATGCAGCACTCGGGGCTCCAGCATTGCCAAAGCCCAGCCAGGAGCAGATAAAACCGCACCAGGAGGCGCCTTACCTCCTCTCGGCTCTCCAACATCCTAGAGCCAGAGCCCAGAAGGAAACATCTGCAGAGAGGAAAAAGGAATTGGTAGGAAGAGATGGAGCACTCAGACAATCAGGATCCCCCACATCCTCCCCAGGCCCCCAGGAAGTTCACGTTTCTGTCTCAACCAGCAGCACCTCTCCAGCCCCCAGTCCTAGCACAGCTGATCCTATCCGGTAAGCCACCATGAAATAAAGAGGATGCATCCAACTCCAGCAGCCCCCCGGGCAGAGAGCAAAGCAGCATTAACCTCCCACACGTTTCATGGGCCACACAGCCCATCAGGCTCCTGCTGGGGGATGCTGGAGGCTGCTCCATGACCAGAACTGCGACATGCAGCATCTCTTTTATGCTGGAGGCTGCTCCATGACCAGAACTGCGACATGCAGCATCTCTTTTAGCTCTATGGCAGAGAAGAATGGAAGAGCCCAGCCCCCCCTCCCACGCTGCATGGGCAGTTCTGCACTGAAACACCAGCACAGCCAGTTCAGGTGGTGAGGAGAGAACCCTGCTTTGATCACAGCTTCCTCCTCTCACCAGCCTCCCCCTGCTGCCTGCCCAGCACAAGCAAAGCAGCCACCTCCCAGCCAGCATCCTGCCGCTGCCAGAGGAGCCTGCTCCTCTCCCTGAGATCAGCCCAGCTCCTGCTGCTGCCCCAGCACGTCTCCCATTAGCACAGACGCAGACAACGCCGCTCCTCTCGGCTCTTTCACAATTCAACTGAACAAGCAGCAAACTCCAGACCGCGATTTCCCCCTCTGGTTAGATGTCGTGCCTGCACTGCAACCATTCGCCCTCACTGCCCTCCCTGCTCCCACCCTCCCCAGCACTCCAGGTGCCCTCAGCTCTCCTGCTGAGCTCTGCCATGAGCCACCACATCCCTCAGGCACCGCTGGGCCCCCAGTTGATTTGCTGCCCCACTGCATTCTCCTGCAGTAATCCCTGTTTTGCAACGATAGCACAGACACGGTGCCAGCGCTGCGAGGAAGAGAGAGGACAGACAGTCCCCACAGCCCATAACGGCACAGACCAACCCGTCCGAGTGTCCCTCCCTGGTCTGGACCACACAGAGCAGGAGAGCTCGTCAGGGGGAGCTGGCAGACCAAACAAGTCCTGGTTTCACCTCTCTGGTTTGTTGTGCAAGGCATTCGGAGCCCCTGGGATGAACCTGAGGCTCAGGACACAGCCCTGGCTGCTGAGGGACGCGGAGCAGAGAGGCACAGCAACCCTTCACCTGTTCCCAGTTCCTGGAGCTTTGCCTTTTAGGCCATGGGAGCTGCCAAGTGCTGGGTAGCATTGCGAGCTCAGCCTTTATTTATCCACTCGGTTGTGAAGCAAAGCTCTTCTGAAGGCTGAGCTAATTTTAGCAGGGACAAGGGGAGGGGTGAGCCACGATCCACGCTTCAACAATCCGGCTCCACCGGTTTGCAAGATCTCACTCATCTGATCCAATGCTGAGAGCACAGAAGGTGTGAATGGACAGCAGAGAAGAGCTGAGGGCACAGAGCAGGAGCCCCGGGCCCAGTGCAGGCAGCTCTGGGGTATCTCACAGTGACAGCTCTCACTGGGGCTGGGTCAGGCTGCTGCTGCTGCTGCTGCCGCCGTTTCCAATTTGAGCTGTAAGGGGGAGGGTGAGGGGAACCTACCAAAAAAACCCCGCCGCATTTCAGCACATGTGATCCTCCCCCTGGGGACAGAGGGCTGAAAAGGAGCCAAATGTGCCACCAGTCACCCTGCCGGGCTCAGCAATGGGCGCTCAGCTCTCCCAGGCAGCTGTGATCCCACTGCTTCCAGGGCAAAAAGGCAACAGGGAGAGGAGACGAGAGAAAACAGCCCTCAACAGAATAGCAGAGGGCTGCCACGAAGAGGGGTTGGGTTGCTTAGCTATGGGAGATTGGAGACCGCAGAGGACAGCTGGGAGCCACTGCTCCACGGGGTGGGATGGACGGGGAGGGGGTGGGACGGGGCTGCCCTGAGAGGGGTCCCTGCAGCCCCACAGGGCCCAGTGCCACCCGTGGGCAGAGTGGGACCAAGCACAGCCCAGGCCTGGCACAGCGTGGGGCCGCGGCTGCTCGCTCACGTGTGGGAAAGCACGCGTGTCTCACGGCCACGCTTTCACACTGAGCATCAAATAATCTCATTTAAGCTTGATTTAGAGTTAATTTGTCTTCACTTGATAAACCGAAGGGAGAAGGCAGCTTTGGGGCAGCTTTAAGCAGTTATGCCAAATCCTCTTTCGGAGCTTTTGCTTAAGACCCGAATTAAGGGCCCTCGGGGGAAGCCGATGTTACCCCCACTCCACCCCGGGGGTCGCGATCCGGGGCTGCGGGACACCGCCTTCCAGCACGCACTCGGAACCCGAATGCCTCCCCCTCTCAAGGCCTCAGCCCCGAAAGCAAGCCATACAGCCTCCCCCCTGCCGCGCCGGGCTCCCCATACAGAGCTCAGCGTCCCGGCCCGCACTTATGCCCAGATCCGCCCCCTCCCTCTTTCAGGACCCCCTCACCTCCTCACGCAGGACGCGGCCCCTTTAAACCGCACGGCGGCGCGGCGGCCTTATAGTGCGGGCGGCACTTCCTCTTCCGGCCGGCGCGGGGCATATTGGGAGCTGTAGTTCTCGTGATGTCAGCGGGGGCCTACACCTCCCATGACGCCCCGCGGCAACTCCCTCACCTAACGGCGGCGGACTGCATCTCCCATAGTGCACCACGGCGGGTGCGGGTCGCGGCGCATGCGCGGCGCGGCGCGGCGGGCACTAGGGCTGGCCGGGCTCTTTTGTTCGACGGAGGCAGACGGAGCGCGCCAGGCCCGCGGCGCCGGCCCCTGCCCGCCCGCCGCCCGTAGGCCGCTTCCCTTCGGAACCGTTGGCGGGGCTGTGCAAGGTGCGCGCGGAGGGCCGCGGTTACCGTTGTGGGGTTGGGGGGGGGAACCGCCCGGGCCGCGCGAGGCGGGGCCGCGCGGGGACAAAGCCGGGCCTGAGCGGAACGGACCGAGGTGGGCGGCACCGGGTGCGGAGCCGGGAGTGGGGGGGGTGGCCGCTCGCCGTCGCGCGTTCGGACCGGAGGGGGTTGGGCTGTGGAGGAGCGCGGGGCAGAGCTGTGGGCCCGGCGGGGGTTCGCACCGCCAGAGGAGGAGAAGGAGGAGGAGGACCGGGGGGCGGTGCGGTGCTCCCCCCGCTGCGGCTGAGGACGGCGGGCAGCGCTGCGGTTGGGGCGGGCGGTGAGTTTTCACACGCGTTGTTTGCGTGAAGCTGAGAGGGCGAAGCGCGGCGGGGTTTTGTGGCGGGAAGCGGCGGGCAGCGCCTCGCGGAGCCTTCAGTCGCTGCGAGGCTCCTCTGCACCTTTGGGGGCGGGCGGCGTTTGCAGCGGGGACGGGCGGCAGGCGGGGATGGAATCGAGGCGGTGTTTCCTGTGAACGCCTGAGATCCGCGCAGAGACGATCATCGAATCGTTAAGGCTGGAAAAGAGCCCTCAGACCCCAACCCCGCTGCTAAGCGCGGCTCTCAGTGCCACATCCCCGCCGTGCTGGAGCTCCTCCAGGGACGGTGACACTCCCACCTCCACGGGCAGTCCGTGCCTCGCTGCTCTTGCTGAGAGGAAGTTGTTCCTGGTACCCAACAGCGGCTTGAAGCCATCACCTCTCATCCTGAAACTGAAGATATTGTGGTAATGCTTTCCTCCCTTTGCACAAAGGGGAGAGGAGGAACGCAGCCTTCTGTTCCCACCCGCAGCTTTTGGCTGATTTGAAGGAGTTCAGCAGTTCTGTCTGCCTTTGCCAACCAAACAGTGGAGTCCCTGTCTGTGGGATGGGGTTTGGAGCTCGAGTTCCCTTGTAACATCCCAGCTGTGTGTGTTTCCCTTACATCCAGAGATGCGTTCTCTCCTGGATTGTGAGCTCAGCTGGAAATGGTGTGGCTGAGCTCGCAGGCTGTAGCTTTCCTTTAGTTTGGCCTCTGCTCGAAGCCTTCAGCCTTCACTCAAACTTTCCAGAAGTCTTTTCTGCCGTGTTCAGGTTCTGGAGCGTGGAAGCTTTCATGTGCTGCTCCCACTCCATCAGAACGTGCCTGCTGCCTTCCCCTGGCACACACAGAATAAACTTGGAGTGTCTGTTAGTCCTTACAGAGACGAGAGATCCCGGCCAAGTCTGAGAAAGGCAGAAGGAGGAAACGTTTAAAGTTTAGAACTCATTAAATCGAAGCTGAGCTCTTCATCCTTTAAGGTGCAGCTAATGGAACCGGGCTGGGTTCAGACCCAACCTCTGGGTCTCCACGTTTTTCTTCTAGGCCCTCCCTTTGTTAAGCTTCCTACTGAGAAGATGAGCACGAGGCGTGCTGGAAGGGCAGCAGCTCTCCCTCAGCAGCGTCAGTTCCATTCCCTGCTGCCCCAGGAAGCTCAGGGAGCAGAGCTTTGTGCTGATGCGTGCTGTCAGCCCGAGCTCTCGCTCCTCCGCCTGCTATTCCTGTCCCTATAAAGCAGGCTTTTGTGCACACCTTCATGCTGGGCCTCTTTTTTCCTGCCCTTTTACTGGGCTTTGAATTCTTTTCAAGTGCCTTAGGTGTGTCGGATGCTTTTCCTGTTAGCTTCAGACCAAGGAGTCATTCTTTCAACCTTTCACTGCTCTGCTTTCCTTTTCACAAAGGATTTCAGCCTTGCCTCGAGCGTTAGGTAGGAAGCAGCAGATGGAAACAGAAGGACTTAGTGCAGGATTTCTAGACTCAGCATGGTCCTGTTTTTCAGTGTAAGCCAACTTTTTCACACGTTAAGTGAAGGCAAATGGAAGTTGAACATAGGAAACATGTGCTGCTTAATGAGCCCTCTCTTGGGGCGGGATAATCCAGCCCCAAATCCCGTAGATGTGATAGATCTCCCCACAATTGCAGTCTGTCGCCTCTGCTGTGTTCCCCTCCAGCCACCAGCCAAGCAGTGCTCCGTGTGGTTTGTTTTGAACCAAGAAAACGGGCAGGCTTTGAGATGCCCCCGTGCAAAGGCTGCAATCTGTGCCGAATCCCTTTGTCGTGCTCCAGCATCCCCGACTGCAGTGCAGTGAAAGGCCTGCACAGCACTGCACAGCTCTCCTCTGCAACGCCAGGCTCTGCAGCAGCTGCTGTGCTGGGGCTCAGCGTTGCCTGCCTGCTGCAGGCTGCAGATGTGCTGTGCTGCGTGGAGCCCCGCAGCCGCCAGGCCCCTGCTCAGCCTCGCATCCGCATCTTCTCTGCCCTCCCTGTGATGCCGTGATGGAGCTGTGGCTTAGCATTGCTTGCACTGCTCTGTGGCTCTCCTCCTCTCTCCATGTCTGCCTGTCTCGCTCCCAGCTCTGGTTCCGATGCCTCCCCAGACTTTGGTCCAGGGAACTCAGCTCCTTAACGCAGCACCCCAAAGTCCTTACAGATGGAGGCAACGACTGCAGTGTTTGTGACTGAGATCCCTTTGGCTGCAGCTGGGAGCAGGGAACCCCGGGATCTCACCCCTGGGGGCCCTTTTGTCCACATACAGGTTGTGCCTCAGTGCTCGGAGGATCCTCCTCCCCGCGGGGGCGAAGGGGAGGAAGGAGCTGCCAGAGGAATTCCAGAGTGAAACTCGAGCCTGGCTTCCTGCAGGCGCTGGCAGCTTCGCCTTGTTGCATTGCACAGCCTTGGGCTCGCCTCCACCCAGCATCCAGTCAATGCCCAGTGAATATCTGGCTCTGCCTTAGCCCGGGAGCAGGGCAGGGAAAAGCCTTTCTGCTGCATGATGTTGTACAGCTTCGTTTCAGCAAGCTGTTTCCAGCTTTTACTCCCTCCTCCCCCCCTTCAGGAATGGGGCAGGAAATCTGGATCCCTGGGGGCTGGGTGTGCTGTGGTATTTCATAAAGGAGCCCTGTGGTGGCTGTGCCCCTGCAGTGGGAATGTCCCTGTCACTGCTCCAGCTGCTGGGCTTTGCAGGCTGGGGAGCTTCTCATGGCTTCACACAGCACCCAGAGCAGGCTTCGTCTCCTCCGGTGGATGCTGCAGCTCTAACGCAGCAGAGCAGCTCTCCCCCTGTCCCCATCTGCAGCCTGCTCTGGTGCTGACCCTTCTCCTTCTGAAAGGTAAGCACGAAGCAGCAGAGCCCTGTGCTGAAGGAGGGCTGCTGCTCTGCCCATCCTCTGCACAGCGTGTGCCCCGAGCAGCAGCACAGCAGCAAGGTCCAAAATCCAAACATCTGAGCGCAGTGCGTGCCAAACAGAGGAGTGCTGCTTTCTCTCTCTGTGCTTTTCCATGCTCCTTGGCTGCCCTAAGGGCCTGTCTGTGAGACAGCAGCACAGACAGGGTGGTCTGGAGCTGCGGCCTCGGCTGTGTCCCTCCTGTCCCCTCTGTTGGGGCTTCTGGTGTGAGCTGGTTGTTCGTATTCTGGGCTCTGCAGGCCTCGTTTTTAAGCCTTTTCCTTTGAATGGAGCTCTAATGGCAGCTGCTCAACTCCACAACGTCTTGTACAAAGGGAGCTCGCCCAGCTGAGGGCTGGGATTGTTCCTAACCCCGACATCTCCTGTTAGCAAAGCAAGAATCCTGCAGATTTACACCATATAAACTAACTAGCATAGATTTTTCTCAGCTGAAATGTGTTGTATAAAGTTCAAGATGACCTGAGCAGCAAAAATGAAGTCTTTGGGCTGGTAATGCTTGACCAGCTCGCCAGTCATCTTGCTTGGCAGAAAATGCATTTCTTACTGGAACAAAGCAGTCCGGCCAGGAAGGCTCTGGGCAGCTGCTCAGCAAGGTGGGTGGGTGGCAGTCGCTGCTCCTGGGATGCAGGACAGTGAGTTGGTGTTGGTGACAGCAGGTGGGAACGCTCAGCACCTCCCAGCCCTCTGGGCAGTCTGAATCAGGGCAGTCTTTGAACCTGAGGACAGCACTGCCCTATTCCTTTGTGCAGGGAATGGCCTTGCTTTGGGTCACAGCATCCTGCAAACCCTGCAGTGCTTCAGCTGCTTCCCACTGCTCTGGGCTTGTGGCTCCGTGGCTGTTCGTGTGCCTTGGAGGTAAGGAGAAGAAAAACTTTGGAGCTGGATGAACATCCCGGAGTGCACGTACATGAAAGCACCAAAGGAAAGAGCAGGGGGAGCTCGGGATCAAGGACTGACTTGTGTTTAGCTTGGATTAACTGTTTATCAACTTTAATGTGCTTTCTCCCTCCTGCTGCTGTGTGGGTTTGCAGATGGTTTCCACAGCTCAGGACGGGGTAGAGCTGAGATGAGTTGAAGGGCTTTGTGTGTTTCCTGCTTTGTAAGTGCCTGTTTCCTCTCGAACAGCCTTCTGTGCTGGGTACACAGAGGCGAAGCTGGGTACTGGGTATGCTTTGGTGCCTGGCAAAGGCAAAGCTGACCCTAACACACACGTGTGATCTTCCGTCCCCTTCCAGCAGCGTCGCCCGTAAGCTGAAAAACTGGCCAGCACAATGGGAAAAAAACAGAACAAGAAGAAAGTGGAAGAGGTCTTAGAGGAAGAGGAGGAGGAGTATGTGGTGGAGAAGGTCCTGGATCGGCGAGTGGTGAAGGGCAAAGTGGAATATCTGCTGAAGTGGAAGGGCTTCTCCGAGTAAGTAAGCAAGGGGGAGACTGATAGTGGTGGGTTGGGGGGGAATGGCTTTAATCTCAAAGAGGGGAGGCTTAGATCAGATGTGAGGCAGGAATGATTTACTCAGAGGGCCTCTCCTTGCCTGCAAAACGGAGCTGGCAGGCTCAGGGTGGAGGTAGTGATGGAGGAGGTAGTGATGGAGGAGGTGGTGCTGAATGCCACCGGCTCTAATCGGAGCGCTGTGAGCGCAGCCTGGGTGGGAAAGTCCTGCTTCTGTCTCACAGACTGGCTGTGCAGTGCCGTGGTGGTCTGGTGAGGCTTCCTTCTCCTTATCGGAGTGTGAAGCAAGCAGGCAGATGAAATGAACTGCATTTCTTTCCTGGAAAGGGAAGTAACTCTGCCCTGGCCTCTGGCATTGCTGCCCTCATCTGTTTCGTGGGGCGAGGGCACAGAATCCTGCTGCTTCTCTCAGCATCTCCACTTGATCTGGTGTCAGGACTTTGTGTCTGTCCCTGTCTGTAAATTAAACTGCTGGTTTTGCTTCCAGTGAAGATAACACATGGGAGCCAGAGGAGAACCTCGACTGCCCAGACCTCATTGCAGAGTTCCTTCAGTCCCAGAAAACTGCACACGAGAGTGAGAAGTCTGAGGGAAGCAAACGCAAAGCAGAGTCTGACACAGAGGACAAAGGGGAGGAGAGCAAACCAAAGAAGAAGAAGGAGGAGGTGAGGCAGCGTGGGCTTTCTGTACTCAGCTCCCCAGCTCTGCGTTTGGCACAGTGTCCAGCAGCTGGAGGAGCCGTGCTCTGAAACCTCAGTCAAATGGTTCTGCACAGGGGGGAGGCTATTCCAGATCAGTGAGGCACAGCTGGAGTGCTTTTCAGAAGGAGGCACGAGCTGCTCCCTGAGCCAGGCCTCCCTGACAATCTAGAGCTGGTTCTAGCACTAAACTGGAAGGTCAGTCTTTAAACCTAAACATGTGGAGCCACAGCTTCTCTTGAGCAGCCACAAGGGGTAAAATGGGCTGCAGGGATTACCTGCTGCCTCCAAGAGAGGGAGCAGGGCAGGGAGCCTCCCTCTCAGGATGCTCGTATCTGCCTGGGAGGAAGGACAAGCAAAAGGCTCTGCAGTCTGGTTTGCATCCTGGGAGCTGCTGAATCTCAGCCAGCACAAAAGTCTGAGCAGCTGTGCCTTGGAAATCAGATCCCCTGCTTGTGGCTTTGGGCTGCCCTGGGGCCCCCAGGTCCCCTCTGAGCCACGGGTATGCACCTGAGCTGACTGCTTAGTGCCTGCTGGCCTCAGTCATTGCAGTCCAGGCACAGAGCCTTTCTGAGCAGCCCGCAGCGTGTCTGTGTGGCCTGCAGCAGGGCTGTGACCGTCACCCTCTGATGCTACAAGTGGAAACTTGTCTCTTGCAGTCAGAGAAACCACGAGGCTTTGCCCGGGGCTTTGAGCCAGAACGGATCATCGGTGCCACAGATTCCAGCGGGGAGCTCATGTTCCTGATGAAGTGGTGAGTGTGTCTTTGTGTCTGTCATTTCTTCACTTATTCTGTGCCAGAGAGGGAAGGACCTGCACCTGGGGAGTCCCTGCTACCTGGCACGAAATCTCTCACGAAGGCGCTGCTGCCTGAGGTGACCCTCTGCGCCGAGGCTAACGTGGATGTGAAAGAAGCAGGTAGGGATCCCTTGGGATTGCGTGGCTCTTAAGATGCCCCCTGCAGCAGGCGGGAGCTTGGGGAGAGAGAGGGGTGTGATGTCGTGGCGTGGGCCACGGCTTCAGAAGGCTGCACCCCGAGGAGAGCCGTGACCGCGTCCCTTTCAGCTGTAGTGAAACAGGGCTTGTTGCTGGCGCAGCTGGGAGCCAGACCAGGCAGGTGAAGGTGCAGGAGCCACTTGCCCTTGCGCTGGCTCAGAAGTATGGAGTAGCTGGGGAAGGGCTGCAGCTTCCATTTGGCTGCTGGCCCCGTGCCTGACAACACGGAGCTGAGTTCCTGCCTGCTTTTGTGAGGGCTCACGTGCTGCTTCTCTCTGCACCAGAGCCACTCAGGAGGGGTTTGCTTGGATCCCCTGAGTGGCCTGAGGACTCCTCAGTGTTCCAACTGATTGATTCTCTCCAGTTCTTCCGCCTCCCCTCTGCAGCCCCCTAACTTGCTCCTCTGCTCTGGCCTGTAGGAAGAACTCTGATGAGGCCGACCTGGTCCCCGCCAAGGAAGCCAACATCAAGTGCCCCCAGGTGGTCATCTCGTTCTATGAGGAGAGGTTGACATGGCATTCCTACCCCTCAGAGGACGATGACAAGAAAGAGGACAAGAATTAAACCCTGGCACCCGCCCTGGCCAGCCTTTGTATAAAGATCTGAACTGTGGGTTTGAGCAAGAGGGGGAGAACGCAGCTCTGCTCAGTCGGGAGCGTAGAGATGGCTGGAGAAGATGCCCTTTGAAGAGACCAGTATGGTTTCTGTGCCCTGCAGCTGCTCCGCTGCTTCATGCAGCTTCATGCTGTGTACAGATTCAAACCAGCCGGTGGTTGAGGAGGTAGTGATGGAGGAGGTGGTGCTGAATGCCACCGGCTCTAATCGGAGCGCTGTGAGCGCAGCCTGGGTGGGAAAGTCCTGCTTCTGTCTCACNGTCCGAGGGGGGGGGCCGTGGGGTTTCCATGCTGTCCATTTGGCAGCTTGTGGGAGAGGAAGCAAAGCCCCTTCCATGAAGGACTGTCACTGGTGATGGGTGGGCTGGGGTAAAGGAGTGCAGATGGATACTGCTCATTCTTCAAAGACCATCTCAGCAACCCACAGCCTTCTTCCTAATAGTGTTAACTCTGCATTTTTACGGCGTAGCATGTGTGTAGTTTGGGGGTTTTTTGTTTTTGTTTTTTTTCAGTTGTTGGTTTTTATTTTCGTTTTGTTTTTTTTTCCTTTGGCTATTACTGGTGTATCGGTCTGGGGGTGTGGGGGGAGGGATGTGGGGCAATTGGTCTCTTGTTTCATTGGGGAGGGAGGGAGACGAGGTCTGGTGACGACGTTCCAGATCATTTCCAGGTCTTTTTTAGAACCTGAATTCAGAAAAGGAAAAAAAAAAATCACAAATAAGAGCCCAGTATTGATGACAGAAGGGAGGAGGCAGGGCCACTGACATGAGACTGAGACTGTGAATGTCCACATCTTTGGAGCCGAGGTCCTCCGAACCCTCAGAGCAGTTTGTATGGGGGGAGGGGGGGAGACTTGTGAAAACGCAGACTTGTGACTCGTGTTGTCCTGAAGCAGAACTGCCAGTTACTGACACACGCATTGTATGTGGGAGGGTGGGCTGGGAATGCATCTTAACCCCTGAAAAGCCTTTCTGCCCTTTTCTTTCCCCGTCACAAGGTGCTATTTGTCCAAATCGGGGGCGGAGACACTTCTGTCCACTCGTTCCTTTTCCCACCTTGATTTGACTGTCCAGCCAGCAGCACTGGGAACCCTTCACATTTATCACATGGGAGAGAGAGAGGAAACCACGAGCAGCACAAAAAGACCCCAGAATTAATCCCATCTTCTCCCATAACAAGTGATTGTTTTTAGGAGGCCAGACATTGGTGCCGGAGCCAGATGAGTAACCCCGAACCTTCGGAGGGCTTTTTAAATCCAATTTATTACCAATAATGACTTATTTAATGTCTGGAATCATGAGCCCCACCAGACTCCTGGCACCTCCTTGTAGGGTGGTATGTATCTAGACTTGCATTGTACAAACCTTTTTTTAAGAGCATGTGTTTAGGTTTCTGTGGAGACGTTGTTTAAATGTAAAGTACGTGTTTGGATTTTAACTTCATACCGAGCTCTGTCAGTTTTTTTTTTTTGGTCTCAATAAAATTTTAGATTTATAATCCTGATTTTTTCCTTCTCAACCTTGCTCCTTCCTCCAGCTCCCTGTGCGTGAGCTCGGTGTAGAGCAGTGAGGAGGGAAGGGAGGCCTGGTGGTGCTGAAGGAGGTTAGATCTGGCCGCCGGCTCTCATCTAGGTGTCGACTGGAGCTCTGCGGCAGCCCACGGCTGCGTCTTATTCGTTGTGACTGCAGAAGAGACGTGGTGTAGAGGATGGGAGCTAAAGGCCTGAGTCGAGGAGGCTCCCGGGGGCGAGAGGCAAAGCTGTGATCTGGGACCTGTTTGATGGAAGGAGATGCTGCTCCCGGCCGGGACCCGGCTCGCCTGCGGTGTGGGTAAGTGCCCTTTCCTGCACTCCTCAGAGGGATGCGGAGCAGACGTTGTCACTTTGTGTTTGAGGATGGGTTTTTGTTGTTGTTAAAGCTCTGCCACTGGTTCTGGTGGCTGAAGATGGAAATGGCATTGCTTTATTCTTGGTTTGGCCTTCCACGAGAGCTCGCAGCCTTCGCTATGGAGGAAGGGAAAGCTGTGCCCCTCTGCTTGGCTTGGCCCCCCGGCTCTCAGTGCCCCTGGGCAAGGGCTGAGGCTTCTCTGAGAGGAGGACGGGGCTTTCTGGCACGCAGCTTCCAGCATGCACAGGGTGTGTGACAGAGCAGGGAGCAGCACTGAGGTTTTGGGTGGTGTTCAGCTGCTCTGCCAGTGCCTGCAAAACTATGCAGCCCATTGAAATCCGGGCTATTCGCAGCACCCGGCGGTATGCTGAAATGCCTTCCCTGCGCTGGTAGCCAGCAGCAGCAGCAATTAAACCCATGTTAATCACTGGAGTTGGAAGGAGGAACGTCCGCTTAATTGAACACAAGGAGGCTGCAGCTCCTTGGAGAGGCTCTCGGCCGATTGATGGCCACGGGGGGCTGGAAGCTGCGTGCTGCTGGAGCCTGGAGGATGTGGGGCTCCTGATGGGGCAGAGCATCACCTCCCGAGGCCCTGAGCCCCGCTGTGTGTGTGCTGGGAGCTGTGAGAGGTCGTGGTGGTGGGTGCAGTGCTCAGAGATGGAGGCAGCGAGGCCATGTGGGGCAGCCCAGCGCTCCTCAAAGCCGGGGCTCTGGCCGAGATCAGAGGCAGGAGGCCCCGCTGGTGGCTAAGTGCTTCCTGCCTTGGAAAATGAAAGGTCTGCTCACCACCTGATCTGTGCTGGCAGGCAGCCCGCGCTGCTGACAGTGCCGGGACGTGACAGCGATGCACAGAGTGCTGCCCCAAAGGCTGGGGGAGATGGCTGCAGGCAGGGATTGCACCAGGGGTGTTCTCAGCTGCAGGGCTGCTGGCTGGGCTAGAGCAAGAATGGGGGGATGGCAGGAGCCAGGCCATGGAGATCCCCAGGAAGGATGACAGCAGGGGGATGGCAAATGCTTGGCCCTGGTTCCCAGAGCCTAAAAGCAGCTGTGGGAACACCTGAGATAAATACACTGGGGCCCAGGAAGGGACTAGAAGCACCTCGGTGTGTGTTTTAGTGCCCTGTGTTCCCCTTGGCTGAGCTGTGAGCGTGTGGAGCTGCCCTGGCAGCAGAAGGGAGACAAACCCATCCCCTCCTGGGACCAGGGGAGGAAAATCATACTGACCCCATGAAGTCCCCAACGCATGCAGGGCCTCACCTCCCTTAGGGGTGCAGTGATGGGTGTGCTGCTGCTGGGCTCTGCCAAAGGACCCATAGCACTTTGCTGCCCAAGCCTCCTCCTACTGATGGGCTCCATCAGTGGTTCATAATTGATTTGGGATACAGGATCAGCTCTGTCCTAACGCTGCCCCCACTAGAGGCCAGGTGGGGGAAATGCTGCTACTGGCAGTGATGGGGAAGGTGCTGATGCCTTTGAGGAACACCCGCAGGCTGGGACAGCAGCAGTGCCTGCTCCCCACTGAGCACCACAGAGCTGGGAGCTGTGGCTGAGGGCCCCCACAGGGAGGCTATTCAGTTTCCCAAACGTGTTTCAGCTTAAAAAATAAAACACATGAACCCAAGGCTTGTACAGTGAATAAGCCGTTTTATTTTTTGTCCTGTGCTCACACAATCTCTCTTCTTTCCCTGACAGGTCACAGATCATTAAAATAAAGTTTCTAAGAGGAAAATAATTTAAAACATACACGCAGGGCTCCATTCCAACCTCCCCAACACCCACATCTCCATCACTTGTGCTTCATCTCATGCGTAAGTAAAGCTGTTGGATCTCAGGAGCGCGGGACGGGAGAGCCCAGCAGGCCCACAAAGGCAGCATGCAGCCCTCGGCTCTCCCCAGCCTCACCCCGAGGTTCAGCTCCTTTCCCTGCAGCCTGTTCACGTGCCCACACCAACACCTCCTCCTTGGCAGCCCCCAGCAGCATCGCTCCCCCTCCCACCCCCCCCCGGCACCGCTGGGTTCCCTGCAGAGCTGCTGCCTGCACCCCCCCAGCGCCGTCCCCCTCAGTGCTACGCCCTCAGCCCGTATCACATGCACAGGACTGGCTAGGAAAGCCATTTTAAGCTGGTAAAGTCACTCCCAGCTGTGCTATATTGTAAATACAGCTTCTAGGATCGTCTCCATGGAGGAGACCAACAGTGATCAAGGCACTACCCCCACCCCCCTCCTTAAAACAAAGGAAGTCAGACCAACACCTAGGGACAGAAGAGAATCCTATAATGTGATCACACGGTTACACTGAATCTTTATGGCAAAGAGAACAATTAGCAGCTTTGAAAGTTCGGGCTTCTCCCTTTTACTCAACACAAGCACTCTAGACCCTATAGGGAAAACAGGGCTGAAGCCCTAAAAAATCAAAGCACGGTTATGAAACAGGAATCCTAACAGCTGTCTAGTTCTATAAGTGACAAGCCCACGGCTCCGCGTGCTGTCCCTGCTGCCGCACCCCCGCCCCCGTGGCCCCCAAAGCTTCCTCAGCCAGTCAGTAGGAGAAGACAGCGGCTGCATGCAGGCTGCTGCCCGCCCTCCTCGACAGCGGCCCTGCGCGGCAGTGACATGCTCTGTGAGTGTGGTGGGGATGCGCAGCGCTCCGCTCCTCTTAACCCTTCCCAGTTCCACCCCCCCC
>JACDJE010000381.1:894256-906072 GCA_016647715.1 Pavo muticus
AGCGGTGCTCCCATGAGCGGTGCCCCCGCCGGCCGTGTCCCCGCAAGCTGCGTCCCCACGAGCCGCATCCCCACAGGCCACGTCCCCGTGAGCGATGTCCCCGCAGTGTCCCCATGAGCCACGTGTGTCCCCACGGGCCACATTCTCATGAGTGGTGACCCTGCAGCGCCCCCATGGGCCGCGTCCAAGCGCTGTCCCCATGAGCTGCGTCCTCATATCCCACACCCGCGTGAGTGCTGTCCCTGCCATGTCCCCACAGGCCGTGTCCCCACACCATAGAGATGACAGCATGGCACCCTGCTCTGTGCTGGGCACTGGGAGGGTTCCATGCTTCCTTCCGATCCCCCACTGCACTCCCACAGCCCAACGTGACACCGGGGACGGGGGGGGGGGTCCTTCCCAGTGCCACCCCCATGGCTCGGCCACCACTTCCCTGTCATGAATATTCAGCGCAGCGTTGGCCCGGCCCCGCTGTTTGCTCAAGCAGGAGTGGTTTGCTCTCGGGTTCACCTTGACTCAGAGCAGCGGGGCAGCAGCAGGTGTGGGGCCCCACGCTGTCCCCGGGGTCCCCCAGGCCGCTGAGCGGGGCAGGAGGCTCAGGTAGGGCGTCACGGTGCTCTCGGTGGGAGCGGGATGGCTGCGGCCCCGAGGTGGCCATATCCAGGTGACAGCAAACTGTCCTGGGGGCTTCCCATGGCCACGTCCCCATTGCCAGAGCCTATGTGACGTGGTGGCCTTTCCCCCTGCCCTGGTACCCCAAAGCAGCAGTGGAGGCACGGGGACAGCGCTGCGTTGGGTGCCAGAGCCGGGCTGGGGGATGGGGTCTGATCTGTGGGGTCAGCAGAGGCACTGCGTGGGCACAGGGCCGCTGTCCCTACACCAGGGTGGGGCCTGGAGGGCTGGGAATCCCCTCCCCACTGGGCTCACCCCGGCCACAGCAACACCGCAAAGAGGGAAACCACAAGGCTGGGGTGAGCCGTGCCATCACACTGCCCCGTTCCACTTCCCTGTTCCCCTTCCTGGCCCCGTAACGCTGCCGCCTCCCGCCCAGGTGCCCCGCAGTCATGGCCGAGAGCCACAGCTGGTGGAAGCTGACCTTCCTGCGGAAGCGTAAGTCCATGCCCAAGGTGCTGTACGACAGCCCCGACATCCACGCCGGCGACGGACCCGAGGGCTCGGCCCAGGAGGGGACGCCCGACTTCGCCGCCCGCCTGGAGAAGATCGTGGATAAGAGCACCAAAGGGAAACACGTCAAGGTGTCCAACTCCGGCCGCTTCAAGGAGAAGAAGAAAGTCAGGCCCACGCTGGCTGAGAACCCCGGGCTCTGTGCAGACAGCGAGCGGGAGGAGAAATGAGGCTGGGAGGGGGCAGTTTGGGTCCATCCTGCCCCCCACGGGCCCCCGGTGCTGCCCCGTTGGGATCCTTTGACACGACGGAGCTGGGGGGCTCATTGCTGCACCCCCCCCAATGGCACTTTGTTAGGAAAACAGACTCAGATAGGACTTTATTTAAGGGAAAAGCAAGAATCCTATTTAAATGCAGCCCCGGTGGGCGCTGGCTGCCAGCTCACTCAGTGACAAAGGGGGAACGGATGGGGCAGGGAGTGCTGCAGGGCACAGCCCCAACGCGGTGCGTCCCCTCGCTGTGCTATGGGGACCCCACAAGCAGCACTGGGCTGAGTCCTGCTGGGACGGGGCAGCCCAGGACAAAGCACTCAGGGCTCGGTTTGGCTGCGGGACCGCTGGAGCCCCTTTGCTGTGTGCTGCCCTGAGCAAACGCAGAGGTGACGCCAGGACAAAGCCCCGCTCATCCCCAAAGCCTGAGGAGCTGCGCAGCCCTCTGTGCTGATCTTTGCACTGCTGGATGCAGCCAACTCTGGCCAAAGGATGGGCCGCTGCTGAGGAGACCACTGGGACCTGGGAGGGCTCCAGGTTTCCCAGCAGGAGCTGCATTGCTGCCCAGGAGCAGGAATTGCTCTTTGCTCCCGGAAGGGGAGAGCTGCTCACAGAGCGTGGCGAGCGAGCCGAGCTCACAGCCTCTCTTTTTGCTGTTCCTATTTTTTACGATGGAAGCTGGGCCTTTCGTGAGGTCTTCCAACTGTTCTTTGTGAATAAAGCAGGTCTGGGAACAAAGGGAGCGTGGTGGCTGTGAGTGGCCTTCCCAGGGAGCTGCAGGGACTGGGACAGCTCCGGGGCTCAGTTCTGAGCTCCTGGCGCAGCTCTGGCTGTGCTGTGAGTGGGGCCCGTGGCACACAGGGAATCCCCAGCCCCGCTGCAGCACAAACACACCCCAGCAGGAGCACCCACAGCCGGGCACCGTGCCGTGCTGGGGCTGCCCCTGGTGCCGGGATGGCTGCACGGGGAGCCTGCCCTGCCCACAGAGTGTGCCTGAGCTCACCAGGAAAAGCAGCAGCTCGGCAACAACTGTAAAAGCTGAACTGTGCCAAGTGCCGGGACCCAAACCCCGCTTCCATGGCACAAAGCCTTTGCCAGTGCCTCCCAGCAGCCCCCGCCCTCGCTGTTTGCACACTGAAGACGTGGGTTCACAAGGTGCTCTTTGTCCCGTGCTGGCAGCGCCGCAGGGTTCCTGCCCAGAAGGGAAAGGAGGAAGGGGGGCAGCGGGGTGACGCCCATCACAGCGCTCCAGCGCCACGGGGACACACAGGGTGGGGGTACCAGCAGCTGTGCTTGTCACCCAGGGTCACCCACAGAGCAGAAGCAGCTCCAGCAGAGCCCCCAGCTCCACGCTGGGACATGCAATGACCACCCCACCCTACACTGCTGAGCACCACGGCAGCACTCAGGCAGGGATGGGCGCAGGGAAGGACCGAGGTGACTGCGTGACTCAGTGTGATGGGGGCAGAGGGGCAGGCGAGGCTGCTGGGGCAGGGGAGCACTTTGGAGCAGCGTGACGCAGCCACCTGGCTCAGCCCAGGGCTCCTTGCTGCCACCTCCTACTGTGCTCAGTCCCAGGGGGATCCCAGCTCTGGCAGCACAGCACGAGGATGCGGGTGGACCCGAGCCATGTGGGGACCCTCCCGCCCCACCAGCCGTGGCTGAGACCCCCCTGCTGCCCCGAGAGCCAGTGGCTGAGCGCACAAACGCACGGAGCTGGGAAAGGGTGAAGGTTATCAGCGCCTGGTTTCACTGGGAAGTGGCCCAAGAGCGAAAGCAGCAGCGGCTGAGCCGGCAGCACCCTCTGCTGGGAAGAGCAGCCAAGCCCAGCTCTGCTGGGTAAACATTAACCCGAACGCACCGCGCAGCTCTGCTCCGATCAGACTTTATTGTTTCTGTGATCAGATTTATTGTTTCCGTGTGCAGGCAGGGAGTGGTGCCGGTACAGAGGGGGTGAGGATCGGGGTCCCACAGCCCCACAGAGATGGAACACGCAGATGAAACACACACGGGCAGCCAAGAGCGCTCACAGCAACATCAGAGCCGCAATTAAAGAAGTTATTGCACCGACTGAGCAGAAGGCATGATTCTAGCTAAAACACAGGGCGCGATTGGTCCCAGCAGCAGGGCAGGATGAGGGCAGGGGATTCACCAGAGCCTTTCCTGGTGCCCCCACAATCGTTCACGTGATTAATTAACACCGGCCCCAAGGGCAATTGCTACTCACCTGCTGGCAGGGGGAAGCAGGGGTCTGTGGGACCAACCTGTCTCTGCCTGCTGTGAGCACAACGGGATCCGGGTCCTCTGGGGCTGAACTGAGCCCCCCCAGCACCGCCAGGGAAGGGCAGAGCGAGGCTGCAGCTCCCCAGGACACAGAGGGGGACACGTGGGGGATTTTGGCACAGGGAACACTGCCAGCCAGGTGAGCACAGCCAGGAAGGTGCAGCCTCACGGGGACAGGCGCTCGAACACCCAGCCGTCCTCAGCCTGGTGTGTCATTTGTCCCAGGGGGGCTGAGCTGTCCCGTGGGCGCCGGAAGACGATGCGGTCGTGCAGGCGGTTGGTTTGGCCCTGCCAGAACTCCATCACCTCTGGCTGCAGGACGTAGCCTCCCCTGGGAGAGAAACGCGGGTGGTGAGGGGCACTGCGGGGTGCGGTGGAAGCACGGTTCCCTACCGGCGTGGCTCACCAGTAAGCCGGCTTTGGCACTGCTGTGTCCCGGTACTGCTACTCCAGCTCTGCGTTCTTCTTCCTCAAATACTGCAGGGAAAGGGAAGGTGTTGAAATCAGGGCAGGATCGGGGCAGCTGGGGGAGCCCTGCTGGTCCCACCGCCCTGCTCACCTCTCTGTCTGGGATGACGGTGCTCTGTCGGCTGACAACTGCCCCAATCTGGCTGCCCTTAGGGCGGGAGTGGAAGTACTGCTCCGATTCCTCCTCTGACAGCCGCTTCACTGAGCCCTCAATCCGCACCTGTGCAGGGCAGCAATAGGTGAGCACAGGTTGCCCAGGATGCCCCAAAGCCCTTCACATGCAGACCCCTTCATCCCAAGCCTAGTCTGGGCTCTGCGTTGTTAAGACTCATGGAGTTGTTGAGTTGGAAAAGACCTTTAAAGGTCATCTTGTTCAACACTGTAATGAACAGGAGGGACACCTACAGCTCAGGGTGCTCAGAGCTTCACCCACTCTGACCTTGAGCCTCCCCAAGGATGGAGCATCCTCTCTGGGCAACCTGTACCAGCGCCTCACCACCCTCACTGTAAAAGACCTTTTCTTTATATTCAATCCATATCTCCACTCTCAGTTTGAAACCGTTTCCCCCTGTCCTATCCCAACAGACCCAGCTATAGCATCTGCTCCCTCCCTCCTTACAGCTCCCTTTGCACGGGGCCTGCAGCTCACAGCAGGAAGGAAGAACGAGCGGCCAAATCCCACCTGGGGAGCCCGAACCTGAGAGCACGAGTCCCAAAATCCCACAGAGCCCCTGGGGGGAGCCGGCCTCGCCCCACACCACGCACACACCTGCCGGTGGAGGGGCTCCCAATAGAAGACAACAGAAGCGAAGGGGTTGGCATCCTGAAACGTGGAGAGGGGGGACAGGAGAGAGCCGTCAGCGGCCACGCAGCTCCGGGAACAGCCCCAAGGGATCCCCGCTCGCAGCCCGGCGCTCACCAGCTCCCTCCCTTTGCGGCTTTCGTAGTTGGTGAAGAAGCGAAACCCGTCGCGCCCGAAGCCCTTCAGCAGCACCATGCGGGCCGACGGCCTCCCGTCCCTGCGACAGCGGGCGGGGGGCGGTCAAGGCCCGGCGGCACGGCGCCCCCCCGGCCCCCCGGCACTCACCTGCTGCACGTGGCCAGGCACATGGCGTTGGCCTCGCCCACCGCCGGGCACTGCGCCGCCTCCGTGAACCAGGCCGCGAACTGCTCGATGGGGTGCCGGGAGGCCAGGTGCCGCTCCTCGAAGGCCTGCGGGCACCGGGGCGCTGTGAGAGTCGGGGGGCCCCCGGGCCGAGCCCCCGCTGCCCCCCGCCGCCCCGCACCTCCTCGTCCCCGCGGTAGCCCTTCCTCAGCGGCCCCAGGTCCATGGCGACGGCAGCGGACCGGCGCCGAACCGTGCGGAGCCGAACCCCGCGCTCCGCTATACCCCCGCCCCCCGCCGATCAGCCAATAGAGAGCCGCGCTGCGGGCGGCACCGCCCATCAGGGAGCCAATAGGAAACAGCGTCGCGGCCGGCCCCGCCCACCGGCCTCCCTACCCTCTCGCGAGTGATGAGCCAATAGGAAGGCGCGCTGCGAGGACACCGCCCACCGGCCGCACCGCCCATCAGGGAGCCAATAGGATGCCGCGCTGAGGGAGGCACCGCCTACCGGTAACACCCCTGCTCGGGGGCGGGCAGCGCACAGCGCCCCCGCGTGGTGGGAGGACCGGGGCACCGGGAGCAGGGCTGGGGGCAGCGGGGGGGGCTCGAGGCGGGGAAAGGAGCTGGGCGGAGCGGGGTTTGCCTCTGGCGACCAAATTTATTGAGCAAGAAAAGCTCCCGGCTGCCTCCACACCGGCCAACCGGTTACAGGTAATTAGAACAGATCTGTCACAATCCAGAAAACAACCGTGGGCAGTTACAACTAAAAAATAAAGTGGATCTGTTTTAATTTAAAAGCTCAAAAATAACAAGCCATATGTTCTGTTTTTTTAAACGCAGTAAACACAAAAGCAATATAATCTATGATACAANGGGGGGGGTTGGGGGCAGAGGGTCGTGGTGGTGATTAATGGGGACCATCGCTCACTGTCCATGGGGGTGCGTGGCCCCCCCGCCCCACCCCGCCATAACGAGCGGGAGGAATAATGAGCGGTGTCACTCCACTTTTCATCGTGATGGAAAGTCATTACCGGAGTCACCGCTGGCGACAACGAGCCATGAATCAACCGCTCTGCTATGAAATTAAAATCGAATTGCCCACCCTCACCCCCACCTCCCAGCTCCGGGGAGGGCTGCGCAGCCCGGGGGGGGTCATCCTAGGGCTGGGGGCTCCTCTCCTCCCAGCACTGAGCCCCTGCATGGATGCAGCACAACAGATGCACGGGGAACAGCTGCAGCTTTATTCAGCGGCGCCCAGCCCCAGGCTGAAGCCACGTTACCGTGGTGGGGGGTGGGGGGGGAGCAGCAGGACCTCGGTGGAGGTTCCAGCTCACAGTGAGACCCCCATCAGGTGCACCGGGCGCCCGCCATAGCGCTTGGAGATGTCAGCTTCGATCTGCAAGAGAAAGCCCAAGGTGAGGGGAGGGCGTGCAGCTGGGAGGGGCCAGGGGCAGCCCTGCTTGGACCCTCACCAGCTGCTGCAGCTCCCGGGTCCGCTCCTGCAGGCGGTCCAGCTTGGGCTCCAGCACACCCTGCTCTGTCAGAGCCTCGTGCCTCTTCCGGCTCAGTGCCTCCCGCTTGGCCAGCAGCAGCTCTGCTTGGTTCAGTTTCTGCTGCAGCATCTCGCTCACACGGTCCACGTACCTGCGCAGGGAGAGCAGCCCCTGCTTCACCCTCAGGGTCCTCCCCAGCTGCCCTCCCCAACCCTCCAGGTCCCCAAGTTTTCCCGGTGAGGCGACCTGGGGGAGGCGAGGATGATGAAGAGATGCTGCATGCGGCGGGTGCTCAGCTGGTCCAGCAGCGCCCGGGTGCTGGCCAGCAGTGTGCCCACACGGGTGCTGGTCTGGCCCTGCAGGACAGTGGGGGCCAGTTGGAACTGGCTGGCAGCCAGGACGTCGGCCTCCTCCTCCATCTCCACCAGGCGCTGCGCCAGGAACAGCTCCAGCTGTAGGGAAAAGGACGCTGTGGAGGGGCGGCCAGAACCCGCCCTACATGGGGAGGGTGCCTGAGCCACCCCAGAGCCGCTCACCTCCATGAGCTCATCGATGAATTGGTTCCGTGTCGCAGCACTCTCCAGCAGTGTCAGGGCATCGGAGCCACGGGCAACTGCCTCGGGTTCTGGGGGATGAGCGGGGTCAGCAGGGAAGGGAGCTCTGCGCTCTCTGCACACTGGAACCCGCCTGTCCCCTTGTGACGGGACAGGCGGGTCCCTTGTGAGGGATGCTCACCCTCAGAGCCATCCTCCAACACCGTAATCTGTGCCCCATTGCTTTCACCGTCGCCCCAGTCAATGTCATTGTCCTGCAGTGAAAGAGAGGTTGGCTGGTGACTGCAGGGCATCTGCAACACCCTCAGGACCCCAGCCCAGGAGTGGGGCCAGGCCCCAGGAGCAGGCAGCCAGCGCTCACCTGAGGGCTGGGCTCCACCACGATGCCCCAGTCGATCTCACTGTCCTGGGCTTCCCCACCTGCAGCAGTGTTGTCAGCATCACTCCCACCAATCGGCTCCAGCGTGAAGTCTCCCCAGTCAATCTGCAGCAAAAAGGGCAATGGGACCTCTGAAACCTGAAGGACACGGGCTCCCTTCCAGCTGCAGCAAACACCCACAGCCCCAGGCACTGCAGCACCATACCGTGTCCTCCTTTGGCTGCTCTGGCACCACCTGCACCTCTGGCCGCTCCACCCTCACTGGCTCGAACCCCGTCCTCCACTCGTACACGGTTGTGTTGCCTCTGCTCCCCACGTACCGCAGCATGGGCACCACGGGCCCTTCTGAGCTGCCATGGGGACATCAGCAGCAGATGGAGAGGCTGCGACGTCCCCCTCCCCAACAGGGTGCTGTTGGGAGACCCCCAGGGATATTGGTGCCCCCACACCCACCTCTGGCAAACAAACTCCACGCAGGCCTGGTACAGCTCGATGGCCTCAGAAAGCGCACCAACTCCCGCCCCGACCTCAGAGAGCAGCGAGGGCAGGTCCTGCACCAAGGCCAGCAGCTCCTGGCGCACATTGCTCCCCTGCAGACCGAGCAAGGACACACTGGGGCAGGGAGACACACAGCCAAATTCCTTCCGGACTGCTTACAGAGCTAGTCAGGCGGCTTTGGGGTCACTCCCCATACAAAAGGACACGGGGTCCCATAACAGCACCAGGGGACTCACAGTGATGCCGTACTGCTTGCAGGAGGCGTAGAAGCGTTCCCGCAGCTCAGCAGCTGCCAGCTGGCACTCCTCCTCACGGCGGGCCAGGTCCTGCTGGGCCTGCTGGCAGCGGGCGATCTGCTTGCGCAGTGCAGGGACCTCATAAGTGACATTACGCACCAGGAGGGCAGCGAGCTCAGCTGTGGGGTGGGGGGGGCCATGAGGAGCTGTGATGGTCCCCTATGGCCCCCAGGGCACTGCAAACTGCTCCCTCCCCGGGCACCCCGCAGCCGTACCCAGGTAGGTGTTGTCCTTCTCATAGAGGGCCACGATCTCCTGCCAGTCCTGGGGAGGGGGAAGCAGAGGGTGAGGAGGGCACAGGCATGGGGCTCCCGTACCCATCCCCACTCACCTTCATGCGCTGGGATGAGTACCGCCCAAAGAGGTTCTTGGTGGAGGCCTCGGTGCCCCTGAGGATGTCCACGATGCGGAGGCAGTGCGAGTAGTGAATGGCTGTGCAGAGAAGAGAAGGGGGACAAGGCTGTCACGGGGCTGAACTGATGCCCGGAGGGGGCTGGGGCTGAAGGGCCGTGCAGGTTTCCCTCACCGGCGCCCGCCAGCAGCTGTGCGATCTCCTCATGCTCGGGCATGTCCCGCAGTGCAGCCTCGATCTTCTGCCGCACGGCGCTCACCTGGGCCTGCCAGCGCAGGCCGCAGTGCCGCCGGTCCACCAGCCAGTCTGTGGGGGGAGGCGGGGCGGTGAGGGGGCCGAGGTGCGGGGCGTGGGGAGCTGAGGAGGCCCCGCTGCCCACCCCGGCGCCGTACCCAACAGCTTGCCGGTCTGGATGTCGATGGGCACATCCTGATAGTCCCGCGGAGAGGCCTACGGGAGGCAGAGAGGGAACGGTGTGACCAGACCTGACCTCTGACCCCTGACCTCTGGCCCCTGAGCTCCGGCCCCGCTGCCCACCTGCATCCCGCCCGCTGCGCGCCGCTCGCCGCCGCTTCCGCTTTCCCCCGCCAGGCCCCGCCCCCCGCTTCAGCCAATCCCCGCCGCGCACCGTACGGCGCAGCCAATCCAGATGCGCAAGGCTCAATGGGTCCCGCCCCGCTTCCAATCAGGAGGACGCGGCGGGTGGACTGTGCCACGCGCCGCTCCTTCGATTGGCGGNGGCTCAGGCCGCTGATGGTCAGATTGTTGCCAGAGACGTTCTGCACGGTCAGCTGCTGCTGGCCTGCGGAGGGAAACGGGGAGTCAGGTGCTGCCCTGCGAGCCCCTCACGCCCGAGGGGCTGAGCGTGTCTCCATGCTGCGTGCACTGAAGCCCTGCGGAGGCGGCTGGCCAGGGGGAGGACCACGCGTGCGGGATGGGACGGACCCCAGCCGGGCACCCCAGCCCCACATGCAGCACTGCCACGGCCCCGCTGCTACATGCTGGCCCCAAGCGGGGCTGGTAAGTCCCTTTTTTCTGAATATACTGTGCGGTTTTTCAAAGTTTTTGGTTCGACCCTTCGGGGTGGGGAAATGACCAAAGAGAAACAAAAAAGAAACTTTGAAAAAACGTGCAATATATTGACCAAAAAAACGGGACTTACCCCGGACCCTAAGGGGTCAGCTCCACGCTCGGGCGCTCACGGAGGTGGCAGCCTGGGCCCTGCACAGCACCCGGGCAGCCGTGATGGGGGCTGGAAAGAAGAAGACGGGGTCAGCAAAGGGGGAAAAGAAACGGGAGAGGGGGAGGGAGCAATTAAATAAAGATGGGAAGAAAGCACTCACCATACACAGTGTTCGTAATCGGGAGCGGGGAGCGTAAGGCAACGATCTCCATAGAAAAAAAGGGACCTTCCAAAGGGGTTTATATAGATATTTATAACTATTTATAGATCTTAAATATAAAGTAGGAATGTGCTGTGGAGGCGTTCTCAGCCCGCCTGCACCGGAGGGTGCAGCCCCCGGTGTGCCGAGCCCTGCAGGCCCGCCGTGCCGGGGCCGTGCCGGGTGCTTTGCCCCGCGGCTCCACGAGGGGATCGGCCCCTCTGCGAGGGCTGCTGCTGCGAGAGGCCCACACGGCGGCAGAGGACGTCCCCGAGGGCTGTGCTGGAGGGGACACGGCTGCCCTCAGAGGGCGGCCGGGGAGACTGGAGTGCTGCGAGGGCGGTGGGGTGCCAGGTCGGTGCCTGGCTGCCCCCTCACTGCGACCCCCGAGGGGTTTTGTTCGAGACGTGGCTCCCAGCCCTACAAGTTCTTGGTGATCAGGTGGGTTTTATAGTGCTTCGTCAGGTGGTCGCTCCGCATGAAGCGCTTCTGGCACTGCGCGCACTCGAATCTCTTGTCGCCTGCAGGGAGAGCGGCGGCCGTCAGGGCCGGGGGGCCTCGGGGACACTGCCACACCACAGCCCCGCTGTGTCCCCACAGCACCCGGCCACGGCCACAGGGACCTCTCAGGGAGGTGGTGATGCCCATGCCAGGTCCCTTCTGCAGCCCCATGGTCACCTTGAGAGCCCAAAGGCAGCAAAAAGCCCCTCAGCGTTCATGGAATCACAGAATGGCCCGGGTTGGAAGGGACCTCAAGGATGATGAATCTCCAACCCCCCTGCCAGGCAGGGCCACCAACCTCCCCATTTAATACCAGCCCAGGCTGCCCAGGGCCCCATCCTGGCCTTGAACACCTCCAGGGATGGATGGGGCATCCACAGCCTCTCTGGGCAGCTGTTCCAGCACCTCACCACTCTGAGTAAAGAGCTTCCCCTGACATCCAACCTCAATCTGCCCTCCCCCAACTTCAAACCATTTCCCTTGTCCTGCTGTTATCTGCCCTTTCCAAGAGTTGCCTCCCCTCCTGTCTGTAGGCTCCCTTTAGGTCCTTTAGGCTGCACTGAGGTCACCCCGCAGCCTTCTCTTCTCCAGGCTGAACAAGCCCAGCTCCCTCAGCCTGTCTCCACAGTGGAGGTGCTGCAGCCCCCTGCTCATCTCTGTGGCCTCCTCTGGCCCCTCTCCAACAGCTCTCATTCCAATCCCTTCCCAGTATCTCTACCCCATCCTAAGGACAATCGGTGGCAGCCTGAGACCACCCCAAGCCCTTGGGGCCCTGGCAGGGCACGGGCTACGATGCGGGGGCTGCCCTGGGAGCGAGGGGGACGCGTGCAGGGCCACAGACCTGTGTGTGTGCGCGCGTGCCTCTGCAGCTCGTCGCTGCGCGTGAAGCGCTTCCCGCAGAACACCCAGTTGCAGACAAAAGGACGCTCGCCCGTGTGCAGGCGCACGTGAGCACGCAGCAGGGAGGTCTTGCGGAAGGTCCGCCCGCATTCGGGGATGTGGCAGATGTGCTTCTTCTTCCCTTGGTCCCCCGGCCTGGTGGGGAACGCAACGGGGCAGCCGTCAGCCCCGCAATGGGCGCTGACCCCCCCAGCTGACCTCCGCCCCCCCC
>JACDJE010000381.1:906130-922802 GCA_016647715.1 Pavo muticus
CCCCCCCCCCCCCCGCACACCGCTCACCTCTTCTCCCCGTCCTTGCAGTTGGGGCAGGTGCACGCCATCCGCCGTCGCTTCTCCCCCGGCTGCATCTCCCCGGCCAGCGCTTGCTCCATCTGGAGCTGGATCTGGGTCGGGCTCAGGCCGCTGATGGTCAGATTGTTGCCAGAGACGTTCTGCACGGTCAGCTGCTGCTGGCCTGCGGAGGGAAACGGGGAGTCAGGTACTGCCCTGCGAGCCCCTCACGCCCGAGGGGCTGAGCGTGTCTCCATGCTGCGTGCACTGAAGCCCTGCGGAGGCGGCTGGCCAGGGGGAGGACCACGCGTGCGGGGATGGGACGGACCCCAGCCGGGCACCCCAGCCCCACATGCAGCACTGCCACGGCCCCGCTGCTACATGCTGGCCCCAAGCGGGGCTGGTAAGTCCCTTTTTTCTGAATATACTGTGCGGTTTTTCAAAGTTTTTGGTTCGACCCTTCGGGGTGGGGAAATGACCAAAGAGAAACAAAAAAGAAACTTTGAAAAAACGTGCAATATATTGACCAAAAAAACGGGACTTACCCCGGACCCTAAGGGGTCAGCTCCACGCTCGGGCGCTCACGGAGGTGGCAGCCTGGGCCCTGCACAGCACCCGGGCAGCCGTGATGGGGGCTGGAAAGAAGAAGACGGGGTCAGCGTCAGCAAGCTCCGGGGGCAGCAGGCAAGGAGGAGGAGGAGGAGGAGGAGAAGAGCGGGAGCTGATAGGTGAGCAAAGAGGAGGACATGGCACAGAGGAGGTGCGGGCAGAGCGAAGGTGTCAGCGCAACACTGGGAGGGGAAGTGGTAAGCCCAGGGCGAGGGCAGCCCTCTGGCAGCACGGCGATACACACAGGCCCTTCTCGTCCTTGAGAAAACCAGGCTCAGCCTCCACTCATGGAGCCAGCAGGTCCTACCGGTCCCCTCGCAGCCAGGGCTCAGCACAGCCCGGCCGACCTCGTGGCACGGTGCGGGGAGCGGCGCAGACAGCAGCAATATCTGCCTGTGCCATCTCCTGACACCCATCACAAAGCAGCAATTAAAAACCCCCTTAAAAGCTACCCCAGCGATGACAGCGGTCCACTGCGGAGTGCTAAACCACACCGGACCACGTTTTATGCTGACGTCGTTTAGCCAAGCAAGAAAGAACAGCTTCTGACTGCAAAACCCAGTCGGGGCTCCTGCTGGGAGAGAAACCACCGAACGCCAGCAGGTCTTTCTGGCTCACAAAGCAGATTAACTTTCTCAGGCCTGACTTCCTCCCCTCAGCTCCCTGCAGCTGCCAGCTCTGGGCTGGGGACAATTTGCCAGCACGGGGAGGACGGAGCTGCCATGGGGACGTGCAGCTCCTGGCAGGCGATGGCAGACTGAAGGGCACTGGGGCTGTCTGTGGCTCACAGGCCCGGGGCTGTGTCTGGTTATTTTCGGTTTAAGACAGACACTTGTTCCACAGAGGAGCTGGGCTGGCTCTGAGGGAGTGGCAGTGCCTCGTGACAGCCTGCATGCGTGAAGGCACCTCTCCTGGTTAGGCTATGGGCAGCACAAGCAGCAGCATCCTCGCCCAGCATGGCAGGTGCAAGGAGAGGTGACTCTGGATGACACAAACTCATCCCTGGGTGCAGCTCACTGCCCCTGCACGGCAAGCAGGAGCAAACAGAGTCACCTGGGGCCCCCAGGCAGACACGTCAGGGGAAATGCTTCACTCAGAGGGCAGCGAGGCCCTGCACAGCTGCCCAGAGCAGTGCTCCATTCCCAGAGGTGCTCAAGGCTAGGCTGGATAGCGCCCTGGGCAGCCCGATCTGGTGGGAGGCAACCATTCCACAGCAGGGGAGTTGGAACTGATGATCTTTAAGGCCCCTTCCAACCCAAGCCATGCTATGATTCCACGCCTGCAGCTCAGCACGACTGCGCAGCCCAACACTGTGCTAACTGCTGTCCCTGACACAGCCAGCCAGCAGAGCAGCCGAAGAGCCACCCTATGAAACACACAGAGCCTCCTGCAGCGAAGAGAGCTGGAGAAGCTGTTGACATCTAACACCAGCAACATTCAGCCTCGGGATACAAGGGTTCTGTTTACAGAGCTGCCACATCCCAGCTGCAAAGAGCACTGCTAGAGGGGGGCCGGCCGTCCTCCACGTCTGCACCCCGCTGCCCCTCCTGCCCGCCGCAGAGCCCACCTCCAGCGTTGGTGATGGTGACAGGCACACCCTGCACCTGCACGCCGTTGATGTTGATGGTCTGCATGGCCTGTGCTGCAGCTGCCAGCTGGGCTGCACTCAAGCTGATGACTCCTCCGGCCGGCGCGATCTTCGGCAGCGGGCGCTCCTTGCGTGCGGCTGGCTTCTTGCTGCTGGCCACTGTGGCGGAGCTGCGGGACACGGGGCTGCTGCAGGAGGTGCTGGATGGAGCCACCGTCACGGCCGGGGCTTCCTGGAGCAGCACTGTTTGCAGCTCACCCGACGGCGTTTTGAAGTAGACCTGATGGGAGGGAGAGAAGAAGAAGGAGACAGGTTGAAGCCAGCAGGGGAGGGCGATCTCCACTCAGTGTGGGCCTGCAGGAGGCCACAGAGAAGCTGCCCGCGTCTCTTAAGACACTGGGCCTCCTGCAGACTGGTCCCGGCCTCGCACAGCAGCAGAGGCCTGCTTTGGTTTTGCAGCCTGCCTTCCAAAGGTAACACCAGCAACAGTCCTGCAGCCTGTGAGCCTGCCCCCCCGCCTCCCCAGGCTTCTGACAGGCAGGATGACCCCAGCCTGAGCTGGAAGCCAGCAGAGCTTTCAAAGACAGCGTGCTCCTAAAAGTCCTGGGAAAAGAGGCAGTCAGGGCGAGGCTTATTAAAGCCCCAGTGAGGGACCGGCTGCTCTCCCACCCTTCTTGGGCATCAGAGAATCCCAGCCTGAACCCGATGCCGACCTGGGGACGTGTCTCACAAAACTCTTCAGCTTTTAAAAGCCCGAGGAAGGGCTCGGAGTAGAACCAGGGCAGAAGGACATCACAGCAGACGACGTACCTGCGTAGGGGTGGACTCCGTCGTCTGGATCTGGATGTTCTGGGAGGACTTCTGGGGGACGGTGGGGAGCGTGGCTGAGGCAGCCTGCACCACACGCAGGGCCTGCTGCGGGATCTGCACCACCTGCGACTCCTGCTTGGGCTGCACCACCTGCACCTGCTGCACCACGGCAGGCTGGCCGGAGCCCGGGCTCTGCACGATCAGCAGGTTGTTCCCCGCCTGGATGATGTTCTCCGCCGTCGTCTCTATCAGCACGGTCTCCACCTGCTCGGCCACAGCCACGGCGGAGGGCTGGCTGGGTGACATGGCTTTCTTTCGAGTCTTTTTGCCAGGCTTTGAGGGGCTCTCTGCAACGACCTGAGCCTGCGTGCTCGACTCTGCGGCGTTCACCAGGTTGTTCACAGGCAGGGTAAGAGTCACGTTGCTGCCACCGGTTAACTTGACCATGTTGCTGGAGCCCTGCACTGGTGAAGCTCCGCTTTTCTGCGCCGGCGCCGGCTTGATGGGCACGGGCTTGTGAGAGGATGAGGACGGGGTGAGGATGGCCTGATTTGTGCCCGGAATAATCTGGATCTGGTTGGTGAGGTTGGGCTGGACTTGGATGGTCTGCCCCCCCGCGGCCTGGATCTGGGGCACCGCCTGGTACTGGATGTTCGCAGACGAGCGAGTCCCTTTGCTGATGACAGTTGGGTTCTGAATGGCAAAAACCAGCTGCCCCCCGGGGTAGGAGGTGCCAACCTGGGAGCCCTGGATCTGGAAGAGATTCCCTTTCGACGACAGGATCCCGAAGCTGTTCTTACCAGAGCCCAGAGGGAGAGGAGCAGGTTTGATGGGGACGAGTTTGCGAGGCGTTGGCTGAGGAGGGGCAGGAGGAGTCACGGCAGCTTCCACTGCTGGGGGACCAATTTTGCTACATGTTGCTGCGAGGAGGGCGAGAGGAGACGGCTGGGAGTCCTGGGAACCAGGAAGGAGACAGGCATGTCAGAGACAGGGTCCTAAACCAAACAGCACTGAGACTGAGTCAGAGAGGGAAAGGGCACACGCTATCGAAAGTAACTCAGTCCATGCCAATTAAACACTGCTCATTAAGAGAGCTGCTTAATTAGCCGTATCACGTGTGCCTTTAGCTCACCCTAGTCACACTACTTTTAGCCATCAGGATGCTGGCTGCCTTTTAATCCCACGTCTATGTCCTTACAACCTCCATAAAGCTGCAGACGCCCTTCGAGTCTGCCGCTGCTCACACCCATTACGCACACCCCGGAGTGCTTCACGCGGTCTTAATCCCAAGACCACCTTGTGAAATCAGCTGCTAACATGACCCAAGAGGTCCTTAAGGAAAACACAGCACTGCCAGGAGCGACAGCACTGCCAGCAGTCAGCACAGGAGCTGGGAACGTGTCCAGAATGCGGCTCCCCAGCCTGTCTTGTGAGCAGAGCTCCTCCCGGAGCAGTGGGGCACGCTGCCTGCAGGCCCACACCTGGGGCGCCGCCCCCGGTCCAGCAGGAGCTCACACCACCTGCACTCACCTGGGCAGAGGAGGCAGCTGGCTGCAGGTATTCACTGGGGCTGACGGCAGCAGTCGCAGCCATGCTGTCGCTCGATCTGCAAGGAGGAAGCAGAAAGGCAGGGGTGAGGATGGCGGTGAGAGCTGGGACCACCAATACCTGGGGCTCTCCCAGCGCCACCCGAGATGTGGAACCTCGTGTGCCTTCAGCCAGAGCTGGACGAGGGGCCAGAGAAGCCTCACCCTCTCACTGCTTTCTCCCCGCACCTTTGCTGGCCACCGAAGGGCAATGCCAGCTGCAGTGAGAGGCTGAGAGCAGGGCACAGCACAACCAGCTCGAGGGCCCAGCTGCCATCCCTGCACAGGGTGAGCTCAGGCTGCAGCCCTGCAGCAAACAGAGGCCACCTGCAGAGCCCCGCACGAGCCCCTGCCACAGGGCTGCCAGCTTCCAGTGCCCACCCCACTTGCTTTTCTGACTTTGGGAACCTCCAAGGACGGAGTTTTGGTCCAGCCTCGTGTTTTTCCAGGCTGGAAAAACATTGTTTCAATTATTTCGGTATGCTGTCGGTGCTGAATGTCTGCAAGTCATTATGTAATTAAAAGGTCATTTGGGGGAACAGCAGAGCTGCTGGCAGCAGGACCTGGGCAGGCTGAGAGCAGCCACAGGAGAGCCAGGAGGGCACGGGCTCCTAAATCCTCACCATTCGTTACATCTTTTCTTCTCGGCTAGAAAGGTTTCATCCACAAAACACCCTTTGGCAAATCTCCCACTCACCCCCATCCAGCAGCCACTGAGTGGTTCAATAGCTTAATAGCATCTGCCTGAAGAAGGTGCCAGGGAGAACTTGTCCAAGCTCGAATTTCCTTCATTACCTGCTGCTGATGGCCTGACTTCAACAGTGGAATTGTGGCCACCTGAGGAACAGCAGTGCTTGGGATTCACGTAGGGCATCTCTGAGCTGCAGCCGTGCTGGGCTATGCACAGAGACAGCCAGGCTGTGATGAGATGCCACGGCAGGGCCATGCTGAAAGGCAGACACGAGGCTCACGGTGCACAGAGCCAGGCAGGAGGAGCCGTGTCAGCACTGCAGGCGGCTTTCTGCTGCTCAGCAGGGCTGGCAGGGAGCAGCAGGGTGCTGCTGGACCCCACGCCGGTGAGACGTGGGGCTGAAGGGGTGGCACGGAGCACGAAAAGCAGGCACGGGTTGTTTCACAGCTTGCAAAGGCAGAGAAGGGTCAAGGGAGAAAAATCCACGCTGCAGAGCAGAAGGTGAGAGGCAGTGGGAGCCCGCAGCCAGAGACAGGGATGCGTCCTTCCTGGAAAGCCAGGAGCTCACACAGCTGCCCGAGCCCCAGGGCTGCAGCCTTCCTGCCTGCAGAATTAGGGCACAGCTGGGGATTAGCAGCCCTGCCTACAAATAAGAGCAAGCTGAGCTGGCCGGAGAGAGACATGAGAGAGCTCCCATTAGCCTGTACAAATAAACACCAGTGATGAGGGGGGAGAAGCTCCTTCCTTGTACCAACCGTGTCTCGTCCAGCAGCGACTCCGAGCCGCCCTGAAGGTGTGACAGCACTGACAGCCCTGCTGCCCACGGGCTCACCCAGGGCTGCTCCTCACCGGGCTGCACCACAAAGCTGCCGTGTGCTCCAGGCCGGGCACTCGCTCACACCCCATGGAGAACTCCAGGCCCTGTTTGCTATCCCGACGTCCCCAGGAAAGCCTCAGACAGGAGAGTGCTTCCATTAAAGGAAGAAGCACCAATCCACACAAGTCTTTTTTTTCTCCCATTCCCTCTGCTTGCCACAAGCACAGTTCTATATGGAAACCATCTCCAAGCAATGGAAACAGCACATCTGGTGCATTCGCTCCTGCACAGAAACCTATTGACTTTGGAAACTGTGCCGTTACCTTCAGTGTTCTCCCAGAGACGCAGAGAGGAGAAATGGTTCCTCCTCCCCATCCAGGGCAAGCCCAGCTCCTCAGCCAGCAACGCACAGCCCAGCAATACTGGGGCAGGAAAGCTGGCAGCTGCATGCAGTCACACAGCAGCTCCTGCACCCTCTGGGGATGCTGCGTGTGGTTTGAGATAGCGATTTCAAGCCTTATCGCGATAGCCTTATCTTTAATTAGCTGGTGTAACAGCCCCGCTGTGATAGAGGAAGCACTGCTCCGCTTTGCAGGCACGCAGGGCACACAGTCTGCCATCCAGGCTTTCCCTGCTCCCCAAATGCCCCTCCTGTCCTCCCGATGGACGCACAGAAATCACTGCTGTGCTCAGAGATGGGCACTAGCAGCCGGGCAGCTGCGAGCCGATGCACAGCACTGCGTAACGCAGGGCTGCTCCGTGCACGATGAAGCTGAAGGAGAGCAGCAGCCAAAGCTTCCTCTTTTGGGGTAGAAAACACGAGCCTAACTTTCTGTTAACTTTCTGCACCCGGCTTAAGCCAGCTGGAAGAGCCCATCAACTCACTGCTGTGTTTTTAAGCCCATCAACTCACTGCTGTGTTTTTAAGCTTAAAACGAGGATGACTCAGAGGCCCCTAAAAGACCTCAGCGTGCCATCAGCACTCGCAGTCACCAAGGGAAGCACAGCCAAAGGGAAGAAGTGGCCCCGGCCCCTTCTGCACCCGCAGCCGCAGCAGTGCTGACGGTGAGCGCTGAGCGCGGAGCTCAGACGTTGGGAATTCACAGCAGGAAATCGAGCAGCTTCATCGTTCAGCACGAGGAACCGCTTCGCTTCTCCTGACAGGCACAGACCGAGCGCTGCCCGCGGGACGCGCACGTCAGAGGGAAACACGGCCTTATCCCGGCCTTATCCCGGTATTCCCCACCTGCTCCGGGTGTTCCCAGCCCGGCCGACCCCCGGGACACGGAGCGGGGCAAAGCGCAGCTCGCGCGGCACCCGGGACCGAGAGACGCCCCGGGGCTCCAACCGCACAGCCCCCCCCGGCACCCCCCGCCCCGCCGCGTACCGGGGTCCACCAACAGCAGAGCTGCTGGCAGCAGGACCTGGGCAGGGTCGCAGCAGGGCTCGAAGCGCACGGCGGGCACGGGCTCCTAAATCCTCACCATTCGTTACATCTTTTCTTCTCGGCTAGAAAGGTTTCATCCACAAAACACCCTTTGGCAAATCTCCCACTCACCCCCATCCAGCAGCCACTGAGTGGTTCAATAGCTTAATAGCATCTGCCTGAAGAAGGTGCCAGGGAGAACTTGTCCAAGCTCGAATTTCCTTCATTACCTGCTGCTGNCCCGCCTCGGGCCCGCACAGACCGGCCGGGGCGGCGGCGGCGGCGGCTCCGACCCCCTCACGGCGCCATCTTCCTCCGGCGGGGCTGCCCGGGCACCGCCCTGCGCGACCCGCCCTCTCGGCGGCCTCCTGCCCAATCCCTGCCCGGCTTGCAGGCATTGTGGCCAATCCACGACGAGGATGTTGATCATCGACCAATCCGCTAGCGCCGACTTCTTGATCGGCAATCCCGCCGAGCAATGGGACGCGGTGATGGAGCGACAGCTCCGCCAATGGGAGCGAATTGGCAATATGACAGACGGAAACGGAGATCCAATGGAAGGGCGAATCCCTGATTGGCATCTCGGCTGGCCAATGAGAGTGTGCGCAGCCCGTCTCCGTCGTCAGATTGATTGACAAGCTCCTGAGGCAGGGAGGCGGACTTCCTCCTGGGCGGGAGCCGCCAGAAAGCAGTCTCACGGTTGGCTGCCACCAGCATGATTGACAGAGTGATACACCAACAGCAGGAGCGGGGATGCCTCGCGCCGCCCAGGATTGGCTGCGCGCCCAGCGGCGGATTCCGGTGCTTTCAGCCCGGTGAGGGCGCGGGGTCCCGGCGGGGCCGTACCGGGACGCGTCCCGGCTGCTGGGGGTCCGCCGAGCTCCGGCCGGCGGCGACGCCCCTCATCACCGCCTGAGCGCGGGGCCGGGCCCGCAGCACTGAGCCCCCCGCGGTGCTCCCGGTGCCCCCCGGAGGCCGAGGGGGGGTCCCAGCCGGTGCCCGCCCTCCTCCGGCCCCCGTGGGCCCGGCCCCCCCGCTGGAGCCAAATAATTGCTCGGCGCTTTGTTGTGCGGTGTCTATGGCCGCGGGGCCTCCATTTGTGGGAACTTGCTGCGGCGAGTGCCTCCCTTCTAATTACCATCCCCTCCTCGCGCTCGGCTTACTCACAGCGCCCGGCCCCGCCGCCTCCGACCCCCGCCCCGGCCCCCCGGTACCGAGCCGGGCTGGGGGTCCCCGGGGCAGCGCAGCTTCTGAGGGGAAACCCATAAACACAATGGAGTGGGGATCCTGGGACCCACATCCCATGTCAGACCAGTGTCTCATTTCAGACCCATGTCCCATGTCAGACCCACACCCAATGTCAGGCCAACGTCCCATGTCAGACCCACACCCCATGTCAGACCCACATCCCACGTCAGACCCACGTCCCATGTCAGACCCACACCCCACGTCAGACCCACGTCCCACGTCAGACCCACGTCCCACGTCAGACCCACACCCCATGTCAGACCCACATCCCATGTCAGACCCACACCCCACGTCAGACCCACGTCCCATGTCAGACCCATGTCCCATGTCAGACCCACACCCCACGTCAGACCCACGTCCCATGTCAGACCCATGTCCCATGTCAGACCCACACCCCACGTCAGACCCACAACCCATGTCAGACCCATGTCCCATGTCAGACCCACACCCCATGTCAGACCCACATCCCACGTCAGACCCACGTCCCATGTCAGACCCACACCCCATGTCAGACCAGTGTCCCATGTCAGGCCCACATCCCATGTCAGACCCACACCCCATGTCAGACCCACATCCCACGTCAGACCCACATCCCATGTCAGACCCACACCCCATGTCAGACCCACATCCCATGTCAGACCAGTGTCCCATGTCAGACCCACACCCCATGTCAGACCCACATCCCATGTCAGACCCACACCCCATGTCAGACCAGTGTCCCATCTCAGGCCCACATCCCATGTCAGACCCACACCCCATGTCAGACCCACACCCCATGTCAGACCCACATCCCATGTCAGACCCACACCCCATGTCAGACCAGTGTCCCATGTCAGGCCCACATCCCATGTCAGACCCACACCCCATGTCAGGCCCACATCCCATGTCAGACCAGTGTCCCATTTCAGACCCACACCCCACCCAGCATCCCCCTCCCCCACAGTCTGTCACTGTGCAGGCACCCCCAGTGCTCCCCTGGAACCATTTCCCCCAATGGGGGGACGAGGGGCAGCTGCCTGCACTGCCCACCCTGCACTGCCCACCCTGCATTGCCCACCCTGTGCTGCCCACCCTGTGCTGCCCACTCTGCCCACACTGCACTCCTGCCCAGACAAGTCCCAGCCTGCCGCTCCCTGCCTCAGTTTCCCCGGGCAAGCAGTGACACCAGCTTTCGGCTGCAGGCCCGGCACGGCTGCAAGCAGGGACACGGGGATGGGGATGTCCTTGCTGTGGGCTGAGGGAGCAAATGCGGGTGGGTTTTGCATGGTAAAGGGAGAAAGTTTCCCGGCAATGGGATCCCTCAGCTCTTTGCCCCACGTCCTCGTCCCCAGCGTGCTTGGCTGGGACAAGGAGACAAGGGGCTCTGCGGTGAGGCGCAGAATGGGACCACACAGATCAGCACTGCGGCGTGGGGATATGGGGGCATGGGGACACAGCTCCATGCAGTGAGGCTGGGAGGGGTCACAGTGAGGCAGGGGACAGAGACATACAGAGCAGCACCAGGACACGCCACAGGGCCCCAGCCGGGAGCCCTGCAGGACCTGGAGCCGCTGTGTGTGGGGGGGCACGCTGTCCCCTATGGGTCCCCATCCCCACGGCTCCCCAGCCCCACAGGCCCCTGGCCCCAGCCCCCTCTAGCCATCCCCATGCCCGGGGCTGCTGGCAGCCGCTCAGAGCCCACACGCAATTAAGGCAATTAGGGCACCTCCGCAGCCCGCCAGCCCATCTCTGCTGAGATCATTCAACCATTCTTAATGATTTCTTCGAAGAATTAGCAGGCGGTTTGCAGAGCCCCCGCCGGGGGGTGGCAAAGCCGACCTGGGGACGGGGACGGTGCCGTCACCGCTGCCTGGGGGCCCTGACGTCAGCCCCGCGCTGCCTCCACACCTTTGATCCACGCCATGCACCAAACCTGTTCCTGCACGGCTGGGCCAGCCCTGCCCCCCCCCGGGTCCTGGGGGCTCCGTGCGTGGGGAGGAGGCGGTGATGGCACGACCGGGTGGCACCTGTCCGTGGCGTGGCTGTGTCTCCAGCGCAGCCACGTGTCCCCATCCGCATCCCCAGAGCAACCACTGCGTCCCCGGTGCACCCACACATCCCCATCCCTGCAGCAGCCACAGCCCCGGCGCGGTCGTGTGTCCCCATCCCCCAGTCAGCCACGTGTCCCCAGTTGTGGCTGTGCGTCCCTATCTCTGGGTGCTCCCCGTTGCCGTGCCAGGAGGGTTTCCTCGCGTGGTGACGGCCGGGCGGGCGCAGATCTGCAGGGAGATTACGTGAGGCTCATTAAAATCCAGGCTTGAATCATCGCGGGCTGTCAGCTCCTCGCAGGGCAGGGGAGGCCGTCGTGCTGCAAAGGTTGAATCCCGACAGCAGTTCCTGCTCAGGTGAGAAACGCAGCCCCGGGGCACGCTGAGAGCTGGCACGGCCGCGGGCAGGGGAGAGCATCGCGATAATCCCGGAGATATCTTTGTGTAGGGCCCATGTGGGGATCCATAGGGCAGCAGCCGGAGGCGTGTGGGGTGGGGGAAGGACGGGGTCCCTGCTGTCCCTTAGAGGCTGTGCCCTGAGCTCCGTGCCGGCCATGGGGACAGGGACGGCATGGGGACGCCGTGCCGTGGGTGCTGGGGGTCCCATGGGGCTCAGCCACTCGTCCCCCAGGCGGACCCCTCTGCTCTGGGCTCGTGGGCGCACAGGGCCAAGGCCAACCCACGGGGCTGCGCCCACCCAGTGCCCCCCAGGTCCACGGGTGCCACCATCCCCAGCGCCGTGCCTGGAGCTGCGCCATCCCCAGCAGCACAGCCCCCCCAGGGCCGTCTGGGTGCCGATCCGGGCGCCTGTCTGAGGCCCCACAGCCCCCCCAGGGGACTCCCCTGAGGCCGGGGCGATCCAGACAGCGCAGCCCCACGGGCTGGGATGGGACGGAACCGGCTGCCATCGCCTCAAGGCAGCCCCTGCGCAGCACCCCCCGGAAGCCGCTGGCGGGCACCTGCGCAGCCACGGGCAGGTGCAGGCACCCAGGGGTGCACGCAGACAGCACACCACCGCGCTGTGAGCTCACACTGGTGCACGCACGCAGACGTGCACCGCACGCTCCCAGCGCCCCGCCAGCCCCGCTCCCCTCGCAGATCCCAATTTGTTTTATGACAGCAGAGGAAATTGCCGTCAGTTCCCCGCAGCCGGGAGCCCTTTGAAGCGCTCTGCCCCGGGGGCTGGGAGGGGCCTCCCCCTCCTCCTCTGCCCCCCCCCGACCCCCCATCCTTCTCTCCCTCCTGGAGCCGGGGGACACATCTCCTCCTCCCCCATCTCCTCCTCCCCCATCCCTCCGTACCCTTCCGTTTCCAGACGGGCACAGGGCTGCCCGCACCTCTTGTGGGGCTGTGCCTCACCCCCCCCCTCCCCCCCCAGCTGCTATTTAGGGGCCACAAACCCATGCTGAGCCCTGGGGGGGGTGCGGGGAGGCCCTGGGTCGCAGCACCCATCGGCCGGAGCGGCTCCGGCGCACGGAGGGATTCGAGGCATTTTCCTCTTGCCTTGTAATTTATGCAAATGGGCTCTGTAATTAGCCGTAATTTCAAGGCACTGCTTGGGGTTTCAGACGTTCCATGGAAAGGAGATGAACCCCCCCCCTTCCCGCATCCGCCATCCTCCCGCATGGGAGTCATTCCTTCCATGGGTGGTCCCAACAAAGTGCTGCTCATAGCAGCTCCAGGAACCCCAGCCCTGCTCAGCCCCGGCCCAGCACCATTCCTCCCAGCCCCCCAGCCCCCTGTTGCTGCAGGGGGGGGTCACACCATACCTGATCCTCGCCCTGCAGCACACTCTTGGCCACGTCTTGGTGTCCCACTGCGTCCCATGGTGTCCCATAGGGAATCCAAAGGCGCTGATGGGGTGAGGAGTTGCAGCGGGGGCCAACCCCGCTGCGATCAGCGGGACCGGAGCCCTCATCAGGACCGATCTGTTCCCATTCCACCAACCCCGGAGCAATGGGGAGGTTGGGACGAGAGACCCTGCAGTAAAGGGACGTGAGATGTGCCGCCATGTACACCACGCGGGCACCTCAGTTCCCAACAGCTGAGGGAGCCGGGGGGGGCCGCGTCCCCACCGCCCACCCCTGCCCCTCGGGGTGCTGCAGCCAGGATCAGGGCTGGGACTGAGACCCCCCTGCGCCCCTCCACGTGCCCTGTGTGGATCACGGATCACAGCCCTGCGCACACTTGGGGCCGCGTGTCTGCGGCCAGCAGCAGCTCACCCCATCGCCGCCCATCCCCTCCACGCCGGCGTCCCCGCGGCGCGGCAGAGCCGGGGGTCACCACGCTCCACCCCCACCCTCAGCGGCGTTTCGGCGGCGGCGGCAGCGCCGTCCCATCCCTGCACGCTCTGCCGGGACCCACGCGATGATGAAAACCAGGAGAGTTTCCCCCAGGGCAAAGGAGTTCCCGCACCCGCCGCCCGGCCGGGCGCTTGGCAAGCACCGGGAGCTGCGGGCTCCCACGCACCGCGTTGGCCGGCAGGGCTGCAGGTGGGCTCCCGGCTCCGGCAGGGTGCCGGCACACAGGGACACCCTCCCTGATGGCTTTGCTGTAGGGTCTCCGGCAGCCAGCCCCGCTCCACGGTGGGGACGTTGGCTGTAGAAATGGGGTCGTGACACCCAAGCAATGGAGCAGCTCCACTGCGGTGATGCCACCCGGGTGACCCCCCCGGGGTCCCGGCAGCTCCCAGTGCTCACAGCCTCCATGGGAGCACGGGGACTGGGATGGGGCCGGGAGGGTCGGACCCCACAGCTGAGTATGGATGGGGTCCCACGCAGCTCTTTGGGCTGCATTTGGGGCACGGTGGGACGTCAGGACCCCACTCTGATCTGCCACGCATCCATTGCCAGCCCTGACACACGTCCACGTCCCATCCACCCCACAGCACAGGGACGAGTGGGGGCACCGCGTCCCCACTGGCGGCACCTATGGGGCAGGGGCTTGTCACCACGCCGGGGGGCTGCAGGGGGGACGGCCCGGGGCTGTCCAGGCTGGGCCAGCTGCCGTCGGGGCGCAGGAGGGCGGAAGGAGGAGGGCGGCCATAGGCGCAGGAGGGAGGAGGTGGTTGTTGCTTTCTTCTTTTAATTACCCCCTGTTTGCGGTGTCTGCTGCGAACTTCCCGTCCCCTCCCTCCGCTTTCATGCGCCGGATCCCGAGCTGGGGACGAGGCTGCTGTCAACCGCCCGGGCTCTGCCTCCAAGGGTTAAAATCACCTGGGCCAGGTATAGGGGTGGAGCTGGGAAGGTGGGGAGGGAGGGAAGAGCCGGCGCGCGGCCGGGACCCACCATTCCTGCTCGCCCGGCCCAGTGGGTGCCCGGTCCCTGGGGAACCGTGCGGGTCCCTCGGGGGTCCCTCGGGAGCCAGAGCCGCCCGCCTGCCCCCGCCGATGAGGACGGAGCCGCCGGGAGCTCGCTGCTGCCCTTAGACCCGTACGTACCGCACGGCGCCCCGACGGCACCGGCACCGCTCCGGTGGTCCGAGCGCGGGGATCCCGGTAACCGCGGTTGGGAACGGGACCGCGCAACTCGCCGCTTTGCCCGAGCCCCCCCCGCCGATCCTCCCGGCCCCCGCCGTTCCCATTGCGGTCCCTTTGCAGCCCGGTCCCCGCGTGGGGCTGCGGCTCTCGGGGCAACCGGGGCCCCTCCGCGCCGCCCCGCCCCGCTCCGCCGCGGCCCCGGGGAGTTTCGCTGCGGTGCGCGGAGCCCCAAACCGCGGCATCGCCCCGCAACGCCGGGATCGCCCCCGCAACCCCGGCGCGGTTCCAAACCCGCGGCATCCCCCGAGCCCGCGGTATCCTCACGCGTGGAGCCCCGCGGGGATGCGGGTGCCCGGCCGGGCGCGGGCCGAGGGCAGCGGCTGCCGCCCATCCCCGCCGCGGGGCGCGGCCCCGGCTGCGAGTCGGGCAGAGCCGCTCTGCCCAGCCCGGCCCGTGACTCACAGCGCATCACCGCCGCTGCCTCAGTTTCCCTGCGGTGGAGCGGCCGCCGCGTCGCCGCCGAACCGCGCCAGGGAGGGACAGCGCGTGGCCCCGGGCTTCTGCCGTCATCTTCGGATGGAAAAACGCCACCGGAGCGCCTCCGGGGCCGGGCGCGGTGGGACGGGGCTGGGGCTGCGGGGCTCTGCCCCATGGCTGAGGGGCGCGCGGTGGGGGCTGCCCGGCACCCGCGCTTCCCTTCTGCCTCCGGCTCCTTCCTTCGGTTCTGGGCACCGGGGGGATCGGGGTCGTACTGCCGGATCCCCGTTCCCAGCTCCGTGTGGCCCCACACAACGTAGGTGGCTGCCCCACACCCTGCGATGGGCCGCGGGGCTTTGTGACCCTGGTGCGGTCTCAGCCCCCGCTGGGTGCCAGCCCTCACCCCCGCCTGTCGTCCCCCAGTTGTGGGGACGGTCCTGGGAATGCTGGGGACGATCGATACCAACCCTCCCCCACGGGGCGGAGCAGAGCCGAGCGCAGGTGGGGAGCAGCACCTCCAGCCCTTGGGGGGCTCATGCTCCAGCTCGGGGCTTCTATAGCAGGTGGAGATGGGCTCCATTGGATGGGGGGGCTTTGGCACCGCCAGCTCCTGCCCAGCTCCGTGGGATCCCCCTCCCCACCCCAGAACCGGGGCAAGCGGCCTCCCCGTGGGGGTGGAGGCTGCCGGGGATCTCCAATGCCGGGGCCCCATAGCGCTGGGGATGGAGGCTGTGCGATACGGCCCGAAAGCATCACTGCATCCCTGGGGGGTTGTCCCCATCCCACAGTGGGGGCGGTGGGAGGCAGTGCGGCTTCACACCCATCGCCCTGGGGGTGTTGGGAAGGGGCTGCGGGTGAGGGGGGGGGGGAGAGGGTCCCGGGCACCGGTGGGAAACCGGCGGGGGGCGGGAGCCGGTGGCGGCAGGTGGATTTCAACACCGGGGTGGGGCCGGGCCCCCGTGGGTTTTATGCGGCTCCGGTGAGTCACGGCTGCGCTGCGGGGAGCAGTGGGTGCCCGGGGGCTGCGGGTGCGTGGCCGGGGGCGAAAGCAGCCCCGAGCCCGGCTTCAAAGCGCTGCCGGCGGCGGAGCCCCGGGGCTCCCTGCCCTGTCCCGCTGCCATCTGGCCCGGAGCTGTGTGCCCCCCCCGGCTGCGTTCCGCCCCCACAGCAGCGCATGGGCTCGTGGGTGCCGTGTCCCTGTGCTGTAGGGTGAAGCTTTGGGGCTCGGCCGGGTGGTGGGGCAGGGTTTGGGGCACAGCACCCCGCAGTGCTGTGTTTGGGGGACACGCGGCAGGGAGGTGAGGCAAATCCCCGTGGCTTCCTCAGCTTTGGGAACTCGGGACCGGGTCTGTGGGACCGTGAGGGGCTGCCAGCCGGTACCGTCCCGGTGTCACACGGGGGTGCGTGGTGGGGAAATGCCCTCAGTGGGGTGATGGGTGCTGGGGACACCGCCTCGGTGGGGCTGGCACCCATGGCACAGCGTGATCCATGCACGGGAACTGCCGCCTGCCTCGACTTCCCTCTGTGCGAGGACGGGAATCGGGGCCACCACCGGCGTCAGCCCCACACGTGGCCGTGGGGACACACCGGCGGGCGGGGGGGGAAGGGGCCCGCTGGGGCGCAGGGTACGGCCCCTTCTCTTCTCACCGCTCTTCTCTCCCCCACCGCCCCCCCTTCCTCGGCCCCGCAGGTCTGTCTGCGCCTCCGCCCGCGCCGCCGTCCGGCAATGCTCACGGCTGTCTGCGGCTCTCTTGGGAACCAGTCCTCCGACGCGCCCCGCGCCTCGCCGACCTCCCTGGACCTGCAGCCGCTGCAGCCCTTCCAGCCCCCCCCGCCGGGCGCCGACTTCGCCTCTCCGCTGCCCCCCCCGGAGCTGCCGCTGCCGGGCCCCGACGTC
>JACDJE010000394.1:0-38137 GCA_016647715.1 Pavo muticus
ATCAAACCTCACTGCAACATTAATAAATTTAACAGCTTCGAGAGAAAAACCCACTGCTGTTCAGTGTGAGGAGGGATTTCATTATGGATAATTATCTCAGTACTTGCATTCAGGCAGCCACAGCGAACCACTCACAGGGAAGGAGCTCTTAAAAGGTACAAAGCCATCTCCTAACGCTGCATTCAGTAAAAGGGCTTTGAGGGGACAGAGGTCTCTGCATTTTCTATCAGCCCCAAACCACCACTTCAATTCAAACCAACAGATTCTTCCGAATGGGACTGGGAGAGCTCTGCAAGAGGCACTGCGGGGGATGCAATGGAGAGCATCGCAGATTGCCCGGAACTGTGGGCTCTGTGTAACAGTGCAGATGAAAGAAGGAATGGAGGCATCCTTGGCCCTTGCTTTTCAAAATAAATCCTCTGTGATATTAAGTGCTATGGAGAGAAAGAGCACCAGGTAAGCCATGTACCCACTGCTGTTGACTCAGTGCTGTCGTTGAACAACAAGTGCATGATTTTACTTACAGCTGCAGCAGAGCAAACAGCACACATCTCCGCCTTCATTTCCAAGTGTTCAAGTGTGTATATGGCAAATAAGCATTTAGGTTATTTCTCCTCACTTCTTGATGTGCTTCTTGCCAGAAATTACCTCTAAATTAACTATAATGTGAAGCAGATCTATGCAGCCAGGATGAAATCCCCCAGGGCCCCCAAAGACCGGCACACAGCGCTGCTCCAATCCCAATTAATGCATTATTCATGCAGAGAAAAGGTTCAAAATGCCACATCCACACACACCTCAGGCTGGGTTTCCACTCCTCCCAGTAAACAAGGCCCCAGGATGGCACAATTGCTGCTGATTCCTTTGGAGACGTTTGTGCCTCGCTCCGGTGTTTAGTGAACAATTTGGCTGAGAGCAGAAATTGCCTTCTGTGTCGATGCACTTTATTTCTAAAAGGCGAGGCCTCCGCACCTTGCTCTGAGATTGTCCATGACTCACAGCAGCTCCTGTGGTTGGAACACTGCTGGTAGTGGCATTCAGCTGTGCCAGCCAAACCCACTGCGCTCCCCGTGTGCACCATCAGGCTGAAGAGCGGGGCCTGTGGCTGTTGGCTCTGTGCTACAGCCATCCTTAGGCCCCGTGGAACAGCATGGGCAGATTCACATCTCTGTAGCAGCAAATGTAAGCAGAGGCAGAGCCATACGCCGACCTTGAGCCTTGCAGCCTGCAACCCTCCCAGCCTCCTCAGGAAATTGCCCTCATTCATTTTTCATTTCACCTTTTGGTACTTCTGGGCTAAAGTTTCCATCAAGTTTGCCAGTGACCAAGCTCACTTACCTGGAACTGTTATTAAAAGAAGGGTGGTTTGGTTTTTGTTTCCTTCAGTGCAAGGCTTCAATGTCTTGAAGCACCTGACGTTGGCTTGGTTAGATCACATTTTAATTTTTGCTTAAGAAGACATAAATGAAAGCAGCGTGGTCAGCTGGGCACAGACATGAACCTCTCTTCTGAAGCTGTGTTCACAGGTTGTTCACATCCCCTGGTGATAACTGCCACCATGCACAGTCCCTAGGGCTTCTGAGGCCACATCCCTGCTATGTGCAGGGTCGCCAACCACCAGCCCAGGCTGCCCAGAGCCACATCCAGCCTGGCCTTGAATGCCTTCAGGGATGGGGCATCCACAGCCTCCTTGGGCAACCTATTCCAGTGCCTCACCACTCTCTGAGGATCCCTGGTCACTGCTACAATAACTGGAAGCAACCCCACAGGTGACTGAACGGCCAAAGCCCAGAGCTGCCCTCACTGCTGTGGCCTCAGTGACAATTACCATAGAATCACAGGATCATAAGATTGGAAAAGTCCTCTGAGATCACCAGGTCTCACCCCAACCCATCCCTCCATGCCCGCTAACCATGTCCCTAAGTGTCCTAAGTGCCACATCTACCCTTCTCTTGAACACCTGCACCTGATGACTCCTGAGAGATCTACATTAGTTAGAAAAGTCTTAATGGGATATGGAGCCCTTTACTCATTGTTAGCAATTTCCATCCATCCTTAGTCAAGCAGCAAGTGAGAACTTGATGCCAGATGAAATACACATCAGGGTGTTCATGATGTGAGAAAGCTCAAGCCCCCTGGAAAGGATGGCATCAGTAAGAAGCTCTCAGGTTCTCTCTTGGATTCACATTAACACAGCCCTGTTGTGCTTAGAAAGGCAAAGAGCTCAGGAGGTGAAGCCAGGTGTGCTGCAAAGAGGGATGGGATGGGATGGCAGCTCCCACCAGCACTGCTCCTGCTGGCTCTCCTGACCACCAAAGAAAATCTTTGCAATTACCAAACCAGCATCCTCTGCAATTAGCCTGTTTGCTATGAGTGATCTCTCAATTAAAAGATAGATTAAAAGGTAATTGAATGTTCTTATGAAAGGGAAAGTGGCCAAGTGGTTATAAGTGACCTTTTCAGATAATTAAGTGTAGCAAATCAGAGCTGAAGGCAAGTCGGCCAGGTCATCTGCCAGTGCTGCAGGATATGACAAAGCTATTATATGCCAGAAAAAAATAAAAGAAAACCTATAATTACACTAAACAGGAATCCACCCATCCAAATTCCACTGTACAAAGCTGCTCCAAATCAAAGAGGAGGACTCACAGCGACTGGAATGAATGTGTGAGGGAGTGGTTATTGATAGGGCTGATACTGCCACCTATTTTTAGGGCTCACTGACGCTCTCCCTGATGGCACTCTGCTTTCAGTTCCATGCAACTTCTGCCAGAAGTTAGGAGAGTTCTTTTTGCAGGGTGCTTCGGGCACTCACAGGTTGATCTCGTGTTGCATTCAGTGCTGAGGCCAACACTGCCATCCCAGTGCCTGCAGCTTGGAACAGAAGGCAGCCAAAGCCAGAAAGCCCCAGAGCCAGCAGCAGGGCTAAGAGCAGGGTCCTGAATGCTGTATGAGAGTCCCATAAGGATGCTTGTTTCTCAGAGCACTCAGAATCCCACAGCCAGAGTATGCTCTTGGTGCACGTGTGTACATCCTCGCACACAAACCACACGGGCATCCTTCAGGCACGCTTCCAAAGACACACCAGTGGCCACCTGCAGGACAACCTGCCCTTGGACGTGATTTGTTATTTTTAAAACCAGAACGCGGTTCCTTCCGCCATGAGTCACGCATTCCGGTGTCCTTCTTTGACAAGTTAATTGTTAAGGGGAATTAAGCAGCAGAAAGCGCTCCTCAGCACTCAGGAGCGGCGTCTCCTCCCCGGCCAGAGCAGCCCAGCTGCTGCCTCTGCTTTTATACCCGACTATTTTTAGCTGTTATCAGCTGCAGTGCCCGGGGGCCAATCAGCACCCGGTGCCTCCAAGGAACTCCTCTTGGTCCAAACTTCATTCTTTGCAGTCTCTCAGGGAGGAGCCCGATGGCCGTGAATTTGCTGCCCTGAGCTTTTGCAGGGAGTTGCACACCAGGCACCTGCGCGACAGGAGGTGGGGGCTGACCCAGCACAGATGCACCCTGCCCATGCTTGGTGCAAACAGCAAGAATTCGGCGTGCCTCATTCAGCCCAATGAGGTATGCAGCCCTGCAGCGTGGCACAGAAATGAAACAGTCTCGGTGTGGTTTTTTTGTTGTTTTTTTTCAGCTGAGGTGTTCTTTGTTGTGTCATTTTGTAGCTATGCACAGTGTAACCAGGAACTGCTGCTTGCTGACTGCTAACAATCCATGCGGCCACGCAGGAGAAAGGCGAGTGCCTCCTCAGCACAGGCCTCTAATGGATTAGCTTAGTGCTTTTTTCCAGCAATAGGACATTGAAGTGACTTCAGGCTTTAAGAAATTATTGGTGGGGTTCTGCTGCTTCAACTATAGAACCACAGAATAGTTTGAGCAGGAAGGGACCCCCGAAGGCCATCAGTGCCAGCCCTGCAGTGCACAGGGACACCACAGCTGTCAGTGCTCAGAGCCCCGTCCCCTGGCCTTGGCTGTGTGCAGGACGGGGCAGCACCACCTCTGGGCACCCTGTGCAGTGCCTCACCGCCTCACTGCAAGCAGCTCCTTCCTTACATCCAGCCTAAATCTCCCCTCCTTCAGTCTGAACCCATTTCCCCTTGTCCTGTCACACAAACCCTGATAAGAGTCTGTCCCCTTCTTTCCTACAGCCCCTGGAGGTACTGAAGGCCGCTCTCAGCTCTCCCCTCTCCTCTCAGCTCTCAGCCTTCTCCTCATGACCCCAGGGCCCTGTTTGTCTGCTGCTTAGTGGCTGATCTAGAAATCTCACAACATCATCAAATGATTAACTTAGAAAATGCCACTGAGATCATCCAGTCCAACCACCAAACCATCAGCACCACACCCCCTTGTAAAGCACCAACGAGAAACACGTTCTGACTTTCTGTGGTATGCTTGGTATGTCTCCAACACCACCACTAAACCCTTAGAGTGGGCAACTTCCTTAGGAAGCCTGTGCTGTGTCCCAGGGTTAGCACCTGCCTTCTGTGCCCAGAGGAGAACCATAGAATCATAGAATCACCAAGGTTGGAAAACACCTCCAAGATCATCCAGTCCAACCATTCTCCTACCACCAATATCTCCCCACCAAACCACATCCCTCAGTACAACATCTCGCCTTCTGTCTCAACATGGAAATAACAGGGACAGTAAGCAGTTCAGATCGGCGTTCAAGCAATTTTCTTCCTGATAGAATCATTAAGAACATACTTCCATAATTTTGTATGGATGAATCCCCACATCAAAGCAATCTCCAAACTGCACACATAGGGTATGTGTCAAAGTATCTTAAGTAATATCCTGTCCACTCTGGTGTAGTTCAGTACTTCTCACAATTGCAACATGGATTCTCCAACTATTTTCTCCGGAGCTTATCTGGAAAGGTTCCTGCTAACAGATGTTAAAATCAAGAAAGGAAAACAAAATCTTTTTAAGTTTAAATGATTTCATCTGTTATTCTTGTTTAAAGAGGAGCTGGTAGCACGGCTGAGGCAGTGACCAGCCACGTGCCATTTCTGCCCAACAAAGACCTTCATGGAGGGAGGGGCAACCGAAGTGTCAGAGCTACAGATAAGGCTCTGTATTTATGGAGTAGAACGGATCCATTCTGTGGGCTACAGATCTGTGCTCCCCTGGTGACCAGGTTTTTGAATCAAATCCTTTTCTAAAAAGTCCCAGAATGGCATCAGTGTAGGTGGACAGAGATTAAATACACAGATATTCACAGATAGGCTTCCACTTCTGTTTTCTTCCCAAGCAATCGCTAAGCTACAGGGATATAGATGCAAGCATCCATACGCAGTGCTAAGATCAACCAGAGTGCAATAATACAGATAAGGGAACAACTGTATCTAAATTTCAGTTAGGGATCCAGATAGAAGCCCTTTGGACCTGAGGAAGTCAAAGTTCAGGACCAGAGAGTGGATGGTGGAAATCAGAGTCACAGAATGAGAGTGTCCTTAGCTGGAAGGGACCCGCAAGGAGCACTGAGTCCAACCCCTGGTTCTGCACAGCACCACCCAAAAGTCAAACCACATTTCTGAGAGTGTTGGGCCCTCTGCAGGCAGCTGAGGAACCATTATAAAGATGGTAGGGAAAAAAATATCGCTTCTGAAAGGGAAACAGGTGTTGGGATAAGTGAAAATCAGTGAAAGGAACCAAGAAATTAATGGATTTCTGACTGACTCTATTCTGTGCTTACGTGGGGACATTTCATTTCAAACAGAATGATGCGTTTACCTAAATGATGGTAGGAATCTTAAGGAAGTTATTAAAAGAACCCTTTCTTGCTTCTTGTTTAGTCTGCCCACAGAAGCAGAAGCAACTGGGCACAGGATGCAGCTGTGAGAAGAGGCACCTTCCTGCAAAGAAGGTGTGCAGAAAGGATTTGCTTAGTTAGCCCAAAACCACCTCAGAAAGCCTGAGCCTAAACTGACCCAAAAGTACTGACTGAAGGAAGGAATGCTAGCAGGGCACAGTGGCATGAGAACAAGGACGTATTAGCTGCACACAAATAAATATCATTTGGAAATTAGATTAAGATGTCAAACCACAGAGCAGCGTTGCTCTGAAACAGCCTTCCAACCCAGGTAACAACACAGATGGACCCTGTTCTGTGTAGGAGTTATATATGACACAATGAGGCTGGCAGTGATGCCAAGGATGCAGTTTCATGCCCCCAGAAGGTCACCTCTAGATCCATGAACTTCCCTTCGGTTTACCAGGAGCCAACACAAATCCTCTTGGTGAACATGCAGATTTTCACTTTTCTGTGCCTGATTTGTACATACAGATAATCAGGGAAGTAGTAATTTTCTCTTAGAAGACTTGCTCTGGAGTTTTACTTCCTCAACACCTGTAGGTTGCTTGGAGGTGGCTGCATGGAAGCTGCAACAGAAACCCAATTAACTCCTCAATGAAAATTCTGCTTTTGGACGCTGCTTGCCTGTGCTGAACCCAGACCTGTGCACTAACCAGTTTCCTTCTCATCTGTTTCTAATTGTATCATGCCATCTTCATCAAGGTCACCAGTGCTTAGCAACACTATCAGAGATGTACCAGCAGCAAAACATCAACAACAGTTGTATCACTTCTGATATGAAAAAGTTCACCCATAGGTTCAGCTATCAAAACCAGATAACATGTCAATGACTCACACTGCAGTGATATACTTCCTCCTAATTTTTCTCCCACAGAAGGTAGTTCCATATAGGTTTGTAGTAAATTCAGCTGGCTCTTCTACTCCAGTAGGATGGGAATCACAGAATCACAGAATCACAGAATCACAAGGTTGGAAACGACCTGCAAGATCATCCAGTCCAACCGCCTTCCCATTCCTATTAGTACCACAAGCTACTAGACCAGATCTCGTAGCTCCTCATCCAGGCGCCTCTTGAACACTGCCAGGGACGGCGACTACACCACCTCCCTGGGCAGCCATTGCAGCGCCTGACCACACTCTGAGAGAAAAAGTTTCTCCTAATGTCCAACCTAAACCTCCTTTGGTACAACTTCTGGCCATTTCCTCGGGTCCTATTATTTGCCTGGGAGAAGAGGCCAGATCCTTTTTCATCACAACCTCCCTTCAGGAAGTTGTAGAGTGCAATGAGGTCTCCCCTGAGCCTCCTCTTCTCCAGACTAAACAATCCCAGCTCCCTCAGCCGCTCCTCATAAGCCCTGTGCTCCAGACCCCTCACCAGTTTCGTTGCTCTTCTCTGGACTCGTTCCAGGGCCTCAATGTCTTTCTTGTAGTGAGGGGCCCAAAACTGAACACAGTACTCGAGGTGCGGCCTCACCAGTGCTGAGTACAGGGGGACGATTACCTCTCTGCTCCTGCTGGCCACACTATTTCTAATGCAGGCCAGGATAGCATTGGCCTTCTTGGCCACCTGGGCACACTGTCGGCTCATGTTCAGCCCAGCATCAACCAACACCCCCAGGTCCCTTTCCTCTTCACAGTCATCCAACCACTCATCCCCAAGCCTGTAGCGCTGCATGGGGTTGTTGTGGCCAAAGTGCAGGACCCGGCACTTGGCCTTGTTAAACCTCATCACATCCACCTCAGCCCAGCGATCCAGCTTATCTAGATCCCTCTGCAGGGCCTCCCTACCCTCAGGCAGATCGACACCACCTCCCAACTTGGTGTCATCTGCAAACTTACTCAGGGTACATTCAATCCCTTCATCCAAGTAATCAATAAAAATATTAAACAGGATGGGCCCCAGCACCGACCCCTGGGGGACACCACTTGAAATGGGTCACCAGCTGAACTTAACTCCGTTGACCACCACCCGTTGAGCACGGCCCTCCAGCCAGTTCCTTATCCAACGGAGGGTAAAACTGTCCAAGCCACGGGCAGCCAGTTTCCGCAGAAGGATACTGAGAGAGACAGTGTCAAAGGCTTTGCTGAAGTCTAGGTAGACTACATCGACAGCCTTTCCCTCATCTACCAGTCTGGTCACCCAGTCGTAGAAGGAGATGAGGTTGGTCAAGCACGACCTGCCTTTCATGAACCCGTGCTGGCTGGGAAGTATACAACAAACATAGTTGAAAGAATCATACTTGGATGTTGCTGTTAATAATTAAAAAAAAAGGATAAGAGTTGCCTACAGTTAAAAAGAGGAGTGCTGGTTCTTAGTCTTGGCGGTGAGCTCTTATCTGCTCGCTGTCCAACATCCCAAATCTACTCACTGTTGCACTTCGGTTGCTGCTGAGTGCAGTCATAGCAAGAAGTGAGAAATGAAGTAGCCCGAAGAAATGAGCCTGGAGCTTGCTTCCAGACTGACAAGGATGACAAATATCTCACCTAGTGGTACCCCTAATTTGTCATCTACGCTTTGTGTTTAAGCTGCTGCCGGTGACATCCAGCCTCCATGATTCCAGTGACCACCCACTGTATGCAGGGAAGGTTTATGGCTTGGTTCGGGTGCCTGAATCTAGATATCCAGAGCTGTTAGAGAGTCCCTAGGATAGCTGAGAAATCCATAGATATGGGAGAGGACATCTGGATGTGGTGCTCAGGGCCATGATTTAGCGGAGGGCTGTTAGAGTTGGGGTAGGATGGATGGGTTGTGGTTGGACTTGATGATCTTGAAGGTCTTTTCCAACCTGAGCTATTCTGTGATTCTATGATTCTATGTATAGGAGATCCATGGCCTTTTGCGGAGGAAGCTGGAGGTCAGGAAGGAAACCATAAGGCACCTCAACCAGCACCTGTGGTTGGAAAGCCAAATGAGATTGCTGCTTAGCACAATCAGTGGGGCCTATGGAACATCTAACCATATCCTACAGCTTGTGCCTGCACCTGATCACACAGGTGGACATCCCATTGCACCATTTAATTAACCTTCTGTTGCAAAAGGAGCTTAGCAGTCAATAGCTTATAGACACCTTAAGTCAGGTAGAGCCCAACCCAGCCCTCTGTATATGAAGAAAACAAGGAGCAGAGAGGAAACGCAGCTTTCTTCTCGTAGTTACCAAAAAAATTTACACATATCATCACCAGCTGCTCTGCAGGGACTACATATTGCTTCATCGTTTGAAAACACTGGTCTCAGCAGAGCCAGCTTTTAGGGATTTCTTCTGAAATAAACAATTACAAATAATACAAATCACTCCATCTTGGGCAGAAGTCATTCCACAGCTGGCAGTGCTGCTACACAGACATCAGAGATAGTACGAGCACAACAGTAATCAATCTAAAATCAATCTTCTCACATGTAACGAAAGGAACCAAAATGGTTGGAAAGGAAAGAATAAAATGGGCTGGGATGACAATCTCTATTTTCTGAACACCTACGAGTGAATCAAAAAGGAGGAAAATACACAGAAAAGAAGCAAGCATGTAAATCTCTTTTTAATTTTCCCTTAGTGTGACCCACACATCTGCACTGTATTTGCTCTTGCTGCAGTCACTGCAGTAACAGCTCCCAGTGCGGGTCCATATTCGGAGCTGCTGCTACATGGCTGTGCCAGCCCCTTCAATCACCACGAGCCAGCCCACGGACCCTAAGTCAGTAGAGAGAAAGCGCTGGTGATAGTGTTCTTCACACTGCATTTATAACAGAGTAATTCTCTGCCTGCAAAACCCCACTGTTTTCATTGCACCGGATCTCAACACTAAGAGAAACCTGACGCTCTCAAAGTCAAACAAAAGGCACAAATGGGCAAAAGTGCTGCTCCATAGCTGTATGCAAACAGGAGAGCACTAAGTGGCTATTACAATCCACTGGGAGAACAGCAGAAGATGAACTTGGTAATCCTACATGTTAGAGGACTAAGAAAGATGCTAAAATATAGCACGTAAAGCATCCTGGTTAGAGGGTTGGGCAAATGATGGGTTAAAGAAGCACTTTCTGTGCTACTTTTTTTGACAGTGCTAAATACATCACCTATACCTGAAAACCAGAGCAGAAGAAGTTTATAGGTGCATGGGAGAGGGTCTGGAAGAGGTCAAAAAACAAACCAACCAAAAAGCCCACAGCACACCAAATCACTCCAAGCCTACAAGTCACAGCTTGGGCTTGAAGACAGGCTGAAGGAACTGTAGCTGTCTTGTTTAGGAAAGAAAAAAAAAATGGAGGAAATCTGTTGTGTTTTTCTCATACATAATGACCTATTTATTAAAAAAGAAAAATAGCGTGATGGAGAACAAGGGAATTTTAACAAAGGAAAACATTTTTCCCCACAAAATAATTAACCATTCACATCATCACAGAATGGTTGAGTTTGGAAGGGACCTCTGGGTCCATCTGGTCCCAGCGCCCAGCACCACGGCCAGGGGTTGTGGGAGATCCCCAGTGAGGACCCCCTCAGCTCCCTGCTCCCTGTGCCAGGGCAGCCCCTGGGCTCCGCTCTGTGCCCCCTCCCAGCAGAGCTGCTGCAGGCCCTCCGTGTCCCTCCCAAGGACTCTCCCCATGATGCCCATATCTCCAGTACTGGGAACATTGGTGCAGACTGATCAGTGTAAGTGCTGAATCTGCATTTCTGAATGTTTTCGAAGTCGTAAAAGCATCAGTTAGAGATAACCTAGATAAGACTGAAAACAGGAGGACATGTCATATTCCAGAGTTATTCCTGAGCGGTGTTCATATGCTTCATTGCACTTATGAACTTTTTAACATTCATGAGACTATCTGCAGAGAAGAACATCCATTATTTCATTAAAAATATAAAAGAAAGTATCGCTTTAGGACCTCCATTAGTCACTCCCAGAGATGGCTCTATTAGCAGGAGCATGCTGCATCTTGATCTGTAAATCTGCCATAGGTGGAGAGCTCTGAAAATTGTACATTTGTCTAAATATTGAAAGCAATAAAAGGAAGACTTCTCTCAGAGATGAGCATATGAAGAAATTTTACTGCCATCATTTGAACTATAGACGTCGTTTTCTCTATAGCGTTAATAACCGTCGCATTTGCGCTACTGGGTAATGAAACATGGCAATAACTGAACCAGCCTAACTAAGCCAGATCAAGTAGGAGAATAAAAGAATTGTGGCAACAACCACAACACCTTCAGCACTTCGTCCTCCCACTTGAACTGGAAGAAATCCAGACACCTCCATGCAAGTATTCTCTTTCTGTGCCTCATGAAGGTTACTGACGTGAAGGACACATGGGCTGACTGGGGGTGTAAAGCTACTGTATTCTTAGAAGAACTCAAGCTCTTACCTTTACAAACATGAAGATCTCGTAATCTTCCTCAAAGTTGTTGTTTTCTCCTATGTTACTGCCGTGTGGGAACTTGAGGGAGGTCGGAGAGGTGGAAGTGCTCTGGCTCCGACGCAAGTGGAAACCGGGAGGACAAAACTCACTGTTCTCAAATGTCATGGGTTTGTCTTCCAGAGCGGGGCTCATCGGATCCACGTCCTGGTACAGGTGCTCATCTGCAGCACTGTGCTCAGAGGAAGAACTCTCCCCATCAGGCCCATGCTGAGAAGCCACAGAACTGCTGCGGCTGCCCTCATTGCAATCCTGGCTAAGATCCATCATCTCTGGGATAGTAGTGGTGGAAGATGGAGAAGCTGGATCTTCTGGGACACGATCATAAAGATGATCCCCTCTGACTTCCTCAGAGTCTGGCATCTCATAGATATTGGCGTTGTTAACGTTTTGATTAACGTAGGTAGCGGTCTGATCTTCCATGACCACTGGCTGGTGAATTTACCTTCCTTCTGGCACCTTAAAAGTCTGCAGCTGAAGTGAGATGATGACAGATATGTGCTCCTTAGGAGGAAGCAAGGTCTGCGCTAAGCTTACTGAGTGTTCTGCTACACATGACAGATCTCCAGCAATCATTTACTAAGAGCTTTAAATCAACAACTACGCTTCCACTGAAGTAACAGATAAGGTTGTCTCACTTTAACTCCTTTTTCAATCTGGCTGCTGGCAACTCTGTTTTAGAGATTATCATCACCTTTTGTTCTTCCTGGCAAAGTACAGTGGAGAAAAAGCTGAAGCACCTAGCCATTTTAGAAAGCCATGATAAAAAAATATTTATTCTTTCACTTGTGTAAAGAGATAGAAAGGCAGGCCTTACTCATTTGCTCATCTTCTCAATACACAAAAGCCTAGAGTCAAAGAAAAGGGAAAACAGCCTCAGCAATACAAGCAGTCTGTGACATTTCAGTGGTTACTTACAGCATTATCAATCAACCATGAGGGACCATGATAAATGAATACAAATTAAAAAAAAAAAAAAAAAAGGAAAAGGCATCATCCTTGAGCATCAAACCTTAATACTGCATTACTTATGACTGCATTTACATTATGAATCTCCACGTTTGTATGACACAGACTCAAGTTTCCAAAGTTGGGTTAATTCCAGTTGAATTGAAACGGGGAGAGGGGGACGTTCTCCTGACCCATCATAGTGAGTTTGGGGTTCACTAAAAATCCTTGTAATTCCCAAGCAGCTGCAGGTTAGATTGCTAAAGTAACAGAGAGTGGTCTTAGGTACTTAGGAGGATGGATCATGGTTCCAGTCATCTCCAAATGGAACGACCAGGGAATGCACTGTGCTTCACGCCATCGAGTAGCAGCTGCTGCATGCCTGAAATTTATGGCTGCAGTTTATTGCCATTACTCTGACATTGAACTTTTTAGATCACTAATAAAGTTAAATATCAAAAGCAATATAATAACTGAGCTTATTCAACTGAGATTCACCCGCTAAGACTCTCAGATAATCTGGAAAGTGCTAAATCACTCTCAGATTGATGTTTAATCACTGTAACAGTGAGGAAAAACACTACAGCAAAGTTTCAATTCCCTACTGGGGCCACCAGGAATACGCAGATATCAGAGATTGTTGAGATCTTTTAGCTCATGCTAAAAAGGGTGAAAGGGTGGTCAGGCACTGCAATGGGCTGCCCAGGGAGGTGGTGGGGTCGCCGACCCTGGGAGTGTTCAAGGAACGTTTGGATGTTGTGTTGAGGGACATGGCTTAGCGAGAACCATTGGTGATGGGTGCATGGTTGGACTGGATGATCCTGTGGGTCTTTTCCAACCTCAGTGATACTATGATTCTATGATTCTACGCCTGCACAAGTCCTAAACAAGAGATTGTGAAACACGTGCTGGGAAATCCAGATTGCAAACTTCCAGCAGCTTTTACAACCATCCACCTAAACGACTGCTATCACAGTGCTCAGTGCATCAGTGCAACTGGCAGATGCAACCTTCCTACGCTGAGACGCCTGTAGTCGCCTTTATAGCCAGAAAGTGCTGCTTCAGCTAAAACAAAGGTTAAATTCCGGTTGCACTGAAGGATTCTTGCTATTAAGAGAAAACAAACTTAGCAGTGTTACGGACAGAACTGTGTTACAAAACTCTGTCTAAATGTTGCCTAATTGAGGATTGTATGGGATTCCCTTCATGCAAAGCTCGCAGCAGGAAGCTGGAGCCCTGAGAACCCTGCTCCGGACAAAACCCCTTCCCTTATCCAATATAGAAGGTCCTGCTGACAGTGGGTTGAGTGAAAATGTGCAGCAGAAGGAATCATAGAATCATAGAATGGCCTGGGTTGGAAAGGACCACAAAGATCATCTCGTTCCAACCCCCTGCTATGTGCAGGGTCGCCAATCACCAGACCAGGCTGCCCAGAGCCACATCCCGCCTGGCCTTGAATGCCTGCAGGGATGGGGCATCCACAGCCTCCTTGGGCAACCTGGAAGAGGAGGAAGAGCAATCCAGAGCACAGAACTGCAGAGAGGAGCCCTGTGGGAGGTCCTGTGTAACAGGGAAGGAGCAAGTGCCTAAATGAGAGCCACTGAAAGGTCTTCTGCCACAGAAGCTGCTCACTCACAGCAGACATACACTGAACAGAACCACACCTCCTGCTGCTTCTACTTTTCTAACCCAGCCCTTTAATCCAGTGTTAAAGCTCAAGCTGTAACTCAGGGAAGGACACACAGCAGTGATAGACAGCTCCTCTAAATCACCAGCGAGGCACAAAACTTTAATAACAACTTTACACGTTAATGAGGTCTTCTCCACATTCAGCACAGAGTTTATGGAAAGTGCTGCCCCAGAAAATTGCATTCCAGAAATCTGGAAACTTCCCATACCTTTGGCTTTCAGTGGAGTTTACCACTTGTCACTGTGCTAAAAATACGTGAAGCTTGAGAAACAGGAAAACCAGTGAAACTGCTGGTAACTTTTATATATATACGTATTTTAATGAATAACTCCTGCTTTCAAGAAGCACTTACATTTCTTCACGTTTCACAGCAATACACCTTCATTTCTGCATCTGGTCAAGTGCAGTCTTGCTAAGCACCTCCCTCTGACTTGCAAGCCTTCCTCCTACAGGGCATGCAGGGTTTGGTATTCTGGGATGAGCAAACTCCCCTTCTTTGTCACCCTGCTGGCAAGTCACTGAGGAGGAAAGGGATAAGGGCACTCTCACGCCTCCTTTGGAGCCAAGCAAAGAGCGAAGTACAGTTGTACAGCAGTGCATCAAATGACTTTTAATCCACAGAGGCACTGGCAGGGTGCAGCAGCACCTGCTGGAGGGTACACAATATCACGGGTAAAATGCATCACAAAAGTGCAGCATCCAGGTGTTATGGAAAATAAAGACACTGGAGGTTGGTTTAATTAGAACCATGAGTGAGCTGTGTTCCCTTTTCCCCCACGTCCCCACCAGGAGCACAGGGCCAGGGGTCGCTCTGGTGACAGCAATACAGCCCTGCAGCGAGCACAGCCACAATTCTGCATTTATACAGGTGGAAACCAGGTACTTTTCGAGTCACATTATAGGAATTCACTGCTGGTTTACAACCACTGTGTTTCATCTGTAGGGAAGATAGAAACAATCTTTTACTTTCTGCTTTCAGTTCTGTGGTTCAGATAGTGTCCCTTGTCACTAAGCGTACCGCTGGTCCTCCTGTGAGCCATTCGACAGCACTGGTTCCTTGCTTTGCAAGAACAGAAACAACCACATAAAGCATAAGCACAAGTTATTGCCAACCAATAAAATTTGGTAGGTCTCATTTTTAGAAACTTTGGCTCATTTAGCTTGTCCGTTGCTCAGCATCTAGATTAAGCTGATCACTGATTCTTTCTATAGAACAGTGGTGGAATGAATGAGGACAGAAGATGGAGGAAATTCTGTGGATGGTCTTTATTACTGCAGCACTCAGTGACGTGAGCTCCAGGTATCCATAGGCAGCAACTCAAGAGCCCAGCAGTGGGCATTAAACTCACCTCGGGAAGCCAGACTTGCTCTGCAGAGATGCAGAGTGCTCAGTGCAGAAGGCCAAACACACACAGACACTGGTTAGCACTGAGGCTGTTTGCTCAGAACACCTCGCTTTTACCCCAGGGGGAAAGCACATCCAAGGGACAGCAGCTAGAGATAAAGTAAAAGAAAAGAAAGTAACAAATCAGAACGCTGAAGCTACTGCTGAAACGGAATCTGCTCACACTGGAATCCAGAATGACAGAAATGAGCTCCAGCTTAAATTCTTTTAAAATGTCAAGCTGAAGACCAGCTTAGAAAGAATTTCCCGCTCCTATTCTAGACACCCCATAATATTTCCTTAGTACTGGAAGCTTCAAGAGATTCCTCACTCATCAATTCCACAAGTAATTTCAATAATTAACAGTCCTGCTTAAAAACAAAGACGAGTTTCAGCCAGAATTCTGCAGGAAGCCGATGGCTACCACTATAATTTCAGTGCCTCCATCAGTAAGGCCCTTCAGTTCTATTTGTTCCCCATGAAGATACTCACATGGTCCAAGCAAAGAACATACAGATCTTTGCCTCAAGTTGTGCCAGGGTAAGTTTAGGTTGGATAACAACCCTTTGCAGAAAGGGTTGTTAAGCACTGGAATGGGCTGCCCAGGGAGGGGGTTGAGTCGCCATCCCTGGGTGTGTTTAACAACCGTCTGGATGTGGTGCTCAGGGCCGTGATTTAGCGGAGGGCTGTTAGAGTTGGGGTAGGATGGTTGGGTTGTGGTTGGACTCAATGATCTTTAAGGTCTTTTCCAACCTGAGTGATTCTACGATTCTATGATTCCTTGAGGACCCAAACAAACTGGGATGTCCTTGCTTGTTCTAGATAATCTTTTTCCAGCCATGGGAGAGACAAGAAAATGGAATAAAACAAAACAGTCAGAGTTCTTGGAAACAGCTGCACCTAAGACTGGATGATGGTAAACATTGTTTTCTGGTGTCAGTGGGCCTCAGGGACCTTAGCATTTCCATGGGCATGGGCCCTGTGCACTTGACAGCACTCCCTGCAAAGCTCACCACTACTCCTGGCCATTCAGAATAGTGCTTTTACAAACATGCCCTTTATGAAAGCTCCAGCATGCCCAAAGCTTTGCAACGTGCAGTCCAAAGGACATCGTCAGGCCTGCCCCGTGGGCTCGGAGAGGAAGCCTGTTGATGGTTTGCAGACAATTACAAGGAAATTGCAACATCATTTTCCCTCCTGACTGCGCTATGTACTTGGAAAACAACAGCAAGCCAACTTTCTTGCAACATTTTTAGTCTCAGCTTTTACATAAAAGGGGTTAGCAGCATCCTATTAGTGGGGGACAAGAGGTTGCGTAGATATGCTGAAAAATTCTGGAGTGCATATAGTTAGTTCACCTTCTGAAACACATGCTTCCTCTTGGTTTCATGTTAACTGCTGATCTGTGCAGCCACAGCAGCATTTTACTTCAGATCTCATAAGGAAACAAAACAGAGAGAAGCACTCCAAGTGGCAGTGGCTTGGCGTTGGCCTTTGGCCATCAGGTGTGATCACACCGAGTCACCATGGCGGGCCCGCAGCAGCCCGTGTTGCTCAGCAGCACCTGGGCTGTGTGGTTGTGAGGGCCACAGACATTTCTCAACTGGTAAATGGACAAAGAATACCAAATTATTTTGTGCCAGACACTCAATTTGTATATTATAAACGACTTGCAGTTAAACATAGCAGGAGTTATCAGCCAGCAGACATTTCTCACGCACCGCAGGGCCTCAACAATTATCACTGATTTGGATATTTCAACGGCCCTCATAGTGGTCTTTGTGTTCCTTTTGTACCACTTTGCTCTCCAGCTCCATGGTTACACTGGAATACCTGACAGCCTGAGAAATATTGACTTTACATTCACAACGGCTCCAAGGAAAACATGTTTGTTTGCCTTTGGAGCCTGGCATCCTTTCAATGCTCTTCTTTAGCTCCGAAACGCTGCGCCTGCAGGAAGCCCAGCAGCACCCCAGGTATGGCCCCATCACACAGGGATGGGTATCGTGCCATCGGCAGCTCGAGGGGATGTGGGGCAAAGGGCTCTGTGCTGTCTCTAGTCTCTGTGTACAGCCTGTCCTTCAGGTTAAACGGGCACCAGGAGTTGAGTCTTAACTGCATCCTCCTGTGGGTAGAATTCAGATAAATGCAGGATGGTATCCAAAGTGAGGTGGGAGGCAAATGGACGAGGCCAGGCCCTCCCAGATGGCGTGCAGTGACAGGACCAGGAGCAATGGCCTACAACTGGAACATAGGAAGTTCTGCGCTAACAGGCAGAAGAACTTCTTTACAGTAAGGGTAATGGAGCACTGGCACAGGCTGCTCAGAGAGGCAGGGGAGTCTCCTTCTGTGGAGATATTCAAGGCCTATTTGGATGCCCACCTGTGTGTCCTATTGTAGGGTACTGCTTTAACAGGGGGATTGGACTCAATGATCTGTTGAGGTCCCTTCCAACCCCTGCAATTCTGTGATCTGTGATTCTTCACAACAATATAATGTGCACTGAAATAACATCGATGACTGATTAAAGAAGCAACCCAGCAAAACTGAGCTCCATCAAATGGATAACTCTGAGAAACGAATGGAAAAATACAGAAAAAATGTGTCTCTTTCAATATTCAACTTCAGTTACTTAACATTTAAAAAAATCATGGCTGTCTGGTGAAGTCCCCAGTGACTGGAAAAAGGGAAACATTACTCCCATTTTTAAGAAAGGGAGAAAGGAAGACCTGGGGAATTACAGGCTGGTGAGCCTCGCCTCTGTGTCCGGGAAGGTCATGGAGCAGATCCTCCTAGAAGTTACGTTAAGGCACATACGAGATCAAGAGATGATTCAAGACAGCCAGCATGGCTTCACCAAGGGCAGATCTTGCCTGACCAATCTGGTGCCTTCTATAATGGAGTGACAGCTTCAGTGGACGGGGGAGGGGCAGTGGATGTCATCTACCTGGGCTTCTGCAAGGCCTTTGACATGGTCCCTCACCACATCCTTCTCTCTAAATTGGAGAGGTGTGGATTTGAAGGATGGACTGTTCGATGGATTAGGAATTGGCTGGCTGGACGCAGCCAAAGGGTTGTGATCAATGGTTCTGTGTCAGGGTGGAGGCTGGTCACAAGCGGTGTCCCTCAGGGGTCGGTCTTGGGACCGGTGCTCTTCAACATCTTCATCAACGACAGACGATGGCATCGAGTGCACCCTCAGCAAGTCTGCAGATGACACCAAGCTGAGCGGTGCAGTCAGTACACTGGAAGGAAGGGAGGCCATCCAGAGGGACCTGGACAGGCTGGAGAAGTGGGCCCATGGAAACCTAATGAGTTTCAGTAAGGCCAAGTGCAAGGTGCTGCATTGGGTCGGGGCAATCCCAGGTATTTATACAAACTGGGGGAAGATCTCCTTGAGAGCAGCCCTGCAGAGAAGGACTTGGGAGTCCTGGTGGATGAGAAGCTGGACATGAGCCAGCAGTGTGCACTTGCAGCCCAAAAGGCCAACTGTGTTCTGGGCTGCATTAAAAAAGGGGTGGCCAGCAGGGAGAGAGAGGTGATTGTCTCTCTCTACTCAGCTCTTCTGAGGCCCCATCTGGAGCACTGTGTCCAGGCCTGGGGCCCCCAGTCAGTACAGGAAAGATGTGGAGCTCTTGGAGCGGGTCCAGAGGAAGGCTGAAGAACCTCTCCTGTGAGGAAAGGTTGAGGGAACTGGGATTGTTTAGCCTGGAGAAGAGAAGGCTGTGGGGAGACCTCACTGCAGCCTTCCTGTACTTGAAGGGAGCGTATAAACAGGAGAGGGAACGGCTGTTTACGAGGGTGGATAGTGATAAGACAAGGGGGAATGGTTTAAAACTGAGACAGGGGAGGTTTAGGTTGGATCTTAGGAGGAAGTTTTTCCCCCAGAGGGTGGTGACGCACTGGAACAGGTTGCCCAAGGAGGCTGTGGATGCCCCATCCCTGGAGGCATTCAAGGCCAGGCTGGATGTGGCTCTGGGCAGCCTGGTCTGCTGGTTGGTGACCCTGCACATAGCAGGGGGTTGAAACTAGGTGATCACTGTGATCCTTTTCAACCCAGGCCATTCTATAATTCTATGATTCTATGAACACAATGAAAGTGCCCTTTCTGGGGGGGCTGGAGCTTCATGATCCTTGAGGTCCCTTCCAACCCAAGCCATGCTATGATTCTATGATTCTGTGAACGCCTGAACTATTTGTGTGCAACACATTGTCTCCACCTGAACAAAAGGAGTTGCTTTCCCCTCACACCACTACCAACAGGAGTGCAGCTGCCCACCTGGAAGCTAGGTGTGCTTCCAAACCTCACCTTCGTCAATCCCTAAACTCCTCTGACACAAACAAGTGCATCTCATGGCTTTTCTGCTCAGCTCTACCACAGCAGCAAATTGAGAGAGCATTGGGCAAGATTTCATAGACTGCTGCTCAGAGCTACAGCCTACACAGACGAACATGGGGTGAAATACAGTACAGACAGGGATTAAAGTGACGAAACCTCTTGTCAGTTCCCAGTTTTACTACTCTTAATGTAAGTATATACGTAAATCCATGCCTTGTAGGCATACGCTGCCAATGCAACCGGTCCTATATTAAGGAAGCAATGGGGGAAGAGGTGTCCCAGAACCACAGAGATGTGGCACTGCGGGACACAGTCAGTAGGCATGGGGGGGTGGGCTGGGCCTGGGGATCCCAGAGGTCTTTTCCAAGCAGAAGGACTCTATGCCATGTGATAGCTGCTGCCAGCACAGCTCAGAAGCACAGAGCTGGTACGGCGAGCTGCCTTTGGGAAGTGTCAAACTGGACATAGCACAGGTGAATACTGCAAACAGGTCTCAGAGCAAACAAGTAAGGGCAAAGGAGATCCTCCCACCTCTGAGGGCCCAATGGTTGAGTAAGTCCATTGCCAAACCAGGTTAGCAAGTTACCTTTGATGCCTAAAACCTTTGCATCTCAGAATAAATTTGTAACAAGACCTCAGTCCTCATTATACAAAACTAAATCATAACTGGATTAAAAACTCCACGTTATCTTTTCCCATGACCTTTAATTCACTCACAATAAGTGCTTTGAAGCAAACGCAGTAAAGTCATTGCCAGAGGAACTTCCCCTCTTCCACACAGCCACGTGGGTACCAGCAGAGCCGGAGCAACACGCAGACAGAACTCGCCGTGCCCCCGGCCTCAGCCTTACCTACAGCACCCGGTTCTGTGCCTGTCCGACCCTTAGGTCTGCCGTGGGGCTGTGGGCAGGTCTGTTTCTCACTTTTTCAGACGAAATCGAAAACCGAGTTGTGATTTCAGCTCCGTTCTGTTAAAGGACGCGTTCTCCTTCATGCACAGAGGTGATTTCATCGTTATTCAGCGCCGGTAACGAGACGGGTTTTGCAGAATTACTAATCCCTTCTAACAGAAAGGCAGACCGATGACAAGCAGGCCACTCGCTCCAACTCGCACGGCGCTCCCCCCGCTCCCAGCAGCGCCACCCACGCTCCCGGCCTCACGCTCCAACGCCCCCCTCCCCGACCCTCCTCACCCCCCCATCCCCGTTTCCAACCGCACCACGCCCACTCGAACCGGAGCCAATCAGATCTTCCCCTCGCGGGCGGCCCGACCAATCGCAACCCGCCGAGGCGGCGGCGGGGCCCGCCCACCAGCTCCCGCCGCGGTCGTTGGCGCCTGTTGGGGTCGTGCGGTGACCTGCGGCGCTGCCGGGTACGTCAGGGGGAGCCCGAGGGGAACCTGAGAAGAATCTGAGGGAGCGCGGCCTTCTTCTTCGGGCCGGGGCTCGTCCGTTTCCTGAAGGTTAGGCGGGCGGCACTGCGGGCCTGGCGCTGGCGGGGGGGGGCCGGGGGGTGAGGGCAAGGCTGCGCCCCGGAGGGCGGTGGGCATGGCACAGCTCCCCAGGGCGGTGGGCACGGCCCCGAGCTGTCAAAGGGAGCGCTGGGACACCGCTCTGACAGAGGGCCGGGGGTGCTGTGTGGGGCGGAGCGCCTCGTCCCGCAGCGCAGCCCTCCTGCTGTGAGCCCGTTCCGTGTGAAGGAAGGGGAGCGGGCGGCTGGGCGGGAAAGCAGAAGTGAGGGGGTGGGGAGTGGGACCTGGGGGGGGTGAGCTGCTGTCTGCACCTGGATGGGGGAGAACCAGGAGACGGCAGTTCAGTTCTTCCTCGTATTCAGCCTGGTTTGAAGATCGTCTCCTTGCTCGTTTGTTTTGATACGTGAGCAGCTATGCAGGTGGGAGCTTCTGAAGCCAGCTGGGGAACTTGCTGTTGGCTTCAGTGGTTGTTTACAGCAGTTACTCTATGAGGAAGATGTGCGTAACATAAAGCTCATTATGCTGGTTGCAGTTCAGCCCTTCTGAATTATGTCTCGTCTTTTTAAATTCCTCAGGTGCATCGAATTAATTGGAAGCGTCTTGAGGCGCCGAGGATGAACTTGCTGATAGTGCTGTTTGTGTCCGCCATAGTCAGCTGCTGTGGTCGCTCGGGCAGCTCAGCCCCCAGGCTGCTCTTGGTGTCCTTTGATGGCTTCAGGGCTGATTACTTGGAAACCTATAACCTTCCTCACCTTCAGGAGCTCATCGAGGATGGTGTGCTTGTAAAGCAAGTTACAAATGCTTTCATCACCAAGACTTTCCCAAACCATTACAGCATAGTGACGGGTCTCTATGAGGAAAGCCATGGCATCGTGGCTAACGACATGTATGATCCAGATGCCAAGAAAAAGTTCTCGCAGTTCAATGATTCAGATCCCTTCTGGTGGAACGAAGCGGTCCCGATTTGGGTGACAAATCAACAGCAGAGAAATGGGACGAGCGCTGCTGCCATGTGGCCCGGTACTGATGTGAGGATTACCAACACGACCCCTCGGTTCTTCATGAAGTATAACTTCTCAGTGACGTTTGAGGAGAGAGTGGAGAAGATCATTGGGTGGCTGACCAGCTCTGATCCTGTCGTCAATTTTGCTACGCTGTACTGGGAGGAACCAGATGTGAGCGGGCACAAGTATGGACCAGATGACACTGAGAACATGCGCCGGGTGTTAGAGCAAGTGGATCGACACGTTGGGTTCCTTACTAGTAAGCTGAAGGCATCGGGACTGTGGGACACCATCAATGTCATAATAACAAGCGATCACGGGATGGCCCAGTGCTCTCCAAAGAAGCTGATCGTCCTGGACAAGTGTATTGGCCGTGGTAACTATACTCTAATTGACAGGAGTCCAGTTGCTGCAGTGCTGCCGAAGAACAGTACGTGGTAGTTTTTCAAGTCTTTCTTGTCACGCTGCTGTGGTGTGCTGATTAGAAGTTACTTCGTTTTGGCAATCAGTGGGCTAAGGGGTTTCCTGTTAATTGCCGTGGGTGATGAAGGTGGTCGTGGTGCAGCTTGTAGAGAACAGAGCCAGGCACTCAGTGTGCCTGCTCCCTAGCTGCTTGTGTATTTTGTCCAGTCGAGGCTTGCAGGGAACATGAAGTAAGCCCTCAGGGTTATTCAGAATGAAAAACGTTGTCTGGACTCCCAGCTAGAAGTCTAAAACCAGTCTGGGTTGCTGTACAGCTTTCATTATTGTGAATGGAGCTTTAGCTTCTGTATCTCGAGTAGTCAGTAACAGGTGTGACTCATGATGCAGCTGGTCTCAGCTTCCTCAAGTGCAGCCAGGCTGAAGCAAAGGGAGCAAACAAAGCCGTCTATAGATCAACAAAAGGTTTTATGCTCACTGCTCTGGATAAAATATTGGCTACTATAGGGTATGATTTGCTTCCTCTTGATTTCTCTGCTTGCACTTTGCTCCTCGCTCCCCCAGAAGCACAGGGTAAGCTGAATTGTAGGTTCTCAGCCACAGAACACCTGAGTTCAGGGGGAGCGAGCTGTGATGTCCACCTTGGTGCATGTAGCATTTCATCAGGGATGGGAAGCAATCACTGTCTGCCTTGTAATGAGTAATTGTCTGGGGTTAAAAATGGATCTCGGCTTTAATGACAGATAATTGCAGTAAAAAAGACCTCGTTTCCAGTTGTTTCACATGCATTTTTTTCTTGACAGATAAAAAGTATGTGTACAACCTACTGAAGCAGTGTGATGATCGTCACATGAAAGTGTACCTCAAAGAGGAAATCCCAGACAGGTTTCATTATCGCCATAACAAGAGAATTCAGCCCATAATCCTGGTTGCAGACGAAGGCTGGACAATTGTGCAGAATGAGGCCCTGTCAAAGCGTAAGTCTGAGCTCATGGTGACTTACACTGGCAGAAGGTTTTGGTTTGAGCCCAGCAACCCATGGGCTGCTCCTGGTTTAGCAAGTGGAGTCAGTGCTCCTTTAGGAGCATCTCAGACAGCATTTCAGTGTTCTCAGCTGGGACCTGGGGGGTCCCAACAGCAAAGGAAGAAAGGGTTTAGATATCAGGAAACACTTCTGTACAGAAAGGGCTGTTAGGCACTGGAATGGGCTGCCCAGGGAGGTGGTTGAGTCCCCATCCCTGGGTGTGTTTAACAACGTCTGGATGTGGTGCTCAGGGCCGTGATTTAGCGGAGGGCTGTTAGAGTTGGGGTAGGATGGCTGGGTTGTGGTTGGACTGGATGATCTTTAAGGTCTTTTCCAAGCTGAGTGATTCTGTGATTCTATGACTCATTCTGTTGGCCGAAACACTTGGCCATGCTCAACTTAATAGCCTGAGATGCACCTGTAGGTTTCCCTTAGGCACTTAGCAGTTTGTATTTCATCACTTCACCAGTGTGTGGTTTAAATGTTTATATATAAAATACACATATGGGGGGTGGGGGGGGAAGAAATTAAAGAGTGGGTGGCTGGGCTGGCTGCTGACAGGACAGAGCAGTGCAGTGCAGCTCCTGCTGCCACCCTGCTGCCTGTGCCCGTTGTTTGCACAAAGGTGCTGCCTGTGACAGAGGCATGTTTGTATTTCACTTCCCCCCAGCATCTGCCACTCGCCTTCCAATTGACATTTAAGGTGTTGAAGTGTTTTCCAATAGAGCTCAGATTCCATTTCACATAGCTAAAAATAGCTGATAAACATATAGAGAGGAGTAACAGCACTGCATCAGTGCTCGCCTCATTGAAGTGAATCGCCTTTCAAAACAACTTTGCTAGCTGTGGCTTCCTAGAAGCAGGAAGGGGAGGTGTGAGCCTGCCTGGCTGTCTGCTGCCCTCCCCAAGTGGCAGCACAGCGATTGGCAGCAGCACCAGCTCTGTGCCCAGCACTGTTAGCACAGCCTGCACTCCCCCTTCCTTAAACTCCATTGCAAAATCGCTGTTCAAAACAAGTACATGGCAGAAGAAAAGAGTCTAACCAAGAAATGTAGGAGTACATTAAAACAGGTAACTGCACTGTGTCTTGTTTATGACTCTGTAGTAACTGATGCAATGGTGGGGAGTGTTAAAAGGAGTACTGAAAGCACACTGCGGTGGTGAGTGTGATCTAAAGCAACAGCAGTGTGACATCTCAGATGGAAAGCTTCTAGTGAAGAACTTAAGGAGATGAGCCACGGAACTGCTAGTAAAGAATGAGCCATGAAGTGAGGTGCACTCACTCCTGTCCTGTGCTGTGTGGGATTTCTGGTACCTGCCACAGATTCTGCAGGTGTGTTATTAGGGAACTGGACCATGGCTGATACAGAAGTCACAGTGTTTGTTACCAACCTACCAGATGCCCAAGTACCAGCGACCTGCAGCCACAAGGTTCTGTTAGATGCTTCTGGCTTTATCCCCAGGCTGTTTCTTCTTGTGGTATGTAGGGATTTGTTTTGATACGCCTTCACCTAAGTACCAAATCTGATAAGCAGGATCAGATAAGATACCTGAACTGCAAGCCATCGATGGGAAGGTGCCTGGCTTTCAGGAGGTGCCTGCTTTGCAAAGGGGAGGGGTCTTCCAAAATGTAGGAAATGCAAACTTGTGTTCCAGCTGTGAGCTTGTGGAGTGGTTACACCCTTCTCAGCTCTGGCAGGGATGGAGGGGGAACAAGGGTTAGTTGGGGTAGGGGAAGCTGAAGGCTGGTATGGGAAAAGACTGCTGGGGAGGCTGGAACAGGAAGCTCTGGGTTTCATCAGTGTGTGATCCAGGTGCTGCCTGTGGGATCACAGAATGGCCTGGGTTGAAAAGGACCACAATGCTCAACAGTTCCAACCCCCTGCTATGTGCAGGGTCGCCAACCAGCAGACCAGGCTGCCCAGAGCCACATCCAGCCTGGCCTTGAATGCCTACAGGGATGGGGCATCCACAGCCTCCTTGGGCAACCTGTTCCAGTGCCTCACCACCCTCTGGGGGAAAAACTTCCTCCTAGTGCCTGCCTCAGCCCTTGGTTAACGTGCCCTGTGCGGTGGGGGATGAGGGGGAGGGGAATCCTCGACATGCAGACAGAAGCTGCCATGTTACCTCTTGAATTTGCATTTCTCCAGTAGGTGACCATGGTTATGACAACACTCTCCCAAGCATGCATCCATTCCTGGCTGCTCGTGGGCCTGCTTTTCGTCGGGGTTACCAGCAGAGCACGATAAACAACGTGGATGTTTACCCAATGATGTGCCACATCCTGGGACTGACGCCGCAGCCACACAACGGCACTCTGAGCCACGCCAAGTGCCTGCTGGCTGACCAGTGGTGCATACACCTCCCAGAGGCTATTGGGATAGTGATTGGGGGGCTGATGGTACTGACTACCTTCACCTGCATTGTAATCATCATCACAAAGAGCAGAGTAGCTCCTCCACGTCCGTTCTCCCGGCTCCAGTTACAGTCTGATGATGATGACCCTTTAATTGAATAGCGTGTGCTGAGCTGAGCCTGGCTTGCAGAAGTGATTTCAGCAAGCACCTCTGATCTTGCACTGCAGGGCATTCTTTGATGCACTTTAACAGTGTAAAATACTGTACAGCCCAAACCTGCTCACTTCTGTGTGTGTGTGTGTTACCTGATTTGTAGTCCTGTGCCAAGATGTTCAGAAATCCTCAACGGGTCATTTTCTGCTGCAGGAAGTGCTTAAGAAAATAAAGGTGTTTAATTTTGCACTCGAGTCGTTGAATGCTTTTAAAGCTGAATTCCAGAGCTGCTGCTTCGGAGCCCTGTGAGAGGCGTTCTGAGGCGCAGGCTGCTCAGTGTGTGCCTGCAGCAAAGGCTGTGCAGCCCTACCTACAGGCTGGTGCTGATCATCAAGCAAGGACTCCAAGCTCTTGTTTTAAACGGGCAATATAAAGGGGAAGGTTAAACTTCAGAGATGAGACGATCCTTGTCTGTGGTGTCTGACTGGTGTGGGCTCAAAGCTGTGGTGAAGACCAGTGCCAGTGGTTTTCTCATTTTTAACTGTCAGGTCCAGCAAGTTCCCATACACAAAAAAGAGTCTGATTTAGAAAGCCCTTGTGGTACCTCCTCTTCTAATGAGGAAAGAGCGTGAGGTTAAACTGTTAACACAGACCTCGAAATAGAACTGTGGTCACCAAGTCCTTTTCCTATGTTTGACAGTTTGAAGAACCACTGCACTGAAATGAGAGAGCTGAAGTACATGGCTGTGTGCAGTGTGGCTTCTTCCAGAGCTGAAGCTGACTCGCTCTCGGCTATCTACCAGCGCTCCTGGATGACTGGAGAGGTTCCAGAGGATTGGCGGCTTGCAGATGTGACTCCCATCTACAAGAAGGGTCGTAAGGAGGATCCGGGGAACTCCAGGCCTGTCAGCCTGACATCAGTGCCAGGGAAGGTCATGGAACAAATCCTCCTGGGAGAGATCGCACGGCTCGTGCATGGCATCCACGGGATCAGGTCCAGCCAGCATGGGTTCATGAAAGGCAGGTCGTGCTTGACCAACCTCATCTCCTTCTACGACTGGGTGACCAGACTGGTAGATGAGGGAAAGGCTGTCGATGTAGTCTACCTAGACTTCAGCAAAGCCTTTGACACAGTCTCTCTCAGTATCCTTCTGTGGAAACTGGCTGCCTGTGGCTTGGACAGTTTTACCCTCCATTGGGTAAGGAACTGGCTGGAGGGCCGTGCTCAGCGGGTGGTGGTCAATGGAGTTCAGTCTAGCTGGCGACCCGTTTCAAGTGGTGTCCCCCAGGGGTCGGTGCTGGGGCCCATCCTGTTTAATATCTTTATTGATGACTTGGATGAAGGCACTGAGTGTACCCTGAGTAAGTTTGCAGATGACACCAAGTTGGGAGGTGGTGTCGATCTTCCATGAGGGTAGGGAGGCCCTGCAGAGGGATCTAGATAAGCTGGATCGCTGGGCTGAGGTGAATGGGATGAGGTTTAACAAGGCCAAGTGCCGGGTCCTGCACTTTGGCCACAATAACCCCATGCAGCGCTACAGGCTTGGGGATGAGTGGTTGGATGACTGTGAAGAGGAAAGGGACCTGGGGGTGTTGGTTGATGCTCGGCTGAACATGAGCCAACAGTGTGCCCAGGTGGCCAAGAGGGCCAATGGCATCCTGGCCTGCATTAGAAATAGTGTGGCCAGCAGGAGCAGGGAGGTAATCGTCCCCCTGTACTCAGCACTAGTGAGGCCGCACCTCGAGTACTGTGTTCAGTTTTGGGCCCCTCACTACAAGAAAGACATTGAGGCCCTGGAACGAGTCCAGAGAAGGGCAACGAAACTGGTGAGGGGTCTGGAGCACAAGCCTTATGAGGAGCGGCTGAGGGAGCTGGGATTGTTTAGTCTGGAGAAGAGGAGGCTCAGGGGAGACCTCATTGCACTTTACAACTTCCTGAAGGGAGGTTGTGATGAAAAAGGGTCTGGCCTCTTCTCCCAGGCAAATAATAGGACCCGAGGAAATGGCCAGAAGTTGTACCAAAGGAGGTTTAGGTTGGACATTAGGAGAAACTTTTTCTCTCAGAGGGTGGTCAGGCACTGGAATGGCCTGCCCAGGGAGGTGGTGGAGTCGCCATCCCTGGCAGTGTTCAAGAGGCGCCTGGATGAGGAGCTACGAGATATGGTCTAGTAGCTTGTGGTACTAATAGGAATGGGAAGGCGGTTGGACTGGATGATCTTGCAGGTCGTTTCCAACCTTGTGATTCTGTGATTCTGTGATTCTGTGAGTTTGGTATTAGCTGCAGCCTGCCTCTGAGCACCTGGGCCTGGCAGACTGGAGGTTACTTGCATACAGAAGAGATGAGGTTGGCATGGAACTGGCAGGCATGGTGAGACTGAGCTGTACTGTCCGCTGTGCTTTCTTCCTTGGCTGCTAAAGCAGATGGGCACAACGTACGCCTCACTGTTCTTCCTTTCCTCCCCCAGACTGCTTCAGTCCTGCTGGGTGACCGCTGCGTGCATCGCTGCCGCAGGGCAAGGTGACCTCAAGGCACGGACAACCAGCAGTGCAAACGTGCTGCAGGACCGAAGCGCGGTGCCAGCCTGCTCTCACCAGCTGTTGGTACAGGTGAGGAAATGGGGCCTTGGCCCATTGCTCCAGGTCACACCTTTGGAAGGGAATTGCTACAGCTCCTCATAAACCCTTATTTCCTCCTCCCTCTATTGCCAAGAGTAACTTGCTTTACAGGGAAGTTCTACTAAGTACTAAACAAGGAACAAAGTCTTCTCATTGCATCGCTGATGATTTTCCATTCCAAGCAGAGTACAGCACGTAAGAGCATTAAGCATTCTTTCTAGAGCAGGTCCTTGCTGCTGTGCAGCCATGAAAATGGTGAGCATCCCCTTCCACATATCCTTCCTGATTAGCCAAGGCTTACTTTATCTGCTTCACTTAGAATAAATCTCAACCCCAGGGTGAAGATTTTAAGTGTTTGGGTGCTTTTTCCCCCAGGTAACTGGGAATGCACCATAACTTTAAGGCAAATCACTTACAGGATCACAGTAATCACACCTCACAGCTCTCTAGGAACAGAACAGGGCTACCCATGTGTGGACATTTATAAAAGCTGAGTGCTCTCAGAAAGTGCTTCTGCACTTCTGAGCCAACCTTCCTCCACTAACACAGCACTTGCAAAGGAGCAGTACTGGGTAACACAGCAGCTCTCCTCACCAACTTCACACAATCACAGAATGGCCTGGGTTGAGAAGGCCCACAATGCTCATCAGTTCCAACCCCCTGCTGTGTGCAGGGTCGCCAACCAGCAGACCAGGCTGCCCAGAGCCACATCCAGCCTGGCCTTGAATGCCTGCAGGGATGGGGCATCCACAGCCTCCTTGGGCAACCTGTTCCAGTGCGTCACCACCCTCTGGGGGAAAAACTTCCTCCTAAGACCCAACCTAAACCTCCCCTGTCTCAGTTTCAAACCATTCCCCCTTGTCCTATCACCATCCACCCTCACAAACAGCCGTTCCCCCTCCTGTTTATACGCTCCCTTCAAGTACTGGAAGGCCACAATGAGGTCTCCCCGCAGCCTTCTCTTCTCCAAGCTGAGCAAGCCCAGTTCCCTCAACCTTTCCTCATAGGAGAGCTGCTCCAGCCCCCCCAAGTCCTGTTATCACTCTTCTTTATTCTCTCAGGAAGTGCTCATCAGCGTGCTGCGCCTCCTCAGGCACCATGGCTGTGGTCACCAACACACACAATGACCTCGGTAAGCTGAGCTGTGTGAGACAGTAAGACCAGTTCTCCTTCCCTTAGTAATACAGGGTGTTTCCTATTCCATCAAGGAAAATATTACCACATCCATCTCCATAAACAAAATATACTGTTACATATGTAACTCCACATACTTGGCTTCAGTTTGTTCTGCTGTTGTTTCTTCAGTAGCACTGGCTGAGGTTGGGATAGGAAGTACTGTGCAGGGTGTGGGACTCAGAAGATAACGCAGAACGCTGTGATGATGGAACGCTCACACTGAGGATGACTGGACTCAGTGCACACATTTTCCCATCCTTTGTCAGCCGCTGCTAAGGTTGGCCGAATTTTATGGCTGTTTGTGATGTAATCTGTCAGGATGACATCCTTGCTACAGACACTCGTGTTGGGGTGAGCGCTGGAGCCTCAGACACCTCCTGTCTTCCTTCAAGCAAACAAGCAAAAAGCCACCGAAAGGCACTGTGGATAGGTTTATTAAAAGCACCTCCAGTGTAAACACAGCCTTCAGGAGAAAGAGAAGCACAAAATGCTCTTCTGCAAAGCACACTGCCAGGTTCTTCCTTCACAGTGCCAAAGGGAGATGTCACATTGATTCCTGGCGTCTCTGAAAGCCTGACTGAACACTCTCTGAGTGAGCCTATTTATCTTCCAGGAAGCAGCTAGCTATTTCACCTCATTTGAATCCCAATTTTCATCTTCAGGTGGTGAGTTTATCTAACTCAGAAGTAGCCAGCTCGCTGCTGTGCTCCGTTTATCATCATGGTACAGCGTCCTACTGCCTGGGGGTGAGCAGAAGCAGCTCCTGTTGACCCTTCAGCAGCCGCAGTCAGCCCACATGTCAGGAGCTGTGCCAAGGCTGCAGATGCTGGGCTGGCAGCACGTGGCAGCCATCCACAGGGACTGGGAGGTGCAGGTGGCACTTCAGACCTTGCCTTGTCACCAGCTCTGCATATGCAGTCATGCACACAGCACCGCTCGCTCCTTTGGACTCTCAGGGTGCTCCTTTCCCTTCCCTCATCATCTGCTGAGCAGCGAGCAACAAAACCCAGAGGCTGTACTAAGAGTGCCACAGAAACAAGCAGCTCCCACCCCCAGATTCCCATTTGCTTATTTGTGGCCTCTGAGCTTTGCATTCCAGCAGAAGTCGTGTAACAACGAGCTGGAAAGGCAGCGAGCAGAAAGGAGGAGCCAGAACACAGCCAGGAGCATGAAACAAGTCAGGAACCTGTTTGAGCATGATTCTTCCTAACAGTGAAGCAGGGGCAGAAATCCTGCAGGAAGACAGAGAATAGCATTATGTTTCTGATCTCAAACTGGCAACTAAAGAGAATCACTAAACTTGGACAGGGCGAATGGAATAACTGATGGAAAAAAGCATGGGGTCTGGGTACCTTGTCAGAGCTGAACAGGGCATGAAGCCTACTGTTTTACAGTGGAGTCCTGGCTGGTGCTGCAGGAGGAAGCAATGTGAGCCGTGCTCCAAGCTAATTCTGCTTGCTGTCATGTATAATAGCTATCTGAACTCCGGGAAAACAAGCTCAGAGAATCGGGTTACGCGTGGAGTTCTCACCTCCTGCACCACAGACGCCAAAGTTTCCTTTTACAGCAACTCCTTCAGTTGGTAATGAGAGCGTCCAGGCCAGCACTGCTGTCTGTGCCCATTGGGAGGGGCTGGCAGAGAGAGCTGCCCCATCCCTGGAGGTGTTCAAGGCCAGGTTGGATGGGGCCCTGGGCAGCCTGGGCTGGTCTGAAATGTGGAGGTTGGTGGCCCTGCCTGTGGAGGGGGTTGGAGCTTCGTGATCCTTGGGGTCCCTTCCAACCCAACCATCCTGTGATTCTGTGTGATAACCCAATAGCCAGTGCAGTCCCCATGGATTGCAGCTCCCCATCTGGCTTCAGGTTACTGAGTCACAAATCTATCTACAGCTTGAGCGTGCTGATAGAAGGAAGATCTGTGACAGTCAGTGGCTATCCATGCAGAGCACTGCTCAGCCCTGATAACACCTTCAGATCATCTCACTTCTCGTAAGCACAAAAGGACACGGGGCAGGATTGCTCAGCAAGAGACAGATTTGCTCACTGTCCATTTTAGCAATGTAACTCAGGCTCCTGCCAGAGCCAGCAGCAGTAACACAGCACTGCTCCTGTCAAGGCTGATGGCATCGCTGCTGCTAGCACCGCTTCTGCTCAGGAATGGCCTTAAGTTGTGGCCTCAACTTGCACCAGGGGAGGTTTAGGTTGGATCTCAGGAAACACTTCTATACAGAAAGGGCTGTTAAGCACTGGAATGGGCTGCCCAGGGAGGTGGTTGAGTCCCCATCCCTGGGTGTGTTTAACAACGTCTGGATGTGGTGCTCAGGGCCGTGATTTAGCGGAGGGCTGTTAGAGTTGGGGTAGGATGGCTGGGTTGTGGTTGGACTCGATGATCTTTAAGGTCTTTTCCAACCTGAGCTATTCTATGACTCTATGATTCTATAAGTGGACTTTCTGGGCCCAGGCCATGGCCCATCTTACCAGGCTGTTCCCAACAGATTCATTGTATGGCATATCACACGTAGGAAGGCCTCCAGTACTTTCACATGCATTCCAGGCCACGCAGCCACTCTGGTTTTATTGATATTTATTTATATATCTGGTTTCCTTCTCTCTGGTTTGTTACCCACACTGGGATGGCTTCTTCGCAGAACTCAGAATTACAGATCTCCCTTCCCTGAATGCAGCTATGGGTGTTGTTCAAAGAGAAAGCTTCATTCACAACAGGATCACACACCTCAGTGGCAACCACACCGTGGCTTTCTGCACAGAGACCCACTGCATTGTACAGCAATGAGAAAATCCTTTGTTATGGACACATCAGTGATCTGTTTAACACCAACACCCCTGTCCATGGGTGGATGTAATCCCACTGAAATCCATCAAAAGAGACCACCAACAGCTTGGGGTGGTCCTGCCTGCAGAGAGGAATCCCAGAACGGCCCGGGTTGGAAGGGACCTCAAGGATCATGAAGCTCCAACCCCCCCCCACAGGCAGGGCCACCAACCTCCACATTTCAGACCAGCCCAGGCTGCCCAGGGCCCCATCCAACCTGGCCTTGAACACCTCCAGGGATGGACGGGGCATCCACAGCCTCTCTGGGCAGCTGTTCCAGCACCTCACCACTCTCACAGTAAAGAACTTCCCCGACATCCAACCTCAATCTACCCTCCTTCAACTTCAAACCATTTCCCCTTGTCCTGCAATTATCTACCCTAACAAAGAGCTGACTCCCCTCCTGTTTGGAGGCTCCCTAAGCACTGGAAGCAGTAAGCACACAGAACCACGTGGCCAGGGCTCTGCAGGAACAGCTCAGGGCTGTGCTGGGGCAGCCTGGCATCTGCTGAGATAAGCGGGCTTTGGTGGCACTCTCCTGCCTGACAAAGTCAGAAGGACGAGCAGCCGAGCTATTCCTCGCATGCAGATCCTGCCTGCCCTTCGCACACAGGAACGAGGCCATTTAGACACGAACTGACCTATGTAACACCCCCGCCCTCCTCCCTCCGCTTCCACTCACGCTCCCACCATGCAGCACTGCTGCACTGACCCCGCACACGCGTCATACAGGGCAGCGTGCAGCTGGAGCCCTGCAGCCAAGCGCTGCAGCCTCCGGACGGATGGCGGAGCACTGCCTGGGGAACGGAGGCGGCTCACAGCTGTGAGCGTGGAACCATCGCCCGTCCGACACCACGGCGCACACGGGCAGGGGCAGCAGCACGGATGCAAACAGCAAACCGAGCGTGCAGATCTGCCTGTGGGATGCACGAGGCAGCGAGCACAGAGCTGTACCCCGAGGCGTTTGCTCCTCAGCAAGAAATCAGCGTCCATCCCAATGTCGTGACCCGAGGGTTTGGAGCAGCCATCGCTGGGACGAATCGCCGGACGCAGCGCCGGGGCGGACACCCCGCAGCACCGGCGGGGCTGCTCCGAAAGTAACGCCTCCTATCTTATGACGTCGGCCCAAGGCGTCAGAGGCGGATGTTGGTGTGACGGGTGGGGCCGAACCTCCGCACCGCCCTCCCGCTCCGCGCTGCTGCCGTGTGACCGCCGCGACCCCGCCGTGACCCGCTGACTTTACGGCGGCCCCGCCCCCTCCGCTCCCAGTGGACAGCGGCGCTGTCAATCAAAACTGGGTGCCAGGGGAGTGCGCCCCCTGCCGGCACTGGGAGCCGCGCAAGCGTCGCGAAACGCCTCGGCGTAAGGGGGGGAGGGTCCGTGCAGCCTGCGAGCCCGTCCATACAGAGTGGGGTTCTGAGCCCGGCCATACAGCGTGAGGTTCTGAGCCCGCCCGTACAGCGTGAGGTTCTGAGCCCGGCCGTACAGCGTGAGGCTCTGAGCCCAGTCATACTGTGTGAGGTTCTGAGCCCAGTCATGCTGTTTGAGGTTCTGAGCGCAGGGACCTGACTCCAGGAGCTGCAGGGAACCACGGAGTCAGGGGGGCTGGAAAAGCCCTCTGAGATACCTGGTCCAGCCCCCAGGCCCAGCACAGCCCACCCCCGTGCCCACTGACTGCATCCCCCCGTGCCACCCCTCCGTGGTTCTGGGACACCTCTGGGGACGGTGACCCCATCGCTGCCCTGAAAGAGGTGAGAAGAAAACCCACCTGTAACATTACAGCTGTGCACGGGTCGGGCATCCCTACAGCACAACGTGGCCGTGCCGTTAGGGGCAGTGTGGGCACACCGCCAGCTGGGCTGGCTGGGACCTCCCGGTGAGGATCACACACGGACGAGGAGTTTGCTAATTCCACCACAGTGTCTAATACAGTAATAGAGCTTCACTGAAGTACAGCGCTAACGTGAGGGGCCGTACAAATCACGTGGGTAAAACCAGCACTGATCTGTAGTATAGAAAGATGTGTCACAGCTGGAGAACAGGAGCCGTGCCTGGGCACGCAGCAGCACGCAGGCTGCACTGCCCATCACCGAGCAGACCCTCACAGCCCCGGCTCTACGGACAGCATTCCTTTCAGCTGAGAACCACCGCAGCCCTCCCAGAAGATGCACTATATGAAGAATAGCCCCGTTTTGGCAAGGTCTGCTCGTTCGCTTGTTCTCCTTGCCAGCACAGCTCGCTGCTCAGGAGCACTGCAGTGCTGCTTTAGGGGCCGCCATCTGACTGTGAGCAGCCATGGTGCGCTTCCCAAAGCTTAGGACAAGGCCCTGTGGCTGCAGGGCGGTGGCAGCAGGAGCGCAGCGCCAGGCCGTGCCGTAGCAGGAGGGGATGCTGCTGGCACATCGTGCAGTGCTCAGCAGCAGGGAGCTGCACGCCACCCCCCCAGCACCCAGCACAAACCTGGTCTGTTTGCCTGGACCCAGCGTGCGCTGCCCACCCACGTACAGACGGTAATGCCCTCAAACAGAAGCCCTGGGGCCCATGTGGCCCCTGCTACAAAGCCGGGCCCGTAGGCTGGGCACACAGCAGGAAAGCCCTCCCAGTGCGGAGCTGAGTGACCGCCACGAGATGGAACAAGGGACACTCCTCACACTGCAAACTCAGCCACCGCTTTCCAGTGCTTGGGACGGCACGGCACCGATTGATGCGAGGCACCATAAGCAGCCGCTTTCCATCTGTCACAGCGAACAGAACCTTTTCCCGGCCATTCCCTCCCTGCTGCTTCCCACCACGCCGCCACAAACAGCACACAAAACCATCGTTTGCCATGTTTATTTTTTTTAAACTAAGCTCTGAATTATACAAGTGTAAAAGTGGTTAATTAGCCCGTAGCTTTTTCACACTCCTATAAAATATGACTAAATAGAATATCTCCAAAGTATGTACAGGGCGATGGCAAAGCTGTCGTGCTCCGTCCCTGCAGCTCCGCAGCGCTGTGCACAGAACAGTCATTGGCAGAAGCTCCTTCCTGCTGCTGGGGGACACCAGGACAAAACGAACGCCTTCCCTCCGCGCCCCGTCGAGCTGCTAAGCGTTAGGGATGCTCTGCAGTGCCACAAAGCACCTTCCAGTGACTGTCTGCACTCTCGTTACAGAAGGGATGCTCCTGCTGTGTTTTCTTGCTGAAAATAATCACAGAGCCACAGAAAGGCCTGGGTTGCAAAGGCTCACAATGCTCATCTGCTTCCAAGCCCCTGCTGTGTGCAGGGCCGCCAACCAGCAGCCCAGGCTGCCCAGAGCCACATCCAGCCTGGATGCTGTGTACGCAGGTGTGCACGCCTACACTGGTAAGAGGGGGCTGCTTTCGCTTAAGTACAAAAATCAAGGCCACAGAAATCCTCCATTCCTTTGACTGGAAGGAAGGCAGGCTGCAAGGCGCCGTTTCCCCCCGTGCTGTAACAGCGCGGGCAGCAGCGCGCAGCTCGCAGCGCCTCCCGGCCAGCAGAGGGCCCGCTCTGCACGCAGGCTGTGCCACACAGCAGCAGCAGCTCCGACAGGATCCCTTCTTGGGACGCCGCCCTGATGTCATTCCCTGACAGCCGAACTGATCTGGTGACCGTGGAGGTGGGACAGATGCTGAGCACAGTTACAACAGGCTTGGAACTGCATTCCTCCTTCCAGGCTTTAATGAACAGAACTGCGCTCCACCCGCTCCTGGGTGAGCACTACAGGTAATGAGGAGCTGCCATCGCATTGGAGCTGCTCTTACACCTGTCTGTATGTGCACTTCCAGGAGGGAAAGCTTGAGACCCAAAGCAGGACAGACTGATGTCACTGGAGGCCAAATTCCATCGTTCACAACCAACAGCTCTGGGTACGTGGATGTAATGACAAAATTCAGCCTCGGACATTTTAGGTGTAACAATCTGAAGTATGAGCTGCGGGCAGGTCTCTGCTCACTGACCCGGCTGAGGCACGCCTCAGTTTCAGCACGGATGGAATCGTGTCCTTCGGTGCCAGGGATGATGCTGTGGTCTGGTTCTAGGAGAGCTGGCACCACCCCGATGGCTACAGCTGCTGCTAACAGTGCTGCAGAGCAGAGGCTGCCCACAGCAAAGAGCCCAAGGAGCGGGGAGGGAACAGAGTGAGGACAGCTGACTTACAGTGGCCAAAGGGCGCTCTGTCCCATATGGCACCACGTGGAAGGAGTTTGGAAGAGGCAGGGAGCTCATCTTGCTCTCTTGCACTGCTGGGGGAGAGCTGGGCATCGCTGGGGGTGGTGAGCAACTCCTGGTGCACCACCTGTTACGTTCACATACATACACACACAGTCGTAACTGTTTTCCTTTGCTCTACCTTATCTCCTCATCTACCTTTATCTCAGCCCACCAGTTGTGCTTGGTTTGTTTTCCCCATTCCCTCCCCATCCCACAGGGAAGGGGAACGAGCGAATGAGCGCCTGGTGCTGAGCCACCAGCTGGGGCAAACCACGAGAGGCCACAAATTAACATCACAGATCACAGAATGGCCTGGGTTGAAAAGGCCCACAATGCTCATCAGTTCCAACCCCCTGCTATGTGCAGGGTCGCCAACCAGCAGACCAGGCTGCCCAGAGCCACATCCAGCCTGGCCTTGAATGCCTGCAGGGATGGGGCATCCACAGCCTCCTTGGGCAACCTGTTCCAGTGCCTCACCAGCCTCTGGGTGCATTTGTGCAACCCCTACACAAAGCATCAGCTGTCTCATCTAAACATAAAAACAAGCACAAGAATAAACTGTGTAAGCAAGCTTCAATCTGCTACTCAAACAACACGTTAAGCAAAGAGCCAGTTGGCCCAAATCCACTTAACTCCAAAGCTGTAATGCAACTTACAGGCTTTACCCCAACTGCCTCTAGTTATTCTCAATGCTGCTATTTCTCATTTGCTTTTTCCAACAGATTTTCACACAAGGACCACAGGCTTACCTGGTCCTAGCTTAGAAACTGCATAAAGGAGGTCGTAGTTGATGACAGGTGTTGCATCGTCTATGGGCTGCCACCCTACAGGTGGGGAGGCTGGAGGCGAGATGAGAAACTGTTTTGCAGGCTGTGGCGGAGCCAAATGAAGCTTGTCTCCATCTGTCTCAGACGCCTGAATCTTTAAAGCATAACAAAGACACTGTTAGGTTCGGATGGGGAAATGGAATGATCACTCAAACCATACGCTTCCAATCCCAAGCGCCACCCGGGCGGGCTTTCAGCATCCGTCCCTGCAGACGAGGCCTGCAGATGGATCTGCTCTCACCCCTACAGATGGCTCCCCTGCAGTAGATGGGCTGTGGGGGGCGTTATGTGAGCAAAGCTGCGCTGTTTGTGCCTCCTGTATGCGTCCTCTGAGGATAAGTGCCAAGCTTTTCCTGTTTCCACAGCTGCTAAGTTCAGACTTGTGAAGCTAACCGGGTATTGTTGAGCTCTGCTGGTTTAAGGTCCCAACTAAAAGCAGATATGGATTAGAAACCA
>JACDJE010000394.1:49166-60674 GCA_016647715.1 Pavo muticus
CAGCACTGCAGATGGGGCCTCACGAGGGCAGAGCAGAGATGGACAATCACCTCCCTGTCCCTGCTGGCCACCCCTCTGCTGATGCAGCCCAGGATGCCATTTGCTGTCCGAGCTACAAGAGCACACTGCTGGAAGCTGTTCATTATTTACATGCTTAATTGAGTTTTCCTGGTCCTCGGGTATTACTTTTTACCAAATCATAGGATCACAGAATGGCCTGGGTTGAAAAGGCCCACAATGCTCATCTGGTTCCAACCCCCTGCTATGTGCAGGGTCGCCAACCAGCAGAGCAGGCTGCCCAGAAATCAGTGCATTTAAACCAGTGTATTTAACCTAATATTCCTCACACGTTAGAGACACAGCACTGTGACTCTGGCTTATGGAAACAGTGCGTCCTTTCTGATAGTTAAGGCGTAGTTACGCTTTTCATTGTGCTGCTGGAATGGAAGCTGGCTGTGAGTGCCGTGAGGAGCACAGCGCTGCCTGCCGTACGGCCACGGGAGCCCGAGAAAAGCTGTGCTGGGATTTGTTTTGCAGTGAGATCCCAAACATGGTGAACACACAGCTGAGAACTGCAGTGCTATTTCAGAGCCGCCGCTGCAGTTAACTGGAATTGATCTCCCTCCCAAGTGCTAAAAATAGGAAGAGGAGCACACAGTGGCTTCTCCTGCTGCTCCCAGCAGGCTCCTTCAGTCAGGCTGGATCTGACCTTCACGCAGAGAGTGGAACAGCGAGGGATATTTCACATCCCGCTGCTCCAGCACAGGGATTGATTTACTGCCCAGACAGCGAGGGAATTCGTTTACATGTTTCTATTTATAACGCTGCTGCATCAAAGGGAAAAAAGGAGTTCTTGTTTCCCTTTTGTTCAGCAGTTTAGTAGCAAAGCATCAATTCTGGGAGTAATGCAGGACTAAGAGTCAGCCCTGACAGCCCTCGTTTGTTGGCATTCCAGCCTAAAGGAAATAAAACGCAGGAGTCTCAATTAGAATCATAGAATCACAGAAGAGCTCAGGTTGGAAAAGACCTTAAAGATCATCCAGTCCAACCACAACCCAGCCAACCTACCCCAACTCTAACAGCCCTCCGCTAAATCACGGCCCTGAGCACCACATCCAGAAGTTGTTAAACACACCCAGGGATGGGGACTCAACCACCTCCCTGGGCAGCCCATTCCAGTGCCTAACAGCCCTTTCTGTACAGGAGTGTTTCCTGAGATCCAACCTAAACTCACCCTGGCACAACTCCTATCTTCCTGGATACATGCTGTGCCCCTGGGAGAGATCCCATGGGAAAATACAGCCCGGTGGCCCTGCAAACCTACTGACCCAGAAGCACCTCCCTGCACCCCACAGCCCTGGGCACGCTGTCAGCCAGGCAGTGACAGACCCAGGGATGGGGTGCCTGCAGCGGGTGGCTGCTCTCACAACATGAAAGCAGCAGCAGTAGAGCTGCAAGGACAACTCTCCTATTCCATAAGGAGCTCAAAAATGAACCCTATTTTCATGAGCTCTCCCCCCCACCATGAAAACTGCTGTTAGATTTGATCTGAAGTGCACTGGCACAGGCTGCCAAGGAGGGGGTGGGTCACCATCCCTGCAGGTGCCCCAGAGCCGCAGATGTGGCACTGAGGGACGTGGGGCGGTGGGAAGGATTGGTGGCAGGAGGATGGTTGGGCTGGATGCCCTTGGAGGTCTTTCCCAACCTTGGTTGTTCTATTTCTACATGAAGATAATTCAACATGCCGTTTTTCCTTATAGGTTTATGAATGTAAATTAGACTAATTTCTAAATGTTATCTTTAGGTCTGGAACTTGAACATTTTCCATCGTATGAATTGTAAAAGGGATGCTCCAACAGCACTCAAAGAGAGCTATCCATAAATACGTGGTGATTAAACTGAGAAGTAAATATCTCCTGGGAAAGTTTAAACTTCATCACATCAGCATTTTCTAAAGGCGAGCACCTCGCACAGATCCCAACCAGCTTCACACCGTAACACCCAGCGAAGGTGGGAAGATAAACCTGTCTGTATTACCCACTGATACCTATTTTCCTTTTCAGAGACTACACCTTCATCACATTCCTTCTGCATTACATTTTCAGCAGAAGACCAGCAGTGCCAACAGAGCAGTCATGCAGGGGTAGGGGAATGGTGGTCCTCTGCCATCAAACTTGCTAGCATGAGACATTCTCCACCCTGTCGGACATGCAGTGATGCTTAAATCATTGAAGGATTTTGCATCTTGGAAAGCACGACTGAGCAAGTGTGATTTAAAGCAAATACTCCTCAGGTTCATAGACAGGCATAGAATCACAGAATGGCCTGGGTTGAAAAGGCCCACAATGCCCATCAGTTCCGACCCCCTGCTATGTGCAGGGTCGCCAACCAGCAGACCAGGCTGCCCAGAGCCACATCCAGCCTGGCCTTGAATGCCTGCAGGGATGGGGCATCCACAGCCTCCTTGGGCAACCTGTTCCAGTGCCTCACCAGCCTCTGGGTGCATTTGTGCAACCCCTACACAAAGCATCAGCTGTCTCATCTAAACATAAAAACAAGCACAAGAATAAACTGTGTAAGCAAGCTTCAATCTGCTACTCAAACAACACGTTAAGCAAAGAGCCAGTTGGCCCAAATCCACTTAACTCCAAAGCTGTAATGCAACTTACAGGCTTTACCCCAACTGCCTCTAGTTATTCTCAATGCTGCTATTTCTCATTTGCTTTTTCCAACAGATTTTCACACAAGGACCACAGGCTTACCTGGTCCTAGCTTAGAAACTGCATAAAGGAGGTCGTAGTTGATGACAGGTGTTGCATCGTCTATGGGCTGCCACCCTACAGGTGGGGAGGCTGGAGGCGAGATGAGAAACTGTTTTGCAGGCTGTGGCGGAGCCAAATGAAGCTTGTCTCCATCTGTCTCAGACGCCTGAATCTTTAAAGCATAACAAAGACACTGTTAGGTTCGGATGGGGAAATGGAATGATCACTCAAACCATACGCTTCCAATCCCAAGCGCCACCCGGGCGGGCTTTCAGCATCCGTCCCTGCAGACGAGGCCTGCAGATGGATCTGCTCTCACCCCTACAGATGGCTCCCCTGCAGTAGATGGGCTGTGGGGGGCGTTATGTGAGCAAAGCTGCGCTGTTTGTGCCTCCTGTATGCGTCCTCTGAGGATAAGTGCCAAGCTTTTCCTGTTTCCACAGCTGCTAAGTTCAGACTTGTGAAGCTAACCGGGTATTGTTGAGCTCTGCTGGTTTAAGGTCCCAACTAAAAGCAGATATGGATTAGAAACCACCAATTCCTGCACCAAGGCCTTGCCAGTGAGTCCAGAAACTTCCCTGAAGGTTTGGTAGATGTAGATGGAGTGATAAAACAGTCTGTCGTGTTCCTCGGTCATTTGCAAATCATGACACTAATTGTATTGCCATTTTAATTATCTGGTTTGATTCTTGTTCTTTTTTGGAGGGTGTTATTAAAGAAGCTTTGGCACAAATGAATTATGCCACAGCTACAGCCATACCTGAGCAACTTCACCAGCTCAGAAGCAATACTCTGGATTCACATGAAAGGAGGCTGAACACCCTGCTCCACGTGAATGGATTTTGTGCCACCCCACGCTCCCCAGTACTTCTAGTTCTGGAATTGCTCACTGGTCCTGGCTCAGGGCCATACAGACACCCGCTGTGCTGCTTCCACTTACCCTTTCCCTGGACACGACTAATAAGCCCTAAGATGGCATGCACTGAAGAACTCAGTGCAGATACCTAAATGGCTTCGCAAGAAATCAGTTTAGACATGGGGAGTAACCACTAATACGCATGATTTTGTTTTTCTTGGGTAACCTCAGACTTGCTATTAACCTCTTGATCGTTCAGTTAGACTGAAGTAACTCCAGCCTGCCTACCAGCAGGTTTTGAAACCTTTCAGACATAAATTCTGAGCCACGTCTAGGAGATCAGGGCATGCAAAAGGGGACTGAGGTAGATTTTCAACACCTAAATCCAACTGTAAGATCTGAACTCACCTAACCCTCTGAGAGCACTGGGTTCTTACAGCTGCACTTTCCCACCTTCCTAAGAAGGTTCTGCGTAGGTCAGCACTTATCCTGCCTCAGCTGTAGAGATTCAGGATTTATCTGCCTCTTAGTTTTGACTAAGATCTTCAGAACAGATCCTAAGCCCTCCAGAGGACTAACAGCTGGAAGCACACGTCATTACTTCCAGGCGCCAGTCAGTATCCCACAGACCACAGAGGCCATGGCTTTTTCTTAACACACGTTTAGAAGAGACTCTCAGCTCAGGATTCTCAACCTCCCTCGCTCTTCCATGTCCCAGGTGGGACATCTGGGCTCCTCTCCCTTGGCCAAGAAGAACAGAACCTTCACCTGCCACCTCCATCAGATGGATACAGTCACGTCCCCGGGCTGGGACATTCCTCTGCTCCCTCCCTTCTCCCTTTCACTTGAAATGAAGGAGGTTTTAATTCTGTTGCTGGATTGGGTGGGTTTTTTGGTTGTTGTTGGGTTGTTTGTTTGTTTCTAATAAAAATTCACACATCTATTCAGTCAGACCTTCTCCTTCCTTCTTCTGCCTAACTGAGGCTCAAGGTTCTGCTATTCAGACCGACTTCTTTCATGACCCATTACTTCTGTTTTCCGTATGGTTAGAGAGTTACCCACAGCACACATCCAATGCTGTACGTCAGTTCTGTGTGCTGAATGAGCAACCTGTGTCCCAAGAGCTCCCTTCAGTTCACTGCAGACCAACTGGGCAGGCACAGCTCAGGCAGCACAGCGACGTCTGAGTGATCTGGCAGCAGAAATACTGGGCAAGGGAGAAACACCTCGTTTTGATTCAGCTTTATTGGGCAGTACTTCTGCAAAGGCACCCACTAACACAGAAGTAGATAGCAGACCTCATTACCTGCGCGAAATACAACTTTAACTTCTTTCCTCTGAACTGTGTTTCATGCAGCTCTATTCTGGCACGAGCAGCTGATTTGGGACTGCTGAAATTTATCCGCACGCGTCTGAAGCTCTTGAACAGCTGGAATGTCACACAGTCGTCGTAGGCGCGGAACAGGCCTTCGAACTTCTCCTGCGAATGGAAAAGAAGTAATGCTGAAGATTGAGTTTGTGTGGGGAGGTGTCAGCCTGCGAAGCCATGAGCTGGGACTCGGTGACAGCTGTGGAGGCAGTCGGGGCAGCAGCGCTCCTGGGGGCGGCTGCCCGCTGAGGAGTAAAGGCTGCACAAGAAGCTACAGAACGCAGTGGTCTGAAAGGGACAAAATCTGGAACATAGTGGGGGAAGGAGGCTTCAAATGGAGAGCCCAGCAGCAATTACACCTCTTGTGAGCGTCGAGCAAAGCCGTGATAGCACAGTGACTGCCCAAACAAAGCTGCAATGGGCACCCAGCTGGAAGCGCCGGGCAATGCGATCTCATCGGGACAGAAGCTGACATTGTGCTGAATGACAGCAGGGTCAGCAGACAAAGTCAGGCCTGCTGTAACTGAGGGTTACTTCCAAATCTGTGCTGCTGGCACTGCGTATCACAGAGTCATAGCATCACAGAATGGCCCGGGTTGGAAGGGACCTCAAGGATCATGAAGCTCCAAACCCCGCCACAGGCAGGGCCACCAACCTCCACATTTCATACCAGCCCAGGCTGCCCAGGGCCCCATCCAACCTGGCCTTGAACACCTCCAGGGATGGACGGGGCATCCACAGCCTCTCTGGGTGTGTTATGTTCTTCTGCCTGTTCTGTCATTTAAATACTCACAGCACATATACACCTATTCCTCGAGAGTCACTGCAGCAGCAGGAAAAACAATTAGATAACTGAAAACTGACCTGTTCTACAGACCAACGTCAGGCTTAAAATTGTTTAGCTACAGAACAGCGTGTTCCAAAGCACCTGGCATAAATATGAAGATGTCAGCGTTGTACAGGGAGCTCTGAGATGTAGGGTGTCAGTGGGTAGAACTAGAAATGAGCAGAAAACTCCATTTATGTCATCTGATCAACACTGTTCTCACCTGTTGATCTTCCAAGCAGGACCAAGGGCCCAACATGTCTTAGGAAGACGTGCCTGGGACTGTGAAGCTGTACCAGGGACACTAAGAGAGCAGTGGGAGCCCCAAGGTCAGCACGGTGTGCTGGCTGAGGAGTTAACCAGGAGAGCAGATCACAACAAGGAGCATGAAACTGACGCACATGACCAGATCTCATAGAATCACAGAATGGCCTGGGTTGAAAAGGACCACAATGCTCATCCAGTTCCAACCCCCTGCTGTGTGCAGGGTCGCCAACCACCAGCCCAGGCTGCCCAGAGCCACATCCAGCCTGGCCTTGAATGCCTGCAGGGATGGGGCATCCACAGCCTCCTTGGACAACCTGTTCCAGTGCATCACCACCCTCTGTCTCATTCAGTGCCAGCTCTGTGGTCTTCTTCCCCAGAGCCGACATTCCACCTCTGGCATCCCTTCAAAAGAACCTCCCCGTGGTCTATTAAGCTTTCATGATTTTCATTTCATTTTGCCTGACCTCGCTCACCTCTCCCTCTCACCACAGGGGATACCTGGGAGGAAACAAAGCGCTCGGCGGTTTGGCTGAGGGTGAATAGAGGCACACAGGAATGCCACAGACAGCAGGAAGCTGACAGGTTTGCACAAGCAGCTCTAGTCCTACCGCCTACCATTCAAACTGCCTCCATTTCACACCTCGGGTTGTTTTGCAGCTTTTTTCTTACATTTCTTCACAATTTGATTTTCCTGAGCTGAAGCCCCCCTCAAGTGGCATCTGTCTCCAGGTCAGCAGCCCCTCAGCCCTGCCATGCTTGGAGTTTGGGTCACAAAGCCTTCGCTGGGACCCAGGGGACCGGTGTGTGTAGAAGCCTGCACAGCTCTGCATCACCTGCGTAATTAGTAGCAGTGAGAAGCTAATTAAAGCTTACATCTGAAAATTGCCTATTCTGTCTGTTTCAGCCTTCTTAAGTAGTGTTGGTTGGTCTGTTTTACAGCACCTTAAAGGAAACAAGTATATATGCACACACACACACACACACACACACACACACAGGAGACAATCAGTGCATTGTAACAGCAGTCACACTGGCTACAAGCAAGCAGCAAGGAGAACATTTCCTAGCCCCCTGCAGCAGCTCTGCTTAACCACAGGTCAACAACAAGAAAACCACTGCATGGACTAGGGGAGTATCTCTCCATTGCAACTGAACACGAAGTAGGAAAACTATTTTCCCTTCACCAGCACAGCAGGGTTTCCTTGCACTGGGCCCCAGGCAGCTTTAAGGTCCCCTCCAACCCCAGCCATCCTATGACTTTGTGGCCTCAAATGTGGGCCCAAGAGCAGAGAGCAGAGCCAATGTTCTGGGCACAACGTTCTGAACACCACTGAGATCCATTCTCATTAGGCACCAGAAGGGACAGATGGGAGTACCTCCAAATCAGGCTGGTGAAGCACCAGACACCAAGCGTAACACTGGGAGAACATGGAAGCTCTGCAGACTTCATTCTGCTTGCTTCTCAGTTCGATACCGGTGCAGCTTTAGAGATCTCATTTTGATTAACAGGCCCAAAAACACCAGGGGGGGAGTGGAGGGAAGTCAGGCCCTCAATTTCCTAGGAGCACAAAGCAGCCTACCCACAGCACAGGCACATCTCCTGCACCCACTGAGGCTGCACAGCACATTAAGAAGACTCGTAGTCTGAAGGTTTTGCACATTTTCAGCTGATAATAATAATGACCTCAGCAGAGGTCATTAATCAGCAGCGGCAGCTAATGGGCCTCAGCTGCATCTTGAGCCATCCCAGCTCCTCCCAGCTTGATATTAACTCCCAGGAAATGTCTCATGCCTTAATTGCTATGGCCTGTGTCTTCTAATATCTGCTCAGGGTACTTATTTGGCTAAAAGTCTTTCAGAGCCATTCTGCTCTATAACAGAATGTACCACACGTGCTTTAAGGACTTAAGCAAGTTCTCTCCCTTTCAAGTTCGGAGGATAAATAATTCAACACCCACAGTAATCTCCATTCAGGACTTTCAAAGTGCTCTCAGGATCCGGGATTGGTAAAAGGCTTTTAAGGAGTCTCTGAACTTCCAGCACACTTTCTAAACTTCCCGAAACAACAGGAGGAGTCCAAGTGGAAGTGGTGGCATTCTGTACTGGAGCGAGTGGAACAGCTCTACATAAAGCCATTACACCTCATTAAAACTACAGCTTTTGTTGCTGTGCCCCAGAAGGATTAAGCCCAACGGGAATAGGTTCAGATAAAGGCTGCTAAGATAAAAGAGCAACTTACTGAATAAGAAACTAAAAGGCTTGGCTTATTTAGCAGAGCAAATCCTGAGAGGACACCTGGCCGTCATCAGCAATGCACCAGAAAGGCACAGAGGGCAGAGAACAAGTACTGAAATGAAAGGCTGCGTTGGCATAAAGCAGGCACAGAAAGGTCGCAAACATCAGGATAAGGTTCAGAAATAGCCTTCCAATTACACGGCAGCAGCAAGAGGTATTTCTAGGCCTGAATTTGGTCAGTTCGCGTAAGGGACTGCCACAAAGAACTGCACTGGAAAACACGGCTGCCCGAATTAGCAAGTGAATGGGGTCCTGCCACAGCAAGTTCCTTCCAGCTCCACAGCCTGCCACTTATTTCCAAACATTCCTTTCATGAACAGCTCCGCTCCTACTGTGCTCAGCCAGGGCAGCAGCCAGGGCCCAATTCCAATCAGTGGCGGTCTTCCCACAGACATCAGTGCGCCTTGGATTGCAGCCCTAGAACTCAGCACACAGATCCCATGTCCTTGTTCAGTGTGTTGGCACTCATTATCGCCGCTGTCACACACTGCAGTTAGGAGATGGCTGCGATTGAAACCTTCAGTCTGGTCCTTGTTCCTAGAGCTCTGTCGGCAAACCAGACAAACATTTTTCAATTATTTCCACTCTTCATGTTCATTACATAAAAGAGAATCATACAATCACTGAATGGCCTGGGTTGCAAAGGCCCACAATGCTCATCAGTTCCAACCCCCTGCTATGTGCAGGGTCGCCAACCAGCAGACCAGGCTGCCCAGAGCCACATCCAGCCTGGCCTTGAATGCCTCCAGGGATGGGGTATCCACAGCCTCCTTGGGCAACCTGTTCCAGTGCCTCACCACCCTCTGGGGGAAAAACTTCCTCCTAAGATCCAACCTAAACCTCCCATGTCTCACTTTCAAACCATTCCCCCTTGTCCTATCACCATCCACCCTCACAAACAGCCGTTCCCCCTCCTGTTTATACAAGCTCCCTTCAAGTACTGGAAGGCCACAATGAGGTCTCCCCGCAGCCTTCTCTTCTCCAAGCTGAACAATCCCAGTTCCCTCAACCCTTCCTCATAGGAGAGCTGCTCCAGCCCTCTGCCCATCTCAGTGCCCTCCTCTGGACCCGCTCCAAGAGCTCCACGTCCTTCCTGTGCTGGGGGCCCCAGGCCTGGAAGCAGCACTGCCGATGGGGCCTCACCAGAGCTGAGCAGAGGGGGACAATCACCTCCCTCTCCCTGCTGGCCACTTGGCCAATCCAAGGAACTAATTGTATACAACAACCGAGACAGAACTTACAAGAACAGAATATGTTTCTCCTGAACTCTGTACTTGATATCAGTTTCCCCAGAAGAAACTCATCTCTCAGAGCTCAGTGCCTCTGTTTCCACGTAGCCACAGCGGTGCTAACACTGCAGATCTCTTGCACGGCACAAGATGGAAGATGAAATTGGACAGACCGTGCAAAAGCTGTGCTCTTCCAGTCTACAAACAAAGCCACCCTACGAACGAAGCAATTCCCAGCTCACAGCACCAAGGATGGGTGGGCTGCCTCAGCCTAGAGGGACAAGAGAGTCACTGATGCAGAACACTGAAATAATAACATACGTTACTTTGATATAATATACATCCTATTTTCTAGGGTCGTCTATCATAATATATGACACCACTTCCAGCAGCTGGAAGTAATTTCACCACTGAGATATGCCAGTGCCACTTAGAGGGCGCTGTAATGGGCTAATGTGGTCGTGCAGGCTCTTGTCGCCTGAGACCAAGGAAGATGGAGGCCAGCTGGGAGAGTGACTGCAGGATGGCCACGGTGGTGAGGCTGTGGCAGGAGGTAAAGGTGGGCGATCTCTGCTTGGGATGCAAAGAATAAGATGCAGCAGAAACATGTTGTATCTCAGGAAGTCAGAAATGGTGACAGGATGGAAACAAACCGCATTAAAATAGCCAACAGTGCTGGTATGAAAAGAAGACTGACAATTAAAAGGTTGGGGCCCAAATTAGGTTATTCAGCATTAGGTCTGTAGAATGGGAAAATGCCAATGGCCTGGAGGTATTCAACAAAGGCTAATTCCTTTCATGAAAAGGTAGGAAGAAAAGGTTAGGGGACAGCAATACACCTTTATTTTCCAAAGGCCATAAAAAGGGGCTCATTTCTAAAAGCTGGTCTCAACAGAACCACCAAGAATTCAGTTCACTTCAGGAGCTTCTGACTGTTATTTCACGAGCCACAGAAGGGAGGGAAGCAGTCTGATGCAACTCAAGGGAAGGGTGAAAACACATTAAATGGCAAGAGCTCCTGTGAGCAGCCAGCGTGAGCAGCAGCCTCAGCAACCGTCCTGTTTTCAGGTTCTAAAAAGAGCACCTTGCCAGCGTGGTCTCATCCTTATCCCCTTAAGAAATAGCAGGAGATTAAAGGTTTATTAATCATGCAGAGATCACCTTAAGGCAGATGTGTCCACATCCCCGCTTTCCATTTCATCTCCCACCAAAGGAAGCTATAGCCAAAAGTGTGAGGTCGTCCTGCTCCCCTCACTGACAGGACGGAGCACTGCCATGCACAGCACTCACACTGGGCACTGCTGCCTCACTGTTCTTGCAGAAAGTTTCTGCTGTTATCAGAAGAGATTCCTCATAATCCAGGAAGGATCTGGGGGTCCTGATGGACAAAAAACTGAACCTGAGCCAGCAGTGTGCTCTTGCAGCTTGGAAAGCAAATGGCATCCTGGGCTCCATCAGCAGAGGGGTGGCCAGCAGGGACAGGGAGGTGATTGTCCCTCTCTGCTCTGCTCTCATGAGGCCCCATCTGCAGTGCTGCGTCCAGGTCTGGGGCCCCCAGTACAAGAAAGACACAGAGCTGTTGGAGAGGGTCCAGAGGAGGCCACAAAGATGATTAGGGGGCTGCAGCACCTCCCCTACAAAGACAGGCTGAGGGAGCTGGGCTTGTTCAGCCTGGAGAAGAGAAGGCTGTGGGGTGACCTCATTGCAGCCTTCCAGGACCTAAAGGGAGCCTATAAACAGGAGAGGAGTCAACTCTTGGAAAGGGTAGATAACAGCAGGACAAGGGGAAATGGTTTGAAGTTGAAGGAGGGAAGATTGAGGTTGGATGTCAGGGGGAAGTTCTTTACTGTGAGAGTGGTGAGGTGCTGGAACAGCTGCCCAGAGAGGCTGTGGATGCCCCGTCC
>JACDJE010000394.1:76845-87598 GCA_016647715.1 Pavo muticus
CACTGGAACAGGTTGCCCAAGGAGGCTGTGGATGCCCCATCCCTGGAGGCATTCAAGGCCAGGCTGGATGTGGCTCTGGGCAGCCTGGTCTGCTGGTTGGTGACCCTGCACATAGCAGGGGGTTGGAAATGATGAGCATTGTGGGCCTTTTCAATCCAGGCCATTCTACGATAGAAGTGAGCCCATTCAGCCTGTAAGCCCCTCAGCACAGCCACAGACTCTCTAAGAGGTACACAGATCAGAAGCGCAGTAGATCCAGGCTTGGTACAGATACACCTTCAATGTGAGAGAAAACACGGAGGGTCAGATAAATGAAGAGCTTAAAAGTACTAGCAGTGTCCTACAGATAAGTCACAGAACAGTCACTGAAAACATGCTCATCTGCAGCTGTTGTCTGCTTTACACTTTACAGGTGTTTTACACACACCTGGCACATCCCCTTTTATCAGTTTTCCCATATCTATACAAATCACTTTGCCCACAAAGGAAATTCTCCTTATCAAAGACATTTGAAACTTTCTGTGTGTAAAATCCTTCATGCCCTCCTGCTCTTCTTGTTTAACACTGTATGAAATAGTTAAAGCCTAAGCAGCAGTTTCAGCAACCACCCAGCCAATGACATTCAGAAGTGCCCTGCTATGTTTTGGATGCAGTCGGCTCTGGGTCATCTGCTTCAGGACTGCCACTGGATGCCCAGCAAACGCTTTCATTCAGCAGCACTTTGTGACACTGAGGTCCTTCCCTCAGCCCAAGAAATATCACTGCCCTGGGAGCTAGGACTGCGTGCAGCTTAAATCACTGCTGTAAATCACTGTCGTTTTTCAACACTTCCAGCCTGGTTATCTGCTAGGAAAGCAAGAAATAGACATCTCAAAGCCTTTCATCTTTATTCATTCACTATAAAAAAAATCAGCTTCCCAAATCTCTAAAACTTAAGTACATCAATAATTTACTTCTGCCTAGCACAAGCAGCGTACTTGTTACTATTATGGCCCCTTGTTTGGCTTTGATCCCAGCTGTTAGCATTAATAAGGCTTTACTTTCTTTTCCCTTCAGCTCACGGATCCTGTGGTGCTGGTTCAGGGACCAGCAGCAGCCTGCAGGCAGCCCTACAGTCCAGCTGATTGTGAAGCTAAAGGCAGTGCTTCTCACACTTCATACTTTTCCTCTCAGGATCTGTAACAGCGATGACATCTCATCTTACAGACCAGAAATGGACATCTGAAAAGCCTAACCAGGCTGAAGAGACAATGGCCCATCTGCAGCAGGAGACCTCAACCACGCTGTGGCCACATCAGTGCAGAGCCCAGACTGACCAGCTGCTGCTCCACGGGATCACAGCGAGTCAGGAAGGTTTCGACACTACTCACAGCCTGACAGCGCGTTCCGGCAGTGCCTGCCTGCTGCAAAGCGCCCCGAGCACCAGGTGGGGCCACGCTCCAACCCACAGCAACAGCTTCACAAGCACTGCAAAGACAGCGCTGGCACACTTCTGGTGTAGGTGCGCCCACCCTATTGGAGTTATGAGGTGACGTTACTGCAACAGCGACAAGTTGAGCAGTGTGAAAGCGTCAGTCAGAATACCTGCTTTCCACACCTCCTGTGTGCCACGTCCAGCTGCCCTGCCAAATAACAAAGGTGGTCGATTTCACAGGATCACAGAATCACAGAATGGCCCAGGTTGGAAGGGACCTCAAGGATCGTGAAGCTCCAACCCCCCCCCCCCACCACAGGCAGGGCCACCAACCTCCCCATTTCAGACCAGCCCAGGCTGCCCAGGCCCCATCCAACCTGGCCTTGAACACCTCCAGGGATGGACGGGGCATCCACAGCCTCTCTGGGCAGCTGTTCCAGCACCTCACCACTCTCACAGTAAAGAACTTCCCCCTGATATCCAGGGGAATGACATGACATCAGAGGGATGGCTTTGTTGTTATTAAGTTGGCTGATTATCTGTCCAACTCTTTACAAACACAAGAAATTGGTCATACATGACTTCTCTCTGCAGCATGATGTGCTGTCTTCTTGCTGTTAGTGGATCTGCACACTGTGCTCCTCTTTCCTCTTAGGCATTACAGAACTTTTCTTGCTCTACTTAAAATTCACCGATATTTGAAATCCATTCTGTGACGCACTGGAACAGGTTGCCCAAGGAGGCTGTGGATGCCCCATCCCTGCAGGCATTCAAGGCCAGGCTGGATGTGGCTCTAGGCAGCCTGGTCTGGTGGTCGGCAACCCTGCACAAAGCAGGGGGTTGGAACTGGATGAGCATTGTGGGCCTTTACAACCCAGGCCATTCTATGATTCTATGGTTTTGCACACTAGATTGTCACTTCACATATAAGTCCTTGAAATGCTGATCCAGCCACAACAAGTTCGTAATGTACGTCCCATCTGTCCTCTGCATCAGGATGGATAATCTGCATTACGCTCTCAGAAGTGCCTTTTTAACTGCTAATTCTAGTGCCCTCCTTAGCGCTCAGATAATCTGCTCAGGAGACACGATTCAGCAGCTCCGTAAGACTGGAGAAGATGACTTTACCAAGAAAATAACTTCCCTCACCCATCTGATCTCAGACTGCCCTTTCAAAAGCTCACCACATCATCTCCTCCATCAGAAGTACTTGCCGCGAACGGGTTTTTCCATTAGCTGCTACCACTGAAATCTGAACTCAAACCCAAATGACCTCCGTCCATTTGCTGAAAGGAGTGGCAGCAGAACACTCACAGTTTCACACACTGCATCTCAACCTGCTTGGAAACTTTCGAAAGTGCATACAGAGTGTTCTTTAGTAGTCATAATGACTGCTACATGGGATGATAAGAAGTAGGGAAAGCGATTCCTCCTCACGTTCTGGAAAGATGAAGCAGAAAGGCAGACAAAGTAGAGATATGTTGAAAATAGAAGAGGTCCTGGTAAGGCTTCCAAAGTACGTTCTGCCACAAGCATGTGTAGCTTCACTCAGCCCCAGCCGGCTGCTCAGTCCTGTAGGAGACACGTAATGGCAAAGCCTTCTGAGCAGCGAGTTGGAAGAAGGGCAGCAGCCCAAGGAGCACTGCATGGAGGTTGTTCCCTGCAGGCAGGAAGGGAGCCTCCCAAAGGTGCTGGAACACTGATGAATTTTCAAGATTACTTTACTTATTTACTGTTGATCAATGATACTAACCTGCTTGGCACCAACAAAAGTGCACAGGGGGAAAGTCCTGTTTAATTCACCTTCCCTCCTCTTATGACACCCTGCTGACCAAGGGAAGTCAGTTGATGCCATCTTTTTACATTTCACTAAAGCTTTCTGTGCTGTTTCTGACAGGATCCTTCTGGAAAAAAAGGCCAGCGTTCAGCAAGGCAAAGACACGGGGTGATGGGTGATGGGTGATGGGTGATGGGTGATGGGTGATGGGTGAACACCTGGCTGACAGGCTGGGCTACAAGGGCTCCAGTAACAGGGTTACATCAAACTGGCAGCCAGTGGTGGGCTCCTGCAGGGCTCCATTTTAGGGCCTCTTCAACGTTTTCATCAGTGGCTTGGATGAAGAACTCGAAGGAACACTGTGTAAGACTGGATGGCACTAAACTGAGAGGAGCTGCTGACTCCTTGGAGGAACAGGCCTTGCAAAGAGACCTGGACAAGTTGCAGGCCTGGGAAATCTGCAGCTGGGATGGGGCAACCCTGGTGATAAGTACAGACCTGGGGATGAGAGGCTGGAGAGCAGCCCTGCTCCTGTGGCAGGGTGCTCAGGAACCAGCAGGGCGCTCAGGAACCAGCAGGGCCAGCCCTGCCCTGGGAGCACCGGACCCAGCGCTGCCAGCGGGCCAGGGGAGGAATGTCCCACTGTGCTCTGTGCAGCCTCACCTCCAGCACCGGGTGCAGTGTTGGGTGCCACAGGCCTAAAAGGACACAAAACTGTTAGAGAGCATTCTAATGAGGGCTACGAAAATGGAGAAGGGCCTAGAGGGGACCTGTGAGGGGTGGCCGACGCCCCTTGGGCTGCTGGGCCCCGAGCAGAGCAGGCTGACAGGAGGCCTTGTGATGGCTGCAGCTCCTCACAGGGAGCACTGGGACACTGCTCTCAGCCACAGGGAGGGGTTTGGGGGTGCTGTGTGGAGCCCGGGGCTGGAATCAATGTCCTCTGGGGGATATGGGGTGCCTCTGAGATCTGGTTTCCCACTGCACCATTTGCTGCGCAGGATCCTTCAGTGACAGTGGGGCTGCTTACTCAGTCAGAGCTAGTGCTGTCAAGGGCTTCTTTTGAGCACCACCAGAAGTACCAAATGAAGGCAATTAAATGCATCTTAGGAACGCTGATGTTATGAGAAAGTGATCCGCTGTCAGGAATTAACATGAACAAAGCAGAAATAAACTTCCTATCTAGACAGCAAGCATAGGCTGGAGTCAAACTTTATGGCTGTACGTGCTTTGGGATGCACTGCCAAGGAGAAAAGGGGGAGAGGTTTGCTATTTGGCCAGAAAAAATAAGAATTAAGCCTACACATGCAGCCCTGGCACCACTCTAATATGTGGATGGACAACAGAAACCCTGCAACAACGGAGCAGCAGTCAGCAGCAGTCAGCCACTTTGCTTGGCCAGCTTCTCAGCCTTGGCAATGTGTGTTATTCAGCTGTCTGATAAACCCTGCTACTCTTTTTGCTCAGCATCTCTTCACTGCTTGAAATCACACTGTCATGGTTGTTGCATTCTGCATACGATAATATCTTCCAAAGCAAACATGTTGCTTGGCACGTGAATGATGAAAACTGAGCAGATTATTTAGATATTAAAGGAAGAACCAGCCAACCGTAAAGCATATCCATTAATGTACAGATAAAGTGTTTGTTAAAACAGGGGTGGAACAGACATTTGTCTGAAACAAGGCAGCTCCTCTCCACATCAAACCTTAGGTCATGTTAAGCAGCAGCACACTGTGGGTAATGCTTGAGAGAAAACGATGCACGCACACAGACCTGCAGAGGAACATCACTGCACACCACTGCAGACCTGGAAACAACTCAGCCCACAGAAGCTTCCCGGGGGAAAAGAACCTCCCTGTCTCCTTCTTCCCACAAAAGCACACAAAGCAACCCAGAGGATCTGGGTCCTTTACTTGGGTCATAGAAGATGTCACAGATGGAAAACGTTATATAAAAGTAACTATCAGGCACAGAAAATAGTATCAGAAGAGGCTATAAAACAGGTCTTTTAGCTAACAGGATTCTTCTGGCAGTCATGCTGCTGTTTGCTCCCCTCCTTATCTCTGGTTTGTTGGACTCTTATCGCTGTGCAGCAGTCCCCTCCCATACATCAGGGTTACACAGCTGAGGAGAAGAATCTGAAGAAGGGGACGCAGAAGCTCTGCACAGGACCTGCGCTGTGCTGGTGGGCAGCTGCGCGACCCAGAGGGCAGCAGCGCTTCCCTCTACAGCTTCCTTCACTTGACTCCAACCTTAGAGCATGTCAACTGCACGCCTCAGAACATCTCCGAATGAGTCACTGCTACCAACGGAGAACTGAAGTGGTGCTGAAAAACCTCCAGAGCCAAGGATTCTGTTGTGCTAGATAGGCAGCCAGCCATGCATCTAACCTTTGCACAGGCAACTGCAAGGCAGTGGCTGATCTCCAAAGCACACGTCCCAGACAGCTGCTGTCTGCATGGCAGCGTTTGCACTGAACAAGCTTACCGACAGAGATCCTGCACCAGTGGGGATTCATCCCCAAAGCAATACAGTCAGAACACTGCAGCTGGTTTTATCTCTTTTTGGTGCCAGGCTCACCTCCACACCGCTTTTCTCCTGCATTAAGATAGAATCATAGAACCATAGAATGGCCTGGGTTGAAAAGGACCAGAATGATTGTGTAGTTCAAACCCCCTGCTGTGTGCAGGGTCGCCAACCAACAGCCCAGGCTGCCCAGAGCCACATCCAGCCTGGCCTTGAATGCCTGCAGGGATGGGGCATCCACAGCCTCCTTGGGCAACCTGTTCCAGTGCATCACCACCCTCTGGGGGAAAAACTTCCACCTAAGATCCAACCTAAACCTCCCCTGTCTCAGTTTCAAACCATTCCCCCTTGTCCTCTTGCTGTCCACCCTTGTAAACAGCCGTTCCCCCTCCTGTTTATACGCTCCCTTCAAGTACTGGAAGGCCACAGTGAGGTCAACATTCCTGTCTACATTACCTTACTGTCTTCAGGTGCAAACTCCACCAATCTGTGTCATTACTGTGCCTTCTGTTTCCTTGTACCTTGCTGTCCCTATCACATCATGTTGCCTGGCAGAATGGCACATGTGAAAATAAATGAAGAGTGTGAAGAATTAATAAGTCTTGCTTACAGTAATAAGTATGAGCTTAAGTTCTCCGCCAGTGTTTAAGTACTGTCTAGAATTTCTCTGCTAGAAATAAGATATTAATTAACGAATTACTTATGTAACAAACGATACAAAATCATCACCTAGAGGTGCTGAAAGAAGAATCTCAATGACCCAGGTGAACTACAAAGCAGAAGTCCACTCTGTGATTTCTATGTCTGTCTTCAAGTCTTCAAGTTTGCTAATTGCTGACATCCAGGCACAGTACAGATAGCAGCACCCTGATCAGCACGACCTCATTACTGGGCTAGAAAAGGCAACTCAAAGCAACAGCGGATAGAAACCGAACGGCCTGCTGGCTTCATGGATGGCAAGCCATGGGTGTAAGCACAGCAGCCAGCTGCCAGTTTCAGGGCACCCATACATGCCTCTGTTTGTAGAAAGGATGAGCCACTAGATGTGCTGAAACTAAAAAGCTTTGCCTTCTGCATTAAGTAATTATTCTCCCGTTTCCCGGGGCCAAATGGAAAAAGAGCATTTCCGAGTCCGGCTGCCAGATGCTAAGGGCACTGCAGGATTAAGGTCATTTCCATGGGTGGAAGGGCAGCAAGAAGCTTGCTCCACTCTGAACCCCGCAGCGCAGCCCTGCACTTCTGGGCCACTGCTCTGGAAAGCAGCAGCCCCAGCTCCATTACCACCTGCTCTATGGCACAGACACAAGCCTTGCACTTCCACTGCTGGCCTGGGGCAGCTCCTGGCCACAACAGCAGCACAGCCAGGCTGGATCTTAGGAGGAAGTTTTTCACACAGAGGGTGGTGAGGCACTGGAACAGGTTGCCCAAGGAGGCTGTGGATGCCCCATCCCTGCAGCCATTCAAGGCCAGGCTGGATGTGGCTCTGGGCAGCCTGGTCTGCTGGTTGGCGACCCTGCACATAGCAGGGGGTTAGAACTGATGAGCATTGTGGGCCTTTTCAACCCAGGCCATTCTATGATCCTATGACTCTATGTAACTTCAGTTTGCAGTACTTGGGTCTTCCAGCTGAATGCAGGGACTCCTGTGCTTGCTTTTGCTCTTTTACTGCAACTTCCACACCCGTCTCTTCTCAGAAACGGATTTCTTAAGGTCACGGTTTAGTGGGCATGGTGCAGATGGGTCGACAGTTGGACTAGATGATCTTAGGGGTCTTTTCCAACCTTAATGATTCTACGATTCAACTAATGATTCTATGATTCAACTCTTTGAAATGGTAGATAACAGCAGGACAAGGGGAAATGGTTTGAAGTTGAAGGAGGGAAGATTGAGGTTGGATGTCAGGGGGAAGCTCTTTACTGTGAGAGTGGTGAGGTGCTGGAACAGCTGCCCAGAGAGGCTGTGGATGCCCCGTCCATCCCTGGAGGTGTTCAAGGCCAGATTGGATGGGGCCCTGGGCAGCCTGGGCTGGTCTGAAATGTGGAGGTTGGTGGCCCTGCCTGTGGTGGGTTGAAACTTCATGGTCCTTGAGGTCCCTTCCAACCCAAGCCATTCTGTGATACTGTGATACAGTTCTTCCCTTCCAACCTTAAATCTTGATGATTCCCTTATCAAAGCAAACATAAACACGGTGTGATCGCTGTCAACCTAGAAAATGGAACGGAGCCCTTTCTGCAAACAAAAGCACCAGTGTCTTTTATGCTGAACTTCTTGTAATAGCTCCCCCCACCTTTGAAACATCAGCAGTGCTCAAGCTGCAAGAAGGAGGATGCCCCGGCGCTGGGCCCTGGCTGCAGCAGCACTGCTGGCTGCCTGTGACAGCAGCTTGCTGGCTGGTAGGTGAACGCCGGTCTGCACGGAGCCGTGGGTCAGCGAGGACAGGCTGCTCTCAGCATCTCAGCCAGATGCCTCCGAAGTCGACTTTCTAAGCTGCAGTGCAGTCTGCAGTGCAGTCTCTGATGTAAATATGCCCAGAGTCTTTGCACTCACTTTAAACTCGGACATCAAGAATAAGACAGTTTTAACCAAAGCAAACAAAGCACAGAAGGTCCAAGTAAAATGGCACACGAAAGGGATTTCGATCCCCATAACATCCCTGTAGCCCTTTAGTTCACTGTTACCCCGTGCACTTCAAGCCTTGCTTTCCAGATGCTGCAGTTTAAATCAGGCTACTCTAAGTCCCATCAAAGTCAATGGAAAGCATTCTGCTGATTTAATGGAATCTGGACGTGTACTTTCTCACTGCTGTTATTCCTTGTGCAGAGGATACAAGAAGATCCCTACAACTTTAATTCCTTGCGTAGCCCGATGTCAAACATGGCACTAAAGGACAGCCACTCCAGCTCTCAGTCTCCCTGTGCAGTTAATGTCTGAATTTCTCTACTGCAGTCTGCCATGTAAGAAGGCAGTAATAGAACCCACGTCTTACCACTCAGAACAGCCCAGGAAATGCGCCCCGCTGCAGGCAGGGCCATCCAGCTCCGCCACCCCTCACAATTACTCTCTATCAGTTTCATCTCTGAACACAATATTGAACTGCAAAGAGAAAGCCTTTTAAATTAGCAGGACTCCCTTCTGGAACCTGAAAGCATTTGTAGAAGTACGTGTGAGACCCAACAAACCAACAGGAACACAAATCACAACCTCCTGCAAATGAAAACGTTTCTTCCAGCTATTTCCATTGACTTCAATGTGCGACTCAGAGTTAAACAGAAGGGGGGTCTGAATCTGACCTCACATCTGTGCAGCCTCTTCCCCCACTTCCTTGTTTTCATTGAGGAACACAGCAATCAGATGAGAAATGGAATGCTGCCTGTGCGTGCCCCTTCAGTGAAGTGCTGCAGACCACTGTATGATGCCTACGAGCTCCTTCAGATGATCTGTGAAAAGCATACTTAAAATTCCTCTTTCAAACTTAATTTGCAGTGATTTTCCTGCGGTAATATAATGAATGAGAAAGGTAATTGATTTCAACAGTAAGCAATTACATACAATGATTTTTCTACAGCAGATGTCTAATTAAAAGACTATGAGCCCGGCACATCAAGCCTTAGAACGGAGCCCTGGGTTGGAGGTATTCACACGGCAGGAGAGGCACAACTTTCTGCACCCTGCGATGCTGCAGAGGCACCACTTGCCTCCAACTTTAACCCTTCCCAAAGATGCTGCTCCTGCATGCTCGGTGTGGGTCCGACGGCAATGAACAGCTCTGCTCGGAGGAGCAAAGCCACCCGAAGGTGGTCGATACCGATAAACAACAGTCATGGCATGGCTGATCTGAAAAGTGACAGCGGGCTAAAAATAGCTGTGCAAAACTAACAGTGAATGACTGGTGAGGAAGATGAGGTGTGCACACACACAGATGTCACTTACATAACCCGCTCCTGACATTGCTACAGAGCAAGCAGCAGGCTCTTCCTTCAGCTTAGCAAAACACCCTACAGAGCAGCATTCCTTTCCCGTATCTCTCTGCTAATTACCAGACCATTTAACTGCGTGCCTGCTACTACTGCAGCAGAACCTCACCTGCCTCTTTGCCCTCAACTGCTCCCTACAAGCCCCTATTGCTCCCCGAGGGTTTTTAGGAGGCGTCTGTAACAGAAGAATCGGAGGTGCATACCTTAACCTCTTGGCTGGCAAAGATCTCCACATCGACCCCACAGGCAACCAGAGTAGAGACATCACAGTCCATGCTACGGGCTGGCATCCCCCCCTCGTGCACACAGAGCTCAGCAGCCTCGGGGGATGGAGCGCTGGGAAGAAGGCAGGAAGCTCCGATGTGCTCCTGCTATCGAATGGCCCCGGATCCTGGGCTGGCTCCGGCCAGCTGCTCTCAGCTCCGTGCCTCCCTCACAGCCAGCAGTGAGCAGGCACAGCATAGTAACGCGCAGCCCATCTCTCACGGCAGTGACATCACTGCCACCACTGACATAAGCGACGTCTATTTTTTCAGCCCTTTTATCTCTCGGCAGCACAGTGGATCAAATTGAACATGATTATGTGCTAAATATGAACTGGGACTAAATCAATTCAAGCAGCGTTCGCTGGCAACTGACTCATAGCTGTTGTTTCAGCTGAGCGCTTATGTTGGCAAAAAAAGGACCGGCTGACACTGAGAGCTCCGCTCCGAGTGTAAATTAACCCAGCATTCCAAGCCTTACGGTGCCATGCATTACTTCACTGTACCTCAAAATCTATAGAATCATAGAATCACAGAATCACTGAGGTTGGAAAAGACCCACAGGATCACCCGGTCCAACCATGCACCCATCACCAATGGTTCTCGCTAAGCCATGTCCCTCAACACAACATCCAGACGTTCCTTGAACACCTCCAGGGTCGGTGACTCCACCACCTCCCTGGGCAGCCCATTGCAGTGCCTGACCACCCTTTCAGAGCAGTAGGATTTCCTAACGTCCAGCCTGAACCTTCCCTGGCGCAGCTGGAAGCCATTCCCTCTAGTCCTATCACTGTCACAC
>JACDJE010000394.1:97578-162412 GCA_016647715.1 Pavo muticus
GCTCATCAGTTCCAACCCCCTGCTATGTGCAGGGTCGCCAACCAGCAGACCAGGCTGCCCAGAGCCACATCCAGCCTGGCCTTGAATGCCTGCAGGGATGGGGCATCCACAGCCTCCTTGGGCAACCTGTTCCAGTGCCTCACCACCCTCTGGGGGAAAAACTTCCTCCTAAGATCCAACCTAAACCTCCCCTGTCTCACTTTCAAACCATTCCCCCTTGTCCTATCACCATCCACCCTCACAAACAGCCGTTCCCCCTCCTGTTTATATGCTCCCTTCAAGTACTGGAAGGCCACAATGAGGTCTCCCCGCAGCCTTCTCTTCTCCAAGCTGAACAGTCCCAGTTCCCTCCACCTTTCCTCATAGGAGAGCTGCTCCAGCCCCCAAAATGAGTTAAAGGCAGTACTTACCTCTGGGTACAGCGTTGCTACATTCAGTTCAGCAAACTCCCAGCACACAGTGAAGCCCTATTTCATGCATAATGCAAAGTCTGATATTTAATAACATTGATACAGATGTGCACCTCAGCACACCTGCACAACCCACTCTGAAAGAGGGTTCTCCAGCACAAGGACTGCTCCTACCCACAGATCTTGTCCCAGCACTGGTGCAGGAAAGCCCCTCTCTTGTTGGCAGGTGCTAAGCTGGAGGATCTGGGGATCACATCCATCCCATCAACCTTCACCCAAGAGCCAAGGCGCAGGGATGGAAGGGCACTTCGGAGAGCACTGACTCACAGCAGAATGCCAGCTCAAAGTACACAGCTCCAAAGCTGTCCCCCACCAGCCTTACGCTGGGCTTAGGGTGACAACCACTGCTCCTGAGAATGGAGAGCAAGGAGATTGTTTTGAAAAGGCTTTCAGCTTTGTCATCTGTTTCATGTTTTGACAACAACGACAATTGTGTGTGGAACTAAAGGGGCACTGTGTGTGCAGATACCCCAGCGGAGTACTTCAGAGTGGATTTAGGAGCAACTGAGCAGATCTACTTGCACATCTACACAGAAATACAAAGCTTTTACTGTGACACGCACAGCCACCAAAGGGGTTCTGGAACTGATGAGAGGTAACTCCAGCTGTTATTTTCCACCACAAGACCCAGCACAATGCAGTCACACCCCCAGGCCCTCCGGTGATGCACACGTGATGATCCAGCCCGTACCTGAATCAGCAGTCCCTTCAGAAAGGCAGCAGCTCCCAGAGCTGGAAGGCAGTGAGCCACGTTGTTCCAGGCAGGGTCAGCCTCCCCTGTGGTTGTGCAGTGTGGGGCCACGCAGCCCTGCCCTGCAACCTTTACTCTGTGCGTGGCTTTGGCTTCTCCCTGGTGTTACCACAGTTTTAACCACAGCCCTGCCTGGTACCTACAAACAGCGCCCCATTTCAGATCCTTCAGCTCAGCTGCCAAGCCATTAAAACAACCTGCACGACATCTTGACCCCCTTTTGCAAGCACACCATTGCTGACTGAGCCTTAGGGAAAGTTCACCCTATGCAGCCCTCACTGTAGCAGCAGCCACACTGCAACAAGAACACTGCCCAAACTCAGAAGCCAACGCGGCTGTGCTCATCATCATTACAAGCAGCAGGATTATTTCTGTTGCAACTCTGCTCACAGGTGCCAACCCTGCTGCTTACAGTGCTGCACAAACCCAGCACAGTTAACATGGAGCCCTACAGCCACGACCCACTGGTGCCTGAATGGGATCCAGAAATAGGCTCACATTATGGCTGACTCCAGTGTCCTCAGCAATGTGCAGCTCCATCTCGTTCAGCCTACCACAAAAGTCAGAGGTATTTAAACCAAGCTCTTTATGTGTCCATGGATAGGATTCTGTTTGTGAAAGGAGGTTTCTATTTATTCAACAGGAAAATAAAAGATAAATACAAAACCAAAACAAAGAAGAAACACAACAGAAAGACTCCAGCAACATTAAATCAACTGTTTTGCAAAGAAAATGCCCAAGAAACAAACCAACCAACCCCCCACCAGCCCAGATCCAACAACTCCATGCTGTCTGCAGCTGAAGATCAATTCAGGCGCACACAGAGCTCCAGGAGCAGTGAGCACCCCCAAAGAGGCCTTGCACAAAACCAGAAGCAGGGCGCTGAAGATGGAGGGGGGTCGAGTTAAACTCCAGGAGACAACAAGAAAGTGCATTTTTCTTAAGTCTTTGTTACCCTCTTTGCACTGAGCACTGGCTTGTGCTGAAGCAGATTACCCTCCAACAGGATGAAGCAGCAGATAAACCCAGCCAGAGGAATGCAACGGGAACAAACTGGAACACGGGACCCAGGCCAGGATCCAGGATCTCAGCACCTCCAACTGCACTACAGCTTAGGCTGTGTGTGTGGATGTGGGTGACAGGCTGGGACTTCAGGGCACTGGGCCAAGGAAGCCATGAAAGCCAGAGGGATATGACATTACCCAATGCCAGGACAGCCCTGCTACATTAACTCGCTGTTACCTGGAGATAACATTCCCAATCTTAACTTCTAAACATAATGGCCACCAAACGTTACCAGTTATGCCTCTTGCTAAGGGGATTTTGACATCTGATGTGTACCTGTGTATGGGAACTGTTGAATCACGGCCTGAACCTCTGATTGACCACCTGAGGCAAGCACTGAGTCAGCCATGGGAGCACAGGTGAAAGCAATTCACCTGTGTGCCTGGAAGGGGTGGAGCCAGGCTGCACCTCTCCTAGACCCCATTTAAGGGCTGACTTCCATGAAGGAAGGATCTCTTCCTGGAGATTGCTCCTTCTGGAGTCTTGCGAGCCTACAACACTGGTGAGCTCCTTTCCTCTCTGTTTAACTATTCTTACTAGCCTGACTTCTCTGTATACTGGTTAACTTTACAACCTGTTAACCTTACAACCTGTTTTAACAGATTAAAACTCCCAACACTGCATTAATAGCTATTAATGAATAGAGCAGAGTCGATAGCTGAAGAAACAAGGTATTAAGGCTGAAGTAGCTACTTGCATAGGGCTTCTCTGTCCTAGGATCCCAGGAGTTACCAAAACTACTGGGAAGATTGAGGTTGGAGATGTCAGGGGGAAGTTCTTTACTGTGAGAGTGGTGAGGTGCTGGAACAGCTGCCCAGAGAGGCTGTGGATGCCCCGTCCATCCCTGGAGGTGTTCAAGGCCAGGTTGGATGGGGCCCTGGGCAGCCTGGGCTGGTGTGAAATGTGGAGGTTGGTGGCCCTGCCTGTGGGGTGGGGGGGGGTTGGAGCTTCATGATCCTTGAGGTCCCTTCCAACCCAAGCCATTCTGGGATTCTGTGACCTCACCAATTTCCAGATGAAATAAAGTTGATACAAGCACACAACAACACAGAGATACGAAATAGAGCATCTCTGAATATCTGAAAGACTCCAGGTGAATTGAAAGTTTGAATAAAGAGAATCATTTAGGTTGGAAAAGACCTCCAAGACGGCTAAGTCCAACTGTCAACCTAGCACTACCAAGCCCCCCGCTAAGCCATGCCCCTTAGTTCCACGTCCACACCTCTCCTACACACCTCCAGGGATGGGGATTCCCCTCCCTCCCTGGGCAGCATTCCCAGCACGAAACCCACTCCATGAATAAACTCTGATACCCAACCTAAAGCACCGCTGGGGCAACTTGAGGCCTTTTCCTCAGCTCCTGTTACTTGTCACGTGAGAAAAACAAACTGACAGATCCTCACTGCCACCTTCACGTAGCTGCAGAGCGATGAGGTCTCTCTTTGGCCTCTTCTTTTCCAGCCTAAGCAACCCCAGCTCCCTCACACACGTCATTTTCCAGCCCCCTCACCAACCTCACTGCTCTTCTCTGAATGTGTTTCACCAGCTCCATCCCCATCCTGGAGCGAGGGGCCCCAAACCAAGCGAGCCATTTGAGATGCTCTCCAACAGCTACACAGCCAGTGATCTTTCCAAGACGAGTTTGATCCCCAAGCTAAAGTTCCTAAAAATTCTGAATTAACTATAATTATGGGGTTAGGGCTTTGAATCACCTCTTCTCATAGCAAACAATGGCTCCTATTGTTTGAAAGTATATAAAATCTACAGTTGAGAGCATCTGTCAGATGAGCCATGTCTGGGCCACCCTTCATTCCTTGGAGGGGAAACTCTTCTCTAAGCAACAGCTGGATGTTCTGTAGGTAACAACTTCCCAGCCCTCACACTTACAGGTCTCAGAATGCAAGAGTCAGAAAATAAATCAGACATTAGGGAATACTTCCCCTCCTGTAGACAGTACTGAGCAACTTCACATGCCACATTTGATAACATCAGAATGCTTCAGTGAATTAAATGGCTGTCACTTAGCCAAGATGATTTTGTTGTCTCATTTAGGAACACACAAGTTTTAACTCTGAGTCAGAACTGCACAACCACTTTTAGTGTCTCAGAACCATTCATAGCTCACAGCCTGCAAATTAAAGGGCAGGGAAGGAAATGAGTGCATGTGGCCACTTTCAGCAGACAGAAGATGGAACGGCTGTTTGTGAGGGTGGATGGTGACAGGACAAGGGGGAATGGCTTTAAACTGAGACAGGGGAGGTTTAGGTTGGATCTTAGGAGGAAGTTTTTCCCCCAGAGGGTGGTGACGCACTGGAACAGGTTGCCCAAGGAGGCTGTGGATGCCCCATCCCTGCAGGCATTCAAGGCCAGGCTGGATGTGGCTCTGGGCAGCCTGGGCTGCTGGTTGGCGACCCTGCACACAGCAGGGGGTTGGAACTGATGAGCACTGTGGGCCTTTTCAACCCAGGCCATTCAGTGATTCTATGATTCTAAGACAAGTCTCTCCCTGTGCCCGGACCATGCAGGACGGTGGCTGCAGTGCTCCCAGAGAGGCACAGGAGAGAGGCTCTGGAAGAGCTGGATTCAGCTCCTGACTGCACAGCCTACGTGCCCTTGAACAGGAGGTGCAGGAACACGCATTGAGAAGAGCTCCTTGTGCTTTATTTGGACTGCAAGCGAACGCTGGGAAGGACAGGTACTCTCCATTAGTAGACATTTAATGGATGATGCTGGTTGGAATAGGCCTGTAATGCGACTGCCTAAAAATGTGATTTACTGTTACCCATAAGCTCTGTTAAAGGTTTCAAAATGCATTTTAAAATCCTTTCCATTTACCCTCGCTTGTCTCCGACTAGCAAGGGTATTTAACATGGCTGTATGTTTTCCTTGTCATTCCAGATGCTTCATCACAGCAAAATGCCCTTGAAAGAGGAGGCTGGAATAGCAATGCTGGCAGACACCAGCCTTATCTCCCAGCAGCAGCACTGCACAGGACACGCAGGTGAGAGATTTAATGGCCGTGCGGAGAGAAAGCAGCGCCTGCTGCCAAGCCAGGAGCAGCAGTGCAGTTCAGAGGGAGAGAAAGAAACTGTCACACAACGTGCAGCCAGCCACCAAGTAATGAAGCAATGAATAATGGATTTCTGAAGTAATTGCTGTTTTCATATCACAGGATGGATTGGAAGTGGGTATTTATGTTGCTGCAGCACTTTCTTAAATCAGATCGCCTCTTGTGTAAAACCCCCTCATCCAACTGCAGCCAAAAACCCCACAGGTGAATGCTCAGCATTTACTGTGTAACAATATTTGTTCCTTTCCTCACTTAAGACAGAATACACTGCCTAATTAATGTTCCTTGCTATTATTCTTGATTTGCATTCATGGGACAGATGGAGATCAGATGACACAGGACCCAGACTGAGGTACAGCGTTCCTCCAGTGCCTCTGGAGCAGCACACAGGTGGTGTGGAGGGGAAGAACAGCCTCATTGCAAAAGAAAATCACAGAATCATAGAATCACTGAGGTTGGAAAAGACCCACAGGATCACCCAGTCCAACCACGCACCCATCACCAATGGTTCTCGCTAAGCCACGTCCCTCAACACAACATCCAAACGTTCCTTGAACACCTCCAGGGTCGGTGACTCCACCACCTCCCTGGGCAGCCCATTGCAGTGCCTGACCACCCTTTCAGAGCAGTAGGATTTCCTAATATCCAGCCTGAACCTTCCCTGGCACAGCTTGAAACCATTCCCTCTAGTCCTATCACTGTCACACGAGAGAAGAGGCCGACCCCCAGCTCACTACAACCTCCCTTCAGGTAGTTATAGAGAGCAATGAGGTCTCCCCTGAGCCTCCTCTTCTCCAGACTGAACAATCCCAGCTCCCTCAGCCGCTCCTCATAAGCCCTGTGCTCCAGACCCCTCACCAGCTTTGTTGCCCTTCTTTGAACACAGGCAAAAGAAAATGTAGATCTTACATGAAGTGCTTTTCTTTGAGTCTGTCCCCACCTGGCTGATCTCATTCTCATGATCTCACAGAGAAGAGACAGAAACCACACTGCAAACCATCAAGCTTTATGTTAGGGGTATAAGAAATGAGAATCAGTTTCCCCTTTTTCCTCTCCCTAAAAGAAGGGATATTTCACCAGCTGAAATTTGAGACAGCTTCTCTGCCCCAGCCCAGAGAAGGACCCAAACCAGTCTCCCATCGCTCTGCTTTGCACTCTACTCAGTATTTCAGTGCTTGTTTATATAAAAATCGAGTGCTTCCAGGAGGTGCCTATTTAACACAGCTCCACATCACCTGGTCACTGTGCACTTTGTTCCCTTTGGAGAAGACAATAAAAGGAATCACGATGTGCTTTCAGTACTAAATTGACAGAAATTAAATAGCAAGTACATTAGAAAATACAAGTGAGTGACAGGGAATTGATCTTACTTCAAAGTGCCTTACCTACACTAAACAACCAGCCTTCTTCGGAAGCACGGAGCTGCAATGAATCCTAATGTATTCCACTGCGCTAAAGAAGACCTCCAGGAGAAAAAAAGCTTCCACACAGAACTTCCAACTCATTCTAGTTCTGATGGCCTTCGGGAGGGAGAAAAAAAGGAGAACACTGGGAGCTCTCACAGTGGCAAACTGGGGCTGCTGGGTGTGGAGCCCACACTGGGACTCGATGTGCCCCACTGGTCCTCCCAGCTCTGGATATTCCATCACAGGCTGTGTGGAACACCAACACTTGTGACACGGCTCTCTTCCATTCCGAGCTGTGCTCACAACCTCCTCACAGCTCACCTCACCTCACATCAAGCAGAATATATTCAGTAGTTTTTATCATCCAGAGAATCACAGAATGGCCTGGGTTGCAAAGGCCCACAGTGCTCATCTCGTTCCAACCCCCTGCTATGTGCAGGGTCGCCAACCAGCAGACCAGGCTGCCCAGAGCCACATCCAGCCTGGCCTTGAATGCCTGCAGGGATGGGGCATCCACAGCCTCCTTGGGCAACCTGTTCCAGTGCCTCACCACCCTGTGTGAAAAACTTCCTCCTATTTCTTCATAGCTCTTCAAATTCTCTGTAAAAGCATAGTAACAATTTAACTTACATTTGTTTGTTTGTTTGTTGTAATCTGTTACTTAGAATTTAAGATAAGGCTCCACTCCAGCCATACAAATCAGTCCATCGCTGACTTGTTTACAGAGCTGGCTGGGGAATTCACAGCCTTCCCTCACACAGGGAGCTGAAGTTCACTGTGTAGCTGCAGATCATTCCATTTTATGCTGGCTGATATCAAACGACAGCAACCACTTCCCATGGCAAGGATATACACAGCAGCTGACGTGGATTTATTCCCCCCTAGATCGCTAGGTGCATCTCAAGCATGGTTACCTTTCTGTGACATAAGGCTGTAACAGAAGAGCCACGACCCAAGAGACATTCCTTGAGGATAAGTGAATTAACACTTGAACAAAAAATAACTCCTTATCTTTTGGACAAAGCAACTGAAGGAGCTGCATATTCCCAGTTCAGTCCGTGTTCTTTCAGCATCTTAAAACATTAGTGTACTGTCTGGTTGCTGTTTACAAGCTATTTTATGTGCACCAAAGAATGCAGCCATGTTTTTGAAGGGGCGTGTGTCAGACCATGCACAGTAAGGCTGTAAGAACACAGTTCCTATACTAAGACACATTCTGCCACAAGGCAGAGGCCAGCCCCATAGCAGGACCTCCTGATGGATGGCTACTGAAGTCCTGTGTGGGTTTGATGCCTTGAAGAGTGCTGGGCTCAGTACAAAGATTTGCACACAGGACATCCAAAGGGCGTCTCACAAAGCACTCAGAGCCCCAGCAGCCCAGCTGTGAGCAATGCTTGTGGGCAGGGCAGGGCACAGCCCTCACCATCCCATCCAGCAGGGCATCACCCAGCAGGGAATAAAAGACTCAGCTCTTTACAAGGGTAGATAACGGCAGGACAAGGGGAAATGGTTTGAAGTTGAGAGGGAAGATTGAGGTTGGATGTCAGGGGGAAGCTCTTTGCTATGAGAGTGAGGTGCTGGAACAGCTGCCCAGAGAGGCTGTGGATGCCCCGTCCATCCCTGGAGGTGTTCAAGGCCAGGTTGGATGGGGCCCTGGGCAGCCTGGGCTGGTGTGAAATGTGGAGGTTGGTGGCCCTGCCTGTGGGGGGGTTGGAGCTTCGTGATCCTTGAGCTCCCTTCCAACCCGGGCCGTTCTGCGATCTGTGGTCTATGAGAAGACGTTCATTCACAAAGCTTCGTGATCTGCCATTCTGCAGCAAAGCAGGAAGTTGAGACTGCAAAGATATGAAGGAGCAGACGAATGACCGACGGGAAAAAAAATGCACATTAAGCTCTGGCTGTATGTGAGATTAATTACTAAACTGCAAAATAATGCTAGACCTACTGAATACCTCTTGGCATTCTGAAAGAGCGCAGATAAAAGCCTTTAGGAAGGCAGGCAGAAAAGCATCAGATGCACAAGAACGCTCGGAGTCCTCAAGGCCACGCTGGGTTGGAGGTTATGTTATTTTTTGTTCATGTCATTTTGAGGTCTGGGGAAATGCTGTCTTTGTAATGCCTCACTAATCCACCCCAGCCCGAGTCCGTCACTCTTCCTCTGAAGCCTCTGCAGCATTCCCGAGATGTGATAACTGCTGTGTTCCCAGTTACTAAATACATTCTTCAGTTTGTTGAGAGGAAGAGGGGGAATTATTTTCTCTGGTTCATTTATCATTATATACATTTCTGGGAGTTAAACATCCACGCAAGCTTGAAAAGTTCCTTACAGTTCCTTGCCTTCTTAAAACAGAGACAGGATTATGGGTTAAGCACTGTTCTGATGCTACTTCTAGAGCAAGAACTGAAGCAACAAAGAAACAGCAGTCTGAAAATGAGAATGGAGATACCTGTTGTGAACAGCAAGAATCAGCATCCTCAGAGATGTCGTCCTCCTGCAGACAGCTGCACGCTGGAACCAGCAAACACTCATAACAGGTAATAATAACTAATCATAGAATCACAGAATCACAGAATCACTGAGGTTGGAAAAGACCCACNCTGGCGCAGCTTGAAACCATTCCCTCTAGTCCTATCACTGTCACACGAGAGAAGAGGCCGACCCCCAGCTCACTACAACCTCCCTTCAGGTAGTTATAGAGAGCAATGAGGTCTCCCCTGAGCCTCCTCTTCTCCAAACTGAACAATCCCAGCTCCCTCAGCCGCTCCTCATAAGCCCTGTGCTCCAGACCCCTCACCAGCTTTGTTGCCCTTCTTTGAACACAGGCAAAAGAAAATGTAGATCTTACATGAAGTGCTTTTCTTTGAGTCTGTCCCCACCTGGCTGATCTCATTCTCATGATCTCACAGAGAAGAGACAGAAACCACACTGCAAACCATCAAGCTTTCTGTTAGGGGTATAAGAAATGAGAATCAGTTTCCCCTTTTTCCTCTCCCTAAAAGAAGGGATATTTCACCAGCTGAAATTTGAGACAGCTTCTCTGCCCCAGCCCAGAGAAGGACCCAAACCAGTCTCCCATCGCTCTGCTTTGCACTCTACTCAGTATTTCAGTGCTTGTTTATATAAAAATCGAGTGCTTCCAGGAGGTGCCTATTTAACACAGCTCCACATCACCTGGTCACTGTGCACTTTGTTCCCTTTGGAGAAGACAATAAAAGGAATCACGATGTGCTTTCAGTACTAAATTGACAGAAATTAAATAGCAAGTACATTAGAAAATACAAGTGAGTGACAGGGAATTGATCTTACTTCAAAGTGCCTTACCTACACTAAACAACCAGCCTTCTTCGGAAGCACGGAGCTGCAATGAATCCTAATGTATTCCACTGCGCTAAAGAAGACCTCCAGGAGAAAAAAAGCTTCCACACAGAACTTCCAACTCATTCTAGTTCTGATGGCCTTCGGGAGGGAGAAAAAAAGGAGAACACTGGGAGCTCTCACAGTGGCAAACTGGGGCTGCTGGGTGTGGAGCCCACACTGGGACTCGATGTGCCCCACTGGTCCTCCCAGCTCTGGATATTCCATCACAGGCTGTGTGGAACACCAACACTTGTGACACGGCTCTCTTCCATTCCGAGCTGTGCTCACAACCTCCTCACAGCTCACCTCACCTCACATCAAGCAGAATATATTCAGTAGTTTTTATCATCCAGAGAATCACAGAATGGCCTGGGTTGCAAAGGCCCACAGTGCTCATCTCGTTCCAACCCCCTGCTATGTGCAGGGTCGCCAACCAGCAGACCAGGCTGCCCAGAGCCACATCCAGCCTGGCCTTGAATGCCTGCAGGGATGGGGCATCCACAGCCTCCTTGGGCAACCTGTTCCAGTGCCTCACCACCCTGTGTGAAAAACTTCCTCCTATTTCTTCATAGCTCTTCAAATTCTCTGTAAAAGCATAGTAACAATTTAACTTACATTTGTTTGTTTGTTTGTTGTAATCTGTTACTTAGAATTTAAGATAAGGCTCCACTCCAGCCATACAAATCAGTCCATCGCTGACTTGTTTACAGAGCTGGATGGGGAATTCACAGCCTTCCCTCACACAGGGAGCTGAAGTTCACTGTGTAGCTGCAGATCATTCCATTTTATGCTGGCTGATATCAAACGACAGCAACCACTTCCCATGGCAAGGATATACACAGCAGCTGACGTGGATTTATTCCCCCCTAGATCGCTAGGTGCATCTCAAGCATGGTTACCTTTCTGTGACATAAGGCTGTAACAGAAGAGCCACGACCCAAGAGACATTCCTTGAGGATAAGTGAATTAACACTTGAACAAAAAATAACTCCTTATCTTTTGGACAAAGCAACTGAAGGAGCTGCATATTCCCAGTTCAGTCCGTGTTCTTTCAGCATCTTAAAACATTAGTGTACTGTCTGGTTGCTGTTTACAAGCTATTTTATGTGCACCAAAGAATGCAGACATGTTTTTGAAGGGGCGTGTGTCAGACCATGCACAGTAAGGCTGTAAGAACACAGTTCCTATACTAAGACACGTTCTGCCACAAGGCAGAGGCCAGCCCCATAGCAGGACCTCCTGATGGATGGCTACTGAAGTCCTGTGTGTGTTTGATGCCTTGAAGAGTGCTGGGCTCAGTACAAAGATTTGCACACAGGACACCCAAAGGGCATCTCACAAAGCACTCAGAGCCCCAGCAGCCCAGCTGTGAGCAGTGCTTGCGGGCAGGGCAGGGCACAGCCCTCACCATCCCATCCAGCAGGGCATCACCCAGCAGGGAATAAAAGACTCAGCTCTTTACAAGAGTAGATAACAGCAGGACAAGGGGAAATGGTTTGAAGTTGAAGGAGGGAAGATTGAGGTTGGATGTCAGGGGGAAGCTCTTCACTATGAGAGTGGCGAGGTGCTGGAACAGCTGCCCAGAGAGGCTGTGGATGCCCCGTCCATCCCTGGAGGTGTTCAAGGCCAGGTTGGATGGGGCCCTGGGCAGCCTGGGCTGGTCTGAAATGTGGAGGTTGGTGGCCCTGCCTGTGGGGGGGGTTGGAGCTTCGTGATCCTTGAGGTCCCTTCCAACCCGGGCCGTTCTGTGATCTGTGGTCTATGAGAAGACGTTCATTCACAAAGCTTCGTGATCTGCCATTCTGCAGCAAAGCAGGAAGTTGAGACTGCAAAGATATGAAGGAGCAGACGAATGACCGACGGGAAAAAAAATGCACATTAAGCTCTGGTTGTATGTGAGACTAATTATTAAACTGCAAAATAATGTTAGACCTACTGAATACCTCTTGGCATTCTGAAAGAGCGCAGATAAAAGCCTTTAGGAAGGCAGGCAGAAAAGCATCAGATGCACAAGAACGCTCGGAGTCCTCAAGGCCACGCTGGGTTGGAGGTTATGTTATTTTTTGTTCATGTCATTTTGAGGTCTGGGGAAATGCTGTCTTTGTAATGCCTCACTAATCCACCCCAGCCCGAGTCCGTCACTCTTCCTCTGAAGCCTCTGCAGCATTCCCGAGGTGTGATAACTGCTGTGTTCCCAGTTACTAAATACATTCTTCAGTTTGTTGAGAGGAAGAGGGGGAATTATTTTCTCTGGTTCATTTATCATTATATACATTTCTGGGAGTTAAACATCCACGCAAGCTTGAAAAGTTCCTTACAGTTCCTTGCCTTCTTAAAACAGAGACAGGATTATGGGTTAAGCACTGTTCTGATGCTACTTCTAGAGCAAGAACTGAAGCAACAAAGAAACAGCAGTCTGAAAATGAGAATGGAGATACCTGTTGTGAACAGCAAGAATCAGCATCCTCAGAGATGTCGTCCTCCTGCAGACAGCTGCACGCTGGAACCAGCAAACACTCATAACAGGTAATAATAACTAATCATAGAATCACAGAATCACAGAATCACTGAGGTTGGAAAAGACCCACAGGATCACGCAGTCCAACCATGCACCCATCACCAATGGTTCTCGCTAAGCCACGTCCCTCAACACAACATCCAAACGTTCCTTGAACACCTCCAGGGTCGGTGACTCCACCACCTCCCTGGGCAGCCCATTGCAGTGCCTGACCACCCTTTCAGAGCAGTAGGATTTCCTAACGTCCAGCCTGAACCTTCCCTGGCGCAGCTTGCAGCCATTCCCTCTAGTCCTATCACTGTCACACAAGAGAAGAGGCCGACCCCCAGCTCACTGCAACCTCCCTTCAGGCAGTTATAGAGAGCAATGAGGTCTCCCCTGAGCCTCCTCTTCTCCACACTGAACAATCCCAGCTCCCTCAGCCGCTCCTCATAAGCCCTGTGCTCCAGACCCCTCACCAGCTTTGTTGCCCTTCTCTGGACACGCTGCAGGGCCTCGATGTCTTTCTTACAGCGAGGGGCCCAGAACTGGACACAGCACTCGAGGTGCGGCCTCACCAGAGCTGAGTACAGGGGGACAATGACTGCCCTGCTCCTGCTGGTCACACTACTTCTGATACAAGCCAGGATGCCGTTGGCCTTCTTGGCCACCTGGGCACACTGCCCAGGTGATAAGAATATAGGCATGTTGATAGGAATATGGACCACAAACGAATTCAGATTTGGACAAGCAATAGCTGTAAAGTGACAGAGAGTTCAGCTGAACAGAACTTTCTTTTCACATCTGCTTTCTCACTAATTGAAATATTGATTCATTTGTTTGATGGGAAACTATACCAGCTCTACCACCCAGAAACGTAGCAGGGAGCTGCAGGGGACGGTCACATCTTGAAGAGAGCAAGTCGACTGCAGAAGCTGTATGCAGAGGACTCACTGAGGCAGGTCACAGTAGGAACACTTTCTGTTTGGTCTTTCTCGAGTTGTCACCAGACCTGCACACCAGCTTCACACCACAGGAACTTACTGTACAGGTGGGTGACCCCCTGCTAAAAGCCAGGCACAGGCAGAATCCTACGGGGGTGGTGGCAGAAATGGATCACGGAATAACAGAATGGCCTGGGTTGAAAAGGCCCACAATGCTCATCCTGTTCCAACTCCCTGCTGTGTGCAGGGTCGCCAACCAGCAGACCAGGCTGCCCAGAGCCACGTGGATCTATGACAGAGTGCAGTTCTCAAAACGGCAGACAGCAGAGAGCCAACTGCAAGCTCCTTTCTTTCCAGGCCTCACAGCTCACCATTGGGGGCTGTGCAGGACTTGCTGCAGGCAGGGAGCCACCACGAGCTGATGGAGGTGGGAAAAAATATTTATAAAGAATAGACTGCCCCTGTTATTCGGAAAGTTCTCTAGTAGTTCATCACGTTTCCTACATTCGGTCTGAGATCTGATTATTTGAGTGTTTCCTTGATTTAGGGCATCATTTATAAGTTGTAACAAACTTGTAGGAGAGGCTGTGGGTGCCCCGTCCATCCCTGGAGGCATACAAGGCCAGGCTGGATGTGGCTCTGGGCAGCCTGGGCTGCTGGTTGGCGACCCTGCACATAGCAGGGGTTGGGACTGATGAGCATTGTGGGCCTTTGCAACCCAGGCCATTCTATGAAATGACTGTATGAGAATGAGAAAGCACCAGCAGCAGTGAAGGCAGTGCAGGTAGTACAGACAGAGCACGTACCGGATTGGAGGGAGGCTATTAATAGCAATTCCACTTTTGGATTACCAGCAGAGATTTTATGTGGAATGCTAATGGAAACCACGCACAACCTATGGCTACCCACGCAGCAGAAAGGCACTCACAGAGCTGCCGATGGCTTAATGTTAGAGGAGTCTCCAAAGCACCAAAGATCAAGATAATAGAATCATACAGTGATTCCATGATCAGGAAGACAGGCTCACTGCAGCAGCACTGGGAGAGTAACAGAACCAGTATTTGCAATACGGCAGTGCAACCCCAGGCTTCAGCAGCAGCATGCTGCTAGGTAAGGAGACAAAGCATTATGCCATCTCATAACTTGAGTTAGCCCAGTACCAAGTTCAGAGAGCTGTTACGGTGGTAGAGCAAACATGTATATGCTTGTCATTAAACAACAAGCTCTAAGATGTCTATGGGACCACTAATAGGACAACACTGGCATTGCTGTTAGAAAAGACAAGGAGATGAAAAAATTAAACATGAGGGAAGAAATGCAGAGTGAAGATGGTGATAAACTTGAAAGACAGTGATGAAATAATGGCGTGAACATGTCAGAGAGCCAGGGCTGGGGAAAGGAGAGTGCTCACGCTTCTATTTCATTCTGTTTCATTTTAGGGAAGTCATCCTGCCCTGTACTGGCACTGGTGAGGCCTCACCTCGAGTGCTGTGCTCAGTTTGGGGCACCTCAGTACAGAAAGGACATGGAGGTGCTGCAGCAGGTCCAAAGAAGGGCAACAAGGCTGGGGAAGGGCTTGGAGAATAAGGCCTACGAGGAGAGACTGAAGGAACTGGGGCTGTTCAGTGTGGGGAAGAGGCTGAGGGGAGACCTCATTGCTCTCTGCCAGTACCTGAAAGGTGACTGCAGCAGAGAGGGGCTGGGCTCTTCTCACTGCTGACAGATGACAGGACGAGGGGAAATGGCCTCCAGTTGTGCCAGGAAAAGTTTAGGTTGGATCTCAGGAAACACTTCAGTACAGAAAGGGCTGTTAAGCACTGGAATGGGCTGCCCAGGGAGGTGGTTGAGTCCCCATCCATGGGTGTGTTTAACAACGTCTGGATGTGGTGCTCAGGGCCGTGATTTAGCGCAGGGCTGTTAGAGTTGGGGTAGGATGGCTGGGTTGTGGTTGGACTCAATGATCTTTAAGGGCTTTTCCAACCTGAGCAATTCCATGATTCTTTGCCGCTCTGCATCGTCAGAATCACGGCCACAGTGATTCATAAAGAAGCAGCCCAACAGCAATTTCTGATAATGAAATAGCATGGAGAAAGCGTGGGAGGCACAAAACCCAGCTGGCGGTCAGCTGAGCCAGGAGATGGCCATGGCCACTGCGCTCCTTCCAGCAGCAGAAGCAGAAGGAAAGACTGGTTCTCCAAGCTGAAGTTTGCTTAGCATAGATAAAAGATGGACTGCCCAGGTCTGTCACCTGGAATCAGGGCAAGGACACTGCAGCATATTCAGCATAAAACAACAACAAAGACATCACAAAAGGAACAGGAATTCATTATCAGTCACTCAAATCTTACACCGCTAGCAAAGCCCACGCGGATGAGGAAGTCCATTAAGAGGCCAACTGGGCGTGGGAAGCCAGGTAAGCAGTGGGAAGCTGGTTCTGTCAGCAGCATGAAAGCTGGAGCTGAAGGCAGGGTAAAAAAAGGAATGCTCTGAGGCACCTGAGAGAAGGTTCCATCACAAGGAACAATGGTGAGCAGCAACAATAGCTGATGTATCACCGGCAGATTGGGAACACAGCATTAGCTCCAAGCTTATTAATACAAGGAGACCATGGAAGCTGTTTTATTTCCACAGAGCCTGATTTCAGTTTGAGTAAAAACACCAAGAAGTGCCGGACAGAGAAGTTCACCAATATGTGCAATAAAACTATTCTAAAGCAGTGCAAGTAACCGACCGTTTTAAATTCATTGGTCTGCAATGATTAATTTGCATGGGTGCAGGCAGGCTTTGGTAGAGCATGTCTTCAGATAAATAAAAACCTGGAGGTTTAAATGTAGGAAAACCTGTTCCCAGCACCCAAGCCATTAACAGAGGCGCTCCACAGCACCGGCCCAGTCCACAGCGCTCACCCAGCTGGGCTCTGGCTGCCATCACACCTCTGTAACCCCGCAGTCCGCACGCTCAGCAACCCAATCTCCTGCCCGCTCACCTACTGCAGCCTTCCTACCAGTTTGCATATAAGGATGTTACAGCAGTGTCAAAAGCCGTACTGAAGCCAGGATAAACAACAGGCACCCCTCTTCTCTCATCGATTGAGAGTATCGCTTCCCTGCAGAGCGGGCTGCTCAAGCATCAGTTCCTACATACTCAGCATTTCACACAGGAGTTTGAGGAACGAACCCAATCTGTTCTGCTTTTCTCTCCCCGCTGCCTGCCTTTCTGTCCCCACAGCCTTCTATTTCATCGCTTATGTCCAAGACTCAACCAAGTGTAATCTAGCACAATAACACCTTTGCAGATGTCTCTTCAGCAGCCCCACAACACAACATACACAAGGTTACTTCAACCCAACTCCACACTTACCACAGAGCCTTTTTCTCTAGCACACTGCCTGCCTGCCTTCCTCCTCTGCCCACCACCCAGTGGAGGTCTCTGACTCTGGCTCACACATCCTCCAAAGGCTGGACTGCATTTCATACTCAGCCTTCTTAATGGCTGCTTACAAGGGTGGATGGTGATAGGACAAGGGGGAATGGTTTGAAACTGAGACTGGGGAGGTTTAGGTTGGATATCAGGAGGAAGTTTTTCCCCCAGAGGGTGGTGAGGCACTGGAACAGGTTGCCCAAGGAGGCTGTGGATGCCCCATCCCTGCAGGCATTCAAGGCCAGGCTGGATGTGGCTCTGGGCAGCCTGGTCTGCTGGCTGGCAACCCTGCACATAGCAGGGGGTTGGAACTGATGAGCACTGTGGGCCTTTGCAACCCATGCCGTTCTATGCTGATATGAAGTTCCCACATAATGCAAGACTATTTGTCAATAAAATGATGTCCCTCTCTGCAAAGCAATTTAAATGAGAGGCTGGAAAACACTGAGACCATACCAGAAACAGCACTTCCTTCTGTTGAAGCAGTTATTCAAAAGGAAGCTGTGATTTATAAGCAGCCCAGAAGGCTGGAAAGGAAACACTGCAGTGATCAACCACTCCTTTTCTTAAGAACTTCGAAAACAGGAATAATAAAAATATAGGTGAGGGGGAAGATTGTTCTCTGAATAGGCTCAGTCTGAGTAAGCCTCACTGGGGGCAGGCAAAAAGGAGCAGCATGTTTTATTTCTTAGCTTGTGGAATGCGATATGGATTTTGTGCCAGAGTCAGTTTAGGTTGGATCTCAGGAAACACTTCTGTACAGAAAGGGCTGTTAAGCACTGGAATGGGCTGCCCAGGGAGGTGGTTGAGTCCCCATCCCTGGGTGTGTTTAACAACGTCTGGATGTGGTGCTCAGGGCTGTGATTTAGCGGAGGGCTGTTAGAGTTGGGGTAGGATGGTTGGGTTGTGGTTGGACTCGATGATCTTTAAGGTCTTTTCCAACCTGAGCTATCCTATGATTTTCCAATTGAATTATTTCCTGTTCCCTCCTTCCTTAACTTAGTTTAGGAAACCAAACCCTACTGGTGCCACTGCTCCATGCTTTCCTTCCCTCCTCCCACTCACATGCAAGGAGCCTCGTGCTGTTCTGACCAAGCCTTCTGACGGCAGCTAAGGCAGCAATGAAACCCATCTGAACTTTCCTGAGTTTTCTCTGACTGTCCAGCAGCTCACACTGCAGGCTCTAGTAGCTCACAGAAGGCAAACTGAGCTTTCCCAGCCACCAAAAAGCACACAAACACATCCCAAACACACACAGCTAACACTTGGCATTCCCATGTAACTAAAGTATCACCTGTTACGCAGGCACTCTTGAGAGCCTGGAGAAATGCCAGCTCATAAAAGTCCTTACCTAACAGTCTCATCTGTAAGCTGAAGAAGTACACACGTGTTCTGCACGAACAGGCTTACTGTGGGTTGAAAGCTGGATGAGCTGACAGGCTGAGATGCTAATAATTGAGTGCTGAACACTCATCTGGCAACTAGAAACGTGCAGAGTACCATTAAGATCCCTATCAGAGCAGACAATGTTCTCTCAAGTATGTTCTGAAGCACTTCAGACAATGAGAAATCGCAAATTATAATAAAACTGAGTAAAATAAGGAACAAAACTTAAGTCGCGACTTCGGAGGTCTTGGTGGGGCATCACAAGAACATTTCTTCACTTGAAAGGCCCTGGAGCACGTCCAGAGAAGGACAGGGAGCTGTGAGGGGTATGGAACACGAGTCCTCTGTGGAACAGGAGGGGGAACTGGGATTGTTCAGTTTGGAGGAGAGGAAGCTCAGGAGAGATGTTATTGCTCCCACAACTCCCTGGTGAGGCAGGGTTAACCTCTGCTCACAGGTAACAGAGACAGGACAGGAGGGAATGGCCTCAAGTTGCACCAGGGGATGGTCAGGCTGGGTATCAGGAAACGTTTCTCCTCCACAAGAGTGGCAGTGAACTGGAACAAACTGTGCAGGGAAGCAGGGGGGTCACTGTGCCTGGAGGTGCCTGAGGAAAGGGCAGACACAGCACTGAGGGAGGGACACGGTATGGTGGGCAGTACTGCTGGTAGGTGGACGGCTGGACTAGAAGATCTTAGAGGTCTTTTCCAACCTTACTGATTCTGTGAGAGGTAATGCAGCACAGGCATCGAGTACCCAGAGAGGTCAGGGATTTCTGGATACCTTCAAGAGTTGCTGGAAGAAAAAAAGAAAACCACAAAACAAGTCAGAGCTGACTGTATCTAGAGCTGGCAAATGCCCATTTTCATCGAGAGGTCAGCCCAGGTGAGCTCACACATCCCTTCCCACCACCATTCCTATGGCTGCACGAAGATACAATTCAGAACGCTTCTTATCCCTCTCAAACTCCAAACAGAGTTTATTAATGTCAAAACTTCTCATTACAGGTTCTTTATTACTTACATGAGGAAAGCAATAAGCAAACCTCCCTGTCTATCTCAATACATTAACAATACAAATGCCTTTGCAAGGTTACCCACCCTCACAAATGGCTGTTTATGAGTGTGGATAGAGATAGGACAAGGGGGAATGGCTTTAAACTGAGACAGGGCAGGTTTAGGTTGGATCTTAGGAGGAAGTTTTTCCCACGGGGGGGGTGACGCACTGGAACAGGTTGCCCAAGGAGGCTGTGGATGCCCCATCCCTGCAGGCATTCAAGGCCAGGCTGGATGTGGCTCTGGGCAGCCTGGTCTGCTGGTTGGCGACCCTGCACACAGCAGGGGGTTGGAACTGATGAGCATTGTGGGCCTTCTCAACCCAGGCCATTCTGTGATTCTATGATCATCTTTTCACCACATGCAGCATCCACAGCCCATCTCCATTCCTTCATGTCACTCTGCACAAGGGTTAAATGAATTTGCAACAGCAGAGCTTAACAGCTTCCAGTACAGGGCAGTGAAATTCAATCACCAAGTCATCATTTAAAGAGGTAAGTCCTGACTGCAAGGATTGTAACATCTTATATTGTTTTTAATGCTCGTTTTAGCATTACATGTAAGCCACTGCTGTGTGCAAGTGTTTCAGGAGGCATGGACACCCCACACTGCTCCCCCAGGCACAGCCAGCAGGACACAAGCACACACACTCACACTGGGAACAGGAGGCACGAAGAGGAGATGGTAAAGCTCTGGGGTTTATTGTCTTTGAGAGGCATTCTGAGCAAAACCCAGCCTCCTTACCTTGTCTGCTCCCTCAAAGCAGCACTCAGTCTTCCCGTTTTCCCTAAGACACTGTAAATATCAGAAGATGAGGTACTGCTCTTAGGTTGATCCCACTCAGCCAAGCCAACATGCTGCTTTACCCATCCTGTGCAGCACCTTGCTGTCCAAGTAACCCAAGTGCTTCAAAAAGACTTCAGCAAGGAAGAAACCTAATATGCACAAATGCGGATCAGATTCCAACTGCCTTCATGCAACACTATTCCCTTCTACCCCTTTTAAAAAGAAGGGGAAAAAAAAGAAATGTGGGCTACCTGTAATAGCAAGAAATGCTGAGTGCCTTAGATGACCCTCCCAGCACACCTACCTAACAACATCCCAGTCACACCAGGCAGGATAGTAAGAGAGCTCTCTGGCACACAGATGAAGCAATGCCAGGATGGAAAGACGAAGCTGTGAATGGAGTTTGGGTCTCAAATCCCAGACAGGTCTGTAATTGCTCAGCTACGCTTCATCACCACAGCATGGACTCCGAACTACCCACTGAGGATTTCCCACTGCCTGTCTCTATGGGACCACTTACTTCCCAGGTGCAGGTAGAAACAGCCTTGTGTCAGCTGCTATGAGGAACAGAGCTCATACAACCACTCACATCCACCTGTGATTGAAAGTGAAGAAGCAGGAGGAAGAAGCTCCCATGCTGCCTCTCCAGGCCTTGGAAAAGGTCCTTATCTCCCCCTTCTGGTGAGCCTTTGAGACACATCAGACTGCAGCAGCGAGAAGGAAAACACAGCCCAGAAGTCAGAGAAGAGCTCCCATTTATTCTATCAATGCAGAGAAGCAGATAGCAGCCACTTGTTTTTCTGAGGGCAGCACTGCCTTCCTCAGCTGCACAGACCTCCCTGCCCACAGCAGGAGAGGGCACTACAGAGGGACCGCAGCACAGCCATGCTGGTGGGGCATGAAAACAAAAGGCATTTAAGGTGCCAGCCTCAAGGGGAAGTAACCTGTTCTGCTGTAACCAACACGCCCCTTTGGGCATTTTTAGGGCTCCATGAGGACTTATTTTGCATTTCTATTCAGCACTGCCTCAAGAACATGTCAAAACCCTCCCCAAGCAGACCAGATGTCTTTTTACCTGCTGTAAAGGAAGCAGCTACCAGCCATACACCTCACGTTACAAACACACAGCACTGAAGAGCCTCTAACTTGGCCAAGCTCAGCGATGTAACACAGTACTGAGTGCTGGTTCAGGAACTCCCCTGCTTCCATACTCAGCTCACTGTTACCAGCAGAGCAGTAAGGCTGCTTCATCCAGAGTTAGCTGCCACAGCAGGAGGCCCACAAAGCCTTGACCAAACACAAAGACACGAACTCTGCACACAGAGATGGAACAGGAGGCATTTCCAAACGCATTAGGATTCTGAGCTCAGCAGACAATTAAGAAGTATCAAAAGCAATTTATTAATATAAAGCACTAAGAAGCAAATCGGTTTCCTGCGGTGATTATATCAATACTTGCCTTTTGGAAGACTGCCTTCAGCACTGCAGAGCACTTAAATTTCACTTGTAGAAAGTGTTCTGTTCAAGCCTGTGGGTGACTCCTGTAGGCTCCAGATCAAGCAGAGACCAAGCTGGCAGTGATTTTATTCAACATCTTTACTGTGAGAGCGGTGAGGTGCTGGAACAGCTGCCCAGAGAGGCTGTGGATGCCCCGTCCATCCCTGGAGGTGATCAAGGCCAGGTTGGATGGGGCCCTGGGCAGCCTGGGCTGGTATGAAATGTGGAGGTTGGTGGCCCTGCCTGTGGGGGGGGTTGGAGCTTCATGATCCTTGAGGTCCCTTTCAGCCCCACCATTCTGTGATGCTGTGATCTGAGCAACTGCATAAGCTGTCTGAAATGTCACATCACTCAAACTTCACGCTCCAAACTTACCATGACGACTTGCACCAATAACAAGGAGAAGCTTAAAAAAATCTATTTTCCAAGGAGCACATCCCAGGTAAAAAACGAAAGTGTTTGTATGCTTCTCCCAACACCCATTTTTTACTTCCCTGTGCAAGTCTGGTGCATTAATGCTCCCCTGCTGTGTGGGCATGGCGCTAACACAGCATGCTCACCAGTGACTGGTACTGATGTTCACCAAGGTTCAAGTTGTACTGCCTTCCATCAGGACAGGCCTTTGCAGCCTGCATTCAGCTCTTCCAGGAGTCCTTGATGCAAACCTGCATTTGCACCAGGGTCACATAAAGATGTGCCCATGCTTTGGTTGTGCACAACTCTTTACTACTGTTCCTCTGCTAGATGGTTTTAGAGTGATGGTCCCTATCTCACATGCAATACATCTATGAACAACCAGCTAAACCCTCACCATATGTTCAATCATGCAATCCCAAGATATCACATAAGCAATCTCCAATTAATCCAATAGGCTTAAGCTGGTATCAGGACACCAGAGCTACTTGTACAAGAAAAGTAAGCAATGCCAAAGCCCACAGCCAAGGCCTGAGGCCCGCCAGCAGGGAGAGGCAGGAGCAGAGCTTCTCCATGGCAGAGGTTAAAGCAGAGGGTGAGCAGCACACAGATTCAGCCCTTGAGGCCCAGGGCCCAGCCATGCAGCACAGGACAGCAGGCAGAGCAGGGTGCCTGCACAGCACCCAGAAAGCAGCAGGAAGGTGTGCAGATCCACACAGGGAGCAGCAGGAGCAGGAGATGAAGACAGATGTGCTGAAGCCTTTCCAGTGCTAAGCCTAACAACAGCAGCCCAAGGACAGGGCTTGAGACAGCTAAACCTCATTCAGGCCAGGAGTGAAGGCCCCATCCTGGCCCTAAGCAGGGCTCCCAGGCCAATGAGCAGGAAGTGAGGCCGCTCACAGTAACTGAACCCGATGCTGTTAAGTCTTGCCTTCCAGAATGGCTATTGGGAATGACCTCAGGGCCCAAGTAGGCTCCCAGATCATTCCTGGAAGTTGCAAGGGGAAGCACTCCTCATCCTCAGCCAAAAGCACGTCACGGACCATCTGAACAACCCAGCTGAAAAGATGATCTCACATTACAGCACTGGAACCTGTGCCAGAACGTGATTTGATTTACAGCAGCACATAAGCTGGGACTGTAACATATTGCATTTCCACACTTATTAGGATCAGATTCTTTTCAGTAGATACTCACTGATATTCATTTGAGTGACACAAAGTAATAAATCAATTCAGATTTTAAAGAAAACCATGTCAAGGAAGTCAAAGCAACCTTCCCCTTGGAACTGATCTAATGAACACGCTGCAAACCAGCCTAGGATCCAGTGAAACTCTACCTGTTGTTTGCCCCTTCTCTGAGTTCCGTTCCTACACCAGATACAGCCAACTACTGACACAACAGCAAGATGCTGAGAACTGCATTCCTTAAATCAGTGCCTGTTCCTTCCCACAGCTGGAGAGCTGTGCAGTGCACGCAGGAGACAGCAGAGGGCACCCATGGCAATGGTAAGAACAGAGCAGGTCTCTGCTGCTGTCCTTCAGCTCACACACTGCTGAGAGCTCACAGAAAGTGGTGCTACTTATTGTCCCAGCCAGGACTTTCCTTTGTACTGTACGAACAAGCTTAATTTATGACCATTTCGTTCGTCTCCACTATTGAGGTGAACGGCTGCAAGTAGTGATCAGAACAAAAGGAACAGTGCTTTCCACATCCATAACTTTAACCTTCATTTCCAGAACATTGATGTTTTTACAGCTTTTTCTGGAATCAAATCTTCTCCCCAGACTTACATAGCTAAGATATGACTGCAAAAACAATTCAAGTGCATCATGAAGCACAGAAAATGAACTGGAATCTGAAGTTTCTCCTAAAGATCAGCGTAGCAGGATACTGACACAACCCAGGTCTCATTTGCTTGGTGTTAACAGCAGCCTGTATACAAGAAAGGACTCGAAGCATCTGTACATCTCCAGTAAGGAGCCAGATGAAACCTCAGCTATAAAACTTCAGTGGTGGTGCATTACACAGCATCACAGAATGGCTGGGTTGGAAGGGACCTCAAGGATCATGAAGCTCCAACCCCCCCCACAGGCAGGGCCACCAACCTCCACATTTCAGACCAGCCCAGGCTGCCCAGGGCCCCATCCAACCTGGCCTTGAACACCACCAGGGATGGACGGGGCATCCACAGCCTCTCTGGGCAGCTGTTCCAGCACCTCACCACTCTCACAGTAAAGAACTTCCCCGACATCCAACCTAGATCTTCCCTCCTTCAACTTCAAACCAATTCCCCTTGTCCTGCTGTTATCTACCCTTTACAAGAGTTGCCTCCCCTCCTGTTTGTAGGCTCCCTTTAGGTCCTGGAAGGCTGCAATGAGGTCACCCCACAGCCTGCTCTTCTCCAGGCTGAACAAGCCCAGCTCCCTCAGCCTGTCTTTGTAGGGGAGGTGCTGCAGCCCTCTGAGCATCTTTGTGGCCTCCTCTGGACCCTCTCCAACAGCTCCCTGACTGTCTTGTACTGGGGCCCCAGACCTGGACGCAGCACTGCAGATGGGGCCTCACGAGGGCAGAGCAGAGAAGGACAATCACATCCCTGTCCCTGCTGGCCACCCCTCTGCTGATGGGGTTCTGATGACATTAAGACATTCATGAATATGAACACGTCTCTGGGAAAGACTTATGAAAAGATGCAAGCTTTGTTACTTGTTCGAAACAGGAATAAGAAAGGGGAGAGATTATCTACCTTAGAAAGGCTCTGGCACTGTCTGTGTTAGGCGTGGCCCCTCGCACTGCCCGAGGAGGGGCAGCAGGTGAGCGCTGTGATGACAGCAGCCGCAGCACGGCGCACACAGCAGGCAGCGCAGCACCGCCTGCAGGGGAGGGGCAGCAGCAGCAGGGCAGATCTGCAGCTCCAGATGCAGAGATGGGGGACCTGCAGAAGGGGTGGGAAGGAAGGACAGCCTAACGCTGTGATCTGTTTTTGCAGTCTCTGCTGTCAGAAATGAAAGGCAATTGGACTGTCCATGAGAAACACCTTGAGGGCAGGCAGCGAGAAGCAGCCATGCACATGTATTCAGAGGGACTGGGTCACAAGGGGCACAAACAGAATGAGTGAGCAAGGGACTCTCACAAGTATTTCATGACTCGAGACACAGATTCTTAGGAGAATTCACCTGAAAGCTCTGTAAAGGAAAGAAAGTGAAAGAAACTAATGTCAGAAGAAGGCAGTGCAAGCTAGAGTACATTAAGCATGCTGGCAATGGCATAGGAGCTGCCTCAGGACTAGAGCCTGTGCTGTGACAAAGCTCAGTACATCAATGAGTTCCCATGAGCTGGGGAAACAAACCCAAAAACGCCCACTCGTTTCCAAAGCAGCACAAGGCCGGCCCCCACAGCCCCGCGCCTTGCTGCTGCACAGCCTGAGCCAGCCAAGCAGCACCACCTGAAGCAAAGGGAACAGGAGTTCAGCCCCAGCAAACTGCTCCCCGTCAGGGCTGGCACTGGGGATGCACAGACCAGCACTCTGAGCAGTCACGACGAATGGACACACAAGAGATGTGTTGCCTGATGCTCCCCGTGGCTCTTAGAAGCCAGCCCCACAGCACACACAAGCTCCTGAGGTGTCAGAAAGGGGCCAGCTCCCATTCAGAGCAGGGCTGCACACCACGTTCTCAGCATCTCGGAGGCTTGCTGGTTCTGTTCTTCCACTGCAGGCCAGTCACGCCACCAAACGCAGGAGGAAACTACCAGACTGCTCTGCAACATTAGTTACAGTAACACTAAATGAAAAGCTTCTAACTGATTGCGTGCAGCAGCCTGACAGCCTCCTCATGCTTGTCAGGCTAATTGCAAAGTCAGTTCAGAAACAACACGCTGATTTGAATCCACCCTGCTGCTATGTAATAGATGCCTTCATTACTCCCTTGCCAAGGATGCTCTGATTCCTCTTTCCCCATCCTACTGTCACCTTAACCTCCAGCTCATCTGTCTCTACTGCATGGAAGAGGTTCCTCTCATCCCTCTGAGATGCACACAGTGCAGCCACCATATCTGCAATGCCTCTGTATTACGTTTCAAAGCACAGGACAGAAGCCATGCAATTCAAGCAGGGTGACGTGCCTACAAAACTCAGCCATTATTACAAAATTACAGTAAAGAACCTGCATCATTACGGGTAACCACATTAAAGCAAGGCAATCGAAAGAAGTGCAAGATGCTTCATTTTAAGCACCATGCAAGGACCCGCAGTGCTCAGGAGTGAAGAAGTGGAACAAAATCCCCACAGACAAAGCGTATCACTCCTATCTGTTCTGGCCTGCACCGCGTGAGGACTGAATCCCAGCCACGGAGACATCCCTACACAAATCCTGCAACCCCTACCAACCTGGAAGAGGCATGAACTGGTCTGCCTGGTGCTGGTAAGGGCACAGAAGCAGCTGCTAACTCCTTCCACCTTGGTCCAGCTCGGGATTTGCTCTCACCTCTGCTCAGACCTGGTGGAATTTGTCTTAAGCAGTGCTGCAGCCCTCAGGCTGACGGCTCTCTTTGGAACCTTGCAGGACCTGAGCTCACCTCTTAGCATCCCCTATTTTTCAACACCACCTGCCTTTTCAAGCTTGTCTTTTTTCTTTCAAGCTCTGTAAAGCATTATTTACTAATTACATTAAGCTCTGGTTCAGCACTAACTTTCTTTATGAAACATTTGAGAAATTCCCATAAGTTAATTGGTTACAGTTGTAGGCTTACTATTCTGAATGCGATGAAGCCAGAACGCAGCTACTGGGAGTGCAACATCTCCATGCATTAGTAATGAAGGCTGACCTTCATTTAGAAGCCTTTTCCTTGGGCCACAAAACTGATATCAGAACCTGGGGATGGATTATAGTACGTCTGATGGCATTAAAGCAAAGGACAGCTGCTGTCCTAACCACATTCGGATGGCTTTACTACACCTTCTGATTACCATCAGCTAGCAAACAGGCCGATGTTGACTTCTGAATGACAGTCTGCAGGAGAGAGTAGAGCAAAGCTGCTTTCCATTACTAGCAGCAGTCAGTGGATGAACTCTGTGGTTTGTTCCACCACAGACTACATAAAGGCTTCTCCCCCCCTTTGAAAGATGCAGTGTTTGCTTGCATCAGCAGCTAGCAGAAAGGCTGACTTCCTTAACAAGCACCGTGCCCACAGAAGCTTCAATTACATGCAAGGAAGACGCAAGGAAGTTCCCATAGACATTATTGCTGTGGTTTACTCCAGCAGGTGCAGCCTGGCATCTCTCTGTCCTCACCTTCAGACTGCCTTACAAAACACATGCTGCACATTTACAGTGCCTGCCAAGGGAGGACACAGAAGGTAAAAAGCACACTGGGAGCAAAGCTGATCAAGAACTGCAAGTACAAGGACCACCCATTACAACATAGCACACCTTCCCAACCTGGTAGATAGGAAGTAACATGAAACTGGAAGAGATGGCTGCTGGGTTCTCCTGCTTATCATCCCTGCCACAATCATAGAACCATAGAATGGCCTGGGTTGAAAAGGCCCACAATGCTCATCAGTTCCAACCCCCTGCTGTGTGCAGGGTCACCAACCACCAGACCAGGCTGCCCGGAGCCACATCCAGCCTGGCCTTGAATGCCTGCAGGGATGGGGCATCCACAGCCTCCTTGGGCAACCTGTTCCAGTGCGTCACCACCCTCTGGGTGAAAAACTTCCTCCTAAGATCCAACCTAAACCTCCCCTGTCTCAGTTTCAAACCATTCCCCCTTGTCCTATCACTGTCCAAAAATAAAGGACACTATTCTAGGCACTATTCTACCTCCATACAGTCAAGCTCTCAAATACCATTGCACAGGATAACCAGAAGGAAAGTACAGACAAAGAACTCTACCAGCCAAAGCCCCTGGCTGAACCCTGGGTCCAGGCGGGTGCTCCCAGCACATGAAGAGGAAAGGCACAGCAGCCTCGGTGTGCCAGGCACAGCCTGACTTCCACAGAGATCAAAAGGCATCTGAGTCCAGGCATTCTGAGCCACCCATTACAGGAGACAGACAGCTGCCAAGTGCAACCTGAACCTACATTCGTCCAGTGTTCAGGGATCTGTGGATCCAGCAGGCTCACAGTTCACCCTACAACGCCCACTGTGCCAAAGGAAGTAGTAACAACAGGAGCCATTCTTTACTGTCTTGTGGATTCAGACCTTGTAACTCCCTTTGGCTCCCAGAGCTGTTTTCTCAAGACCCAACAGAAGGATCCTGCGTATGAATTCACCAACACCCACCTTAACGTGTCTCATTATGTAAAGTTCTCAACATTTTAGCAAAGCTGACAAGAAAATAACATTCCTGCATTAAGAAAAAACAAGAATCATTTAAAATACCAACTACCCTGAAGGGACCTTTCCCAGGAGCCATTTCCCACCCACCCCAGTTCCGTGAGATAACCTTCCAGGCTGCACAGGGTAGGGCACGACCACAAGTTGATGCTATCATTTTTCCAGAGCTGCTTTTAGGGAGGAAAGTACATTTCCAAATTTAAAGAGCAGGCTGTGACTGCAGGCCGATGTGGCCTGGCAAGCCCATTAATCACTGTACTTCTGTCATTTACAGACCAGTACAGCTCGATGCTTTGGAGCCCCACGTTCCAGCTGCAGCAAACACAGGCCCACCTTTCACCCAGCTGGTCCCATGCCAGGCACGTTCTCCCATCCAACCAAGGGCATTTGTGCTCCCGAGCACCCAGAGCATAGATGGGAAAATAACCCCAACTACTCTGAAAGTTATTAGACAACATCCACATTGCAGGCAACAGCATTTCAGGCCCAGAAAGACCTAGAACGAACGTGTCACAGACCCCAAATGCCAAAGACTGAACCTCACCACTCCCCTTTCTCCAGGAAGGCCTTAGCATGTTACCACTGCTGGTCACCAGGCAGCAGGGATGCCGGGGGGATCTTAAGACCGGCCACAGTCAGGTAGTCCATGCAGCACACTGTGTGTGACTTTATGGAGATGGAGTTGTGAACAGCAGACATACATGGGAGCTGTTAGGCCAGCATCCCACACCATCCTCTTAAGTCAGCACCATTCATAGAATGGCCTGGGTTGCAAAGGCCCACAATGCTCATCAGTTCCAACCCCCTGCTATGTGCAGGGTCACCAGCCACCAGACCAGGCTGCCCAGAGCCACATCCAGCCTGGCCTTGAATGCCTCCAGGGATGGGGCATCCACAGCCTCCTTGGGCAACCTGTTCCAGTGCCTCACCACCCTCTGGGGGAAAATTTCCTCCTAAGATCCAACCTAAACCTCCCCTGTCTCAGTTTCAAACCATTCCCCCTTGTCCTATCACCATCCACCCTCACAAACAGCCGTTCCCCCTCCTGTTTATTCACTCCCTTCAAGTACAGGAAGGCCGCAATGAGGTCTCCCCACAGCGTTCTCCAAGCTAAACAATCCCAGTTCCCTCAACCTTTCCTCATAGAAGAGCTGCTCCAGCCCTCTGACCATCTTAATGCCCTCCTCTGGACCCGCTCCAAGAGCTCCACGTCCTTCCTGTGCTGGGGGCCCCAGGCCTGGACGCTGCACTGCAGACGGGGCCTCACAAGAGCTGAGTAGAGGGGGACAAACAACTCCCTCTCCCTGCTGGCCACCCCTCTTTTAATGCAGCCCAGAACACAGTTGGCCTTTTGGACTGCAAGCGCGCACTGCTGGCTCATGTCCAGCTTCTTGTCCACCAGGACCCCCAAGTCCTTCTCCGCAGGGCTGCTCTCAAGGAGATCTTCCCCCAGTCTGCATAAACACCTGAGAGGTACTTATACACCTCCTCCTTCATACAGTAACAGTCCAGCAGCTATATAATCAGACATTAACTAAGGTAGATTTATAAACACTGAACAACAAGAGCTCAGACTGTGAAAAGGACTTCTATCGCGGCCCAGAGAGGCTGTGGATACCCCATCCCCATCCCTGGAGTGCCCAAGGCCAGGCTGGATGGGGCCCTGAGCAGCCTGAGTTGCTGGGTGGCAACCAGCCCATGGCAGAGCTTGGATGTGAATGGGCTTTAAGGTCCCTTCCAACACAAGTCGTTCCATGATCGTGAGGCTCATCAGTTAAGATTAGCACTACAGCATATAACTTAGAAGGGATCTCTGATGCAGACCAGAACAGTTCGTAGGTGTTTGCAGCTGAAATACTGTATTGCACAGGTGTGAATCACAGCAAAGTATTTGAGACTGATAACACAATAAAATGAAAATGCCACAGAAAGTGAGTTATTAGAATGAGTCTCAGAGCACGAACAGCCTCCTACAGCTGCAGGGCAGAGCACCCAGTAAGTTAATGCTCCCAGTAAGTAAGTTAATGCTCCCAGTAAGTTAACATTTCAGTGCACTGGGCTTTTGGTGAGGGGCTGCAGGGGAGGCCTCAGTGAGCAGAGCTCAGCACAGCCCAGTGTCAGATCAGAGCCAAGTCCGACAGGAAGCCAGTCTTTGTGACCATTAAGAAATGCAAGTTCTTAGATGTCATTTCTCAGAAGCAGAGAAGGACATGTGACAGGATTCCTAGACAGCAGCTGTGAGCCTGTGAGTCAGAGCGCTGAAGGACACTGCTTCTGCAGCTCTTCGTTTCCTATTAGGAGATGCACGTACAGCACATCTTTCTTCTTTAAAAGAGAATGACAGGGAATAACACTCAGCCCATTTACAAAGCAGAACAAAACACAGCAGGCAGGGATTTCCCAGCACAAGTCCCAGCCTGCTCCGCGTGGCATTCCTGATAACGTTATCACATCAGCAGGCAACCTTAAAAGGTAGAAAAACTGAAAGTAGAAGAAAGCAACAGCGAGTGTACCAAGAAGGCAGGATGAAGCCTGCATTCCATTCCACCCTTGGAGCAGTGACTTCATCTTTGCTAGGGTGACTTTCCACCGAGGCCAGGCTTGAATACTAATATTAGACTAAAAAGAAGTGTGCCACCCTCTAAATATAATGATGACTCAACACCTAGAGGCTTCAGTGATGTAATACAGCCAAAAAGATCCTGACTTCCCAATGCAGGTTTTCAAAGTGAAGGTAGAAGGAATAGATCTTGCCCTGCAGAAACACAGCCTGCCTCCTGGAGCATCCTCCTGCATGAGCCTGTGCAGAAGGGAAGCACAGCAACATGACACACGTGGCAGCAGACACACCGGCTCCACTAAAAGGCACATGGGACAGACAGACCCATTCCAATTATGTGCTTTGGTGTCAGAGAGCATCAGTAGGAAGTTTCAGTTCCAGAATTAACATGTAAAGTTAAAGGCAACGCAGCAGGCCGCTGAGCTGTCCGGTGTCTTTACTGCACTATAGGCATAACAAGAGCAGTGTGAAAGTTTGCTAAGAAAGCTGAATGCAAGAACAAAGGGAAAAAACGTCTTCCTAAATATAGCTAGAGTTCTCTTAGAGCATCCTCCTTGGACAGACTGTCCAGCACTCATTTGAGATAACCGTAAATCCTCTTCCAGGCTCAAATTCAATAACCTGAAGCAATAAAACCAAAGGAAGTCTAATTTAGCATTAGGTATTAAAAGCAAGGAGTCATCCAACAGCTAACAGTGACAACGTGAGGTGAAGGAACAGCAGGGTGCCCAGGCCCACGTCCATTCAGCTTCTGGAGATCTCCAAGGAGGAGACTCCACAGCCTCTCTGGGTACCTGTGCCAGTGCTCCATCACCTAACTGTGAAGAATGGCTTCCGATGGGAGGGGAGCCTCCTTCATTCCACTCTGTGCCCACTGCCTGTGCGCATCACTGAACAGAGCCCGATTCATCCTCTGAGGTGCTGCAGCAGGTCCAAAGAAGGGCAACAAGGCTGGGGAAGGGCTTGGAGAATACGGCCTACGAGGAGAGACTGAAGGAACTGGGGCTGTTCAGTCTGGGGAAGAGGAGGCTGAGGGGAGACCTCATTGCTCTCTGCCAGTACCTGAAAGGTGACTGCAGCAGAGCGGGGCTGGGCTCTTCTCACTGCTGACAGCTGACAGGACGAGGGGAAATGGCCTCCAGTTGTGCCAGGATCAGTTTAGGTTGGATCTCAGGAAACACTTCTGTACAGAAAGGGCTGTTAAGCACTGGAATGGGCTGCCCAGGGAGGTGGTTGAGTCCCCATCCCTGGGTGTGTTTAAAAAAGTCTGGATGTGGTGCTCAGGGCCGTGATTTAGCAGAGGGCTGTTAGAGTTGGGGTAGGATGTCTGGGTTGTGGTTGGACTGGATGATCTTTAAGGTCTTTTCCAAGCTGAGTAATTCTATGATCTCTACGATGTCTCTCCACACCCTCCCTTCATGTATTTATGGACACGGATAGGATCCATTCCCTCCTTCTGCCTTCCCAAGAGAAGTCCCAGCCTTCTGCTGTCCCTCAGTGGGAAGGATCCTCCTCACCACCTCAGATGCCCTTCGCAGGGCTCCCCAGTAGGTCCGTGTGTCTCTCACTGCAGGGTCCAGAACAGGACACATCTGGCCATGGTATCTTTTCATCTGCTAACATAATAATAATGACCTTTCATAGTGGTTTTAATTAAACTGGCAAGAAAAAGCACTTAATGGACTTCGGCAGCATCACCGTAACTCAGATGTTTGGAAAACAAACACACACTCTTTATTTGAGATAACTGTCTGCTTCTCTTGGTGCTCCTTCCAGCATGAACCAAAACAGAGAAGAAAGCCCACTACAGACTCCAAACAAGTGGAAGAAACACACCCTGCCCACTTGTAAACATGTTCCAATGGAGCCATTTCTGAGTGAACACCTCCCGAGGCATTCCAGCACCTAAGGATGAGACAAAAAGGCCTCACTGTGGCAGAGTGCAGGCAGGCTGCCGGGAGGAATCATACAGTCACCTTGCAGAAGCTTCAGAAAGGAGTTACACAGAGTAACAGATGAGACGAGCACAGGAGAAGCGTTATCAGCTGGAAAGCCCGACAGCAATCAGCTGCTGATCCAAACGTACTGCCTGCTCAGGAGCCCAGACGTGCTCTCGGGCTCCTCACCCCACCCGCTCCAGCCCTCCGGATAAGAGCAGCAGCACCTCTCAGTCAGTCACATTATCAGCCAGAAATACCAGCACGGTTCTGCCACACCTCGCCGGCACGAGGAGTCACGTCAGCTTCTTTCCAAGAGATGCATGATGAACTCCAGGGTTTAGCAATGATTTCACTCTTAAAATACTTAGAAATCAGACTTCTAAGGCCCAAGCAAGGCAGTGCTGTACACTCAAACATCTGCTCCTTTCATTACGCAGGAGAGAAAGGAAGAATACAATGATGGGGACACAGCCAGATCTGATCCTAGCTCAGCAACAGCCCTGTTAATTAAACTCTCCAGGCCTTTGTTTTTCAGTACCTACCCAAGCAGCACAGTACCTTCTAATCACAATGTAAAGAAGGTATAATGGCACTTGCTGCAAGGGGCAGGCTGCCCATGATAGGTGTGCATATAAACAAAACAACCTTCCTTTAGCTGGAGCAAGCTGTTAGTGCACTGAAGATGGGAAATCCTCCTGTACTCAAAGGCCCACTGTTATCAACCCAACTGCCCAAGGCATGCTCACAGAATGGCCTGGGTTGAAAAGGCCCACAGTGCTCATCAGTTCCAACCCCCTGCTATGTGCAGGGTCACCAACCAGCAGACCAGGCTGCCCAGAGCCACATCCAGCCTGGCCTTGAATGCCTCCAGGGATGGGGCATCCACAGCCTCCTTGGGCAACCTGTTCCAGTGCCTCACCACCCTCTGGGTGAAATGTGAAATGATGTGCAGTTCTCCTGACCAAGTGGAGACTTTCTGTCACAAATACAGGCCTAAAAGGTAGAGAAAGATTTCTGATGAGGTGCTGTTATGGTAGCACCATCAGATACACACAGCCAGTAGTAATCTATATTTCCACTTTCTTCTGCTGCTGTCTAAATGAGGCAGAAGTCCCCCTCATGCAGCTTCCCCTCCGTTCATGCTGAGACCTGAAGGTGCAGCCAGGAGAGAACTGAAGCCTGGCACAGCAGTTTCTCTGTGAAGAACCTGGCCTTCAGCTGCAAGAACTCCTCTTCAGAGAGAGGAGCTCCAAACTCAGGCTCCCTATAGCTGTAGGCAAGACAGAAGGCTTCCTAAGCAGCACTGCACAACCACACTATACTGCTGCAGGAGCGCACGTGGGGCAGGCCATGGTAAGGACAGCTGACCCACAGCACAGGGCTACGTGCAGCCACATCCTTCCTCAAGGCTGTTACAAGCCTATACCCAAGCACAAACCAGAACCTACCTTAGATCTGATACTGGTTACATGCCTTTAAATGAGAGTATTTAAGGCACTTACTAAAGATAAGTATTTCAAAGTAAGCATCTTTCTTAGATACATACTAAAAGCTTCAACTTGCCAGCTCCTGTGACACATCACATCACATTACCTGTGTGACACACAGGTAACAGGACTTAAAAGCTGTCAGTGAATTCTTTACAGGAATCCTGCTGTATGCCAGAGCCACTCACAAGCACATATATTTAAACTTGGTTTATGCAGCAAGTTCACAGGCCAAACCAAAATAACCATTCACACTAACCTGCAGCTCCTCCACCAAATACCTCCCCATTGCCCTCCTCCAGGCGCAGGCCAGCCACAGAGTCAGAGAGAACACTGCAAAGCCTCACTTTCTGCAGAAGGGACTGAAAACAAACCTACTGTAGATCACGTTCATCTTCTCAGAGATTTTACAGCAGTGAAAATACAGTGTACCTCCATATACTGGATCAATGCATCATGATGATATCATTCTTAGATGTATGAATTGTGATTGAGAATGTAAAGTTGACGACATCTCTTCCTGAAGTCATGTGTGCCATTATCCTGCAGCAACAGTTAACAACAGAAAGGATTACAGGTACAGATCAACCAGGAACACCAGCACGTGGTCTACAAGGATAATAAAAACCATCAGCAACTCCCCGGGCCCTTGGATTTAATGAGAAACCTGGAGGTAATCCCATCGAGTTAAATACTGGCCTCCAGGAGCAACTGCTTACCTGCCAGCAGAGCTGTTCACCCCGCGGCACTGAGTTTGCAGCCGCACACAGCAGGACACGCCTGCACAGCCCCGCTGCCCTCAGACAAATCCTTAAGCCCTGTAAGTCCACGGGATTGCTCTCCCACATCCTTACATAACCTCCCATTTCATTTCCTAACTGAGCCACCACTGGAGCACAGCTCTCGAAAAGGGAAAGCTTAGAAGCGAGCAGGGACAGAATCTGTGCGGAAGGAAGAGAAATCCCCTAGTTGTAGGCAGGCTTTTGCTGTCTGCCTTTCAGACTGCACTTCCAGAGCCTCTGCATGCCAGAACTATCCAGGAAGGCATCCCCAAACCTCTGATATACGCATCATGAACTTCAGAAAAGCTGAAGCTATTCAGCAGTCCGTTATGAAATCCTACCAATGAGCACAGTGTAAATGCAAGCTGCTGATTAGCAAAAGGGTTTAAAGGAAAAGAAAGAGTCAGCACCTTCCAAATCTGCACTTGAGTTTGTCTGAGGGGCTTTTAAACACAGGAACACAATCACTTTGTTCAGTGCTGTGCTGTCCGAACGTCACCCCCTTCCCATCTGCACTACTCAAACCAAGATGACATCATTACGGAGAACAAAGAGGTCTGAAAAAACACTCCAGAGCACTGCAAGCAATGGCACGGGCACAGCCTCACCAGAACTTGTCACTGCCTATAAGGTTAACAGGTTGTAAGGTTAACAGGTATACAGAGAAGTTAGGCTGGTAAGAATAGTTAAATACAAAGGAAAGGTGCTCAACGGTGTTGTAGGCTCACAAAGGAACTCCAAAAGGAGCGATCTCCAGGAAGAGATCCTTCCTCAGTGGCAGTCAGCCCTTAAATGGGGTGTAGGAGAGGTGCTGCCTGGCTCCACCCCTTCCAGGCACACAGCTGAATTGCCTTCACCTGTGCTCCCATGGCTGACTCAGTGCTTGCCTCAGGTGGTCAATCAGAGGTTCAGGCAGCGATTCAACAGTTCCCATACAGTGCCTTTGACTGAAAGGACCCCTACAAGTCCAGTTCCCATTCCCTGCATGTGGTAGCCTTCCTACCATAAGAAAGGCTCACCATCCATCCTGGCCATGCTTCAGGCTCACCAGGTCTGCTCTGTAGCTTTATAAGATAGGGCCAGCTGAAGCCCAGCTTCACTGCTGCAAGCTTGTCTCCAAATTGACTGCTCTAGACAAGAAACTGAAATAGCCTCAGATGTGCCTGTAACTATTAGCCCAGACTGATCTCATTAGACAACAATGCCCCACATGCTCAGTTGTATCTTCCTGACGTCTCCCTCAGGAAACATACTAGGCTTAGAAATCAGACCTGAAGACACTGCAGGATGTAGGAGTTCTGTCTGTCTGGAGGAAAACAATAAGCCCTTCTTAAACCAAAAGCCAACTATTTTAGACTAATTGCAAAGTCAGAAGATACCCTCGTGCTCTTTAATTCGTTCCACCAGCATTCATTTCGGTCCTCCAGGTAAGACACATCACTTACAGCACTGAGTAGAGGAAGAGCAGCGTCCTGTTGCAGTGTGTGATCAGCCAGCAAGAGGAAATGTCCTTCATGTGTTTAACCTTGCCACCTCCACCACGACTGCAGCCACTGCTGCTCCAGAGACACGTACCCACATCTCAGTATTCTGCAAGCCTGACCACCAAAACACCAACCCATGTCCACTGCAGGTGGCAGAAAGGCTTTCAGGCCCTCAAATGTTGTTGCCCACCTCAGAAAAAACCTCATGCAATCCTCTGACAGATAAAAGCACTGCTGGCTCCTCAAAGCTGCAGCAAACACAGATATCACATACATCACACGCTTCTCTGACACTGAGAGATGGAAAGGGGCACTGTACCTTGCTGTCCATGCTTTCAAACACAGACTGGTGAACGTTACAAGCAAAGAGAGAGTTCGGGAGGTCGTTGAAGTCAATGATTTCATGAAAATCTTCTTGTGTAAAACATCTCTTTACATCGCTGTCTCCGTTTATGGAGTAGAGTAAGAACTGTCCTCCATCCTCTGGGATGCAGCCATAGTGCCCGAGGCCTCGCATTCCAAACAAGTAGGAGTCTCCCCTCATCCCTGGCAGCATGAAAAAGAGACACACAGTTACACCACACTTAAATAGCACGAGCACAAGTACAGGAATTCACAGCTCAGGGCTCAATCTGTAGGATGTGTACTTCAGCCTATTTCAATACAACATGTGGAACTGGGCACTGCAACTGGTTTCACTAAGGCTCAAACAGGGACTGTGCTTTAGGTTCATTCTCTAGCATGGCAACAACCTGAGCACGTCAGCACAAGCTGCTGAACACAGCCAGAAACGAAGCCTGACTAGAGCTTCACCCCCCTGTAAGAAAACAGTATGTTGTAGCTGTGCTTAGGAGCCCTGTTTGTTCCAGGGAAGCCACGTGGTGCTTCTGAGCTTGCTGAGAGAAAAGAACGCACTGGATGAGAACAATACCCAACTTCAACCCAAAGGAATTGAGACAACCCCACTGAAAAGAAGCAGTGACACAAAAACAGCACAACTGAGAAACACGATTCCTGAGAACAAAGAAACGCTTCTGCAGTTCCAGGACAGAATGTAGGCTGGCTTTCCATGCCCATGAGCAGCTCCTGTCCCTGCACGTTGATGTCACTATGAAACAACAACAAAGTGAGTGAAAGGAGGAGACGAGCCATGTGATCACTGCGCCACCTGTTAGGAAAACCCTGCTGACTTTGGAGCCCTTACTCCCCATCCCTCCCAGCACAGACAGACCACTGTAAGGACACGGAAGGAACAGGCCAATCCATCAAGCAGTGCCCCTATCGCTGATGCAACAATAAACCTCCTAGCAGCCAAGAGGGGGAGAAAGGAAACGTCCAAGTGATCACTGCTATAAACGCTGGTGTTCACTGTGGCTCCACAGACAGCCCCTAGTACAGCCATACTAAGCAGCAGCTGTGACCTGCAGCCCCTCCAGAGCTCTCTAACAAACTGGCTGGAAGCAATGCAGAAGGATAATGACTTCCCTCCTGTTGATGTTTCTTGCAATAACGAGATGCAGTCACTGACTGCCCTCTCCTCCCAGCAGGAGTTGCAATGACACACACACAGTGTGCTTGTCTGTTTCAGATTTGCCCTTCCCATGCTGCATACTTGCTATTCTCTATTAAGAGTTGTAAATATTGCTTCAACTGCATTTTGCAGAACTGCTGTCCAAAATTAAGCTCTACACTCGATTTAGGCTTTCTTGTTGACAGGTGAGGTCCCAGAAGACTGGAGGCTTGCCAGCATGACTCCCATCTACAGGAAGGGCTGCAGGGAGGATCCGGGGAACTACAGGCCTGTTAGCCTGACCTCGGTGCCAGGGAAGATCACGGAGCAGACTGTCTTGAGGGAGATCACACGGCATTGCGGGACAACCGGGGGATCAGGCCTAGCCAGCACGGGTTCACGAAGGGCAGGTCCTGCTTGACCAACCTGATCTCCTTCTATGACCTACTGACCCGCCTGGTGGATGAGGGAAAGGCTGTTGATGTGGTCTACCTAGACTTCAGTAAAGCCTTTGACACTGCCTCCCACAGCATTCTCCTGCAGAAGCAGGCAGTCCGTGGCTTGCACAGCTACACTCTTGGCTGGGTAAGGAACTGGCTGGAGGGCTGGGCCCAGAGAGTGGTGGTCAATGGAGCTAAATCCAGCTGGCGACCAGTCACGAGTGGTGTTCCCCAGGGGTCAGTGCTGGGGCCTGTTCTCTTCAATATCTTTATTGATGGCCTGGATGAGGGCATTGAGTGCACCCTCAGTAAGTTTGCAGATGACACCAAGTTGGGAGGTGGTGTCGATCTGCCTGGGGGTAGGGAGGCCCTGCAGAGGGATCTAGATAAGCTGGATCGCTGGGCTGAGGTGAATGGGATGAGGTTTAACAAGGCCAAGTGTCGGGTCCTGCACTTTGGCCACAACAACCCCAAGCAACGCTACAGACTTGGGGCAGAGTGGCTGGAAGGCTGTGTAGAGGAAATGGACCTGGGGGCGTTGATTGATGCTAGACTGAACATGAGCCAGCAGCGTGCCTGGGTGGCCAAGAAGGCCAATGGCATCCTGGCTTGTATCAGAACAGTGTGACCAGCAGGAGCAGGGCAGTCATTGTCCCCCTGTACCCAGCACTGGTGAGGCCGCACCTCGAGTGCTGTGTCCAGTTTTGGGCCCCTCGCTGTAAGAAAGACGTCGAGGCCCTGCAGCGTGTCCAGAGAAGGGCAACAAAGCTGGTGAGGGGTCTGGAGCACAGGGCTTATGAGGAGCGGCTGAGGGAGCTGGGATTGTTCAGTATGGAGAAGAGGAGGCTCAGGGGAGACCTTATTGCTCTCTATAACTACCTGAAGGGAGGTTGCAGTGAGCTGGGGGTCGGCCTCTTCTCTTGTGTGACAGTGATAGGACCAGAGGGAATGGCTTCCAGCTGCGCCAGGGAAGGTTCAGGCTGGACGTTAGGAAATCCTACTGCTCTGAAAGGGTGGTCAGGCACTGCAATGGGCTGCCCAGGGAGGTGGTGGAGTCACCGACCCTGGAGGTGTTCAAGGAACATTTGGATGTTGTGTTGAGGGACATGGCTTAGCAAGAACCATTGGTGATGGGTGCATGGTTGGACTGGGTGATCCTGTGGGTCTTTTCCAACCTCAGTGATTCTATGATTCTAGGCTTAATCTCAATAAAGCAGCATGAAATCACAGAGCTCGTTTGCCATGCTCGTGGCTTCCATCTAACCTCACTGCTGCTGCAGCTCAGAAGTGACACCTGATGACCGAGCACATCCTCCTGTGACCCCAAGTTACAGCACTGCCAGAAATCGTTACTGCTGAAGTCTCGGGGCTCATGGCAGAAGTGCTCAAGGAAACACACTGAAGTCAGTCAGGCTCAAAAGAGTCAGCTCTGAGCTGAGTCCACTTGTATTCTGCTCTCACAGCATGTGATGGAGCCCAATTCTGCAGCCTGTATTTGAGCAGCAGGGCTGGAAGGCACCTGCAGAGATCACGGAGCCCAACCCACGAGCTCACACCAGAGCAGTACAGGACCTCTCCCAGAGGCACCCCCACACATCTGGTAAATGCTGGGCAGCAGCACTCAGTGCATGTAACGGGCTGCACAGTAGGTCACAGGATCTTAGCTGCACTCCTTTTCCAGGTACCAAAAGTCACAGCTAACATCAGAATGGTTTCTGAGCCCTGCATTCCATACATTCAATTCATGAGGGAGGGGTTTAAAACAAGAAGGATGCAATGCTGTAAGGAAGTGGGTGCAATGTGAAAGCCTCGGGCTAACGATCTCTTTCTCAGTGCCACCCTGAGGACAGGCTCCTGGGCTCTCACACACACAGCAGGACTGCCGCCAGCTCAGTCTGACATGAGCACAACCACTCTCAGCTTATCTCGTTAGAAACCTGCCAGCGAGGATGGGCCCTGACTCCCAGCAGGCAAACGGCCTGCAGTTGGTGAAGGCACTCAGAGGCAGCGGGGCCATTCTGCAGCACCCTGGGTAAAAGCCTTCTTCCCCCACGTGCAAGCATTATGCTGGAAGAGCCACCCAGCAGAGGGGGACTGAAAAGCAACCTTACGCAGCAGGCTGCAGAAGACAATACAAAGCAGTGCTCAGAAGCTGTAGGAAGCCCCAGCGTGAGTTAACGCTCACTGGGCTGTGCAGCGATGAGGAGGAACTGACACAGAACCAGCAGGAACAAAGCTCACGTTTTAGGCTTCTTTGCCAAACAGCCTTTTCTTTCTGCAGGAGAAATATTGTTAAGTTTGCATCATAAAGTACACAAAGGTAAGACAAAGTAGGAATTGAGCAAAGCCACAATAGCAAGCAGCTAAACAGAACAGTTTTGAGTTGTGACAATGAAGTTTCGGTTCGTAACCATCTGAGACAGTAACGGGGAAAGAATAAAGAACAGCAGCTGATTCTGTCATATGCAGGCATCAAAGTTCCACCTGAGTCTGCAGGGTAACAAACACTCTTGCTGTGTGACAGCAGTTCCGTTCTGCCCAGGTCTTTAAGCAAGAAGAAGGATTGCTCCTTCCTTTCAGTCAAGTGTTGGGGCAGGTTTCTCAGCGGGACGTGAGCACTGGGCACAAAGCAAGCCCTCTAATGAAGGTCACTGTCCTGCGTGCCTTTTGAGCATCTCTTCTTAAGGATCTGGGGGTGCTGGGTAAGTGCATGTTCACACACGTGTCCCTTCTGTACTTCAGATGCACCCAAAGTGCTGACTGATCTCCCAGGTCACCAGGCTATTAAATCCCCTGCCCAATTTCAGACAGGTCCTACACAAATAAGAACATCTGCAGGAAGTGACTATCAGATGGTAAAGCCTGCAGGGTAACAAGAAAAAAGACATAGGACTGAACAACACTGGACAATGAAAACAGAAATCTACCTGCTAGGAGGCATACATGCTCCTCCAGCAAAACAAAGTACCTGTGATCCTGAGCCTGGTGACAGCCAGTGAGGACAAGAGTGCTTGAATCAGCAGTGTGAGTTGGTGCACCTCAGCCCTTCCAGCCGTACACTCAGGCTCCAACCAGACAAAACAGCACTGCTGCCAGCAGCCACAGCCCAGCCATCACCTGGGGCTGCTCACTGCCAGCCCCAGCTTTCCACATGGAAGCAGGCCCCCAGCACTGATACTGCAGAAAGCATCTTCTGATCCAGATCATGGCATGACCATACAGCTCAGTTCACTTGGAGCAAGCTGAGTGGCCTGGCACGAGGAGAAAACTGAAGGCTTAATTCCATAAGGTTGTTAGCTGGCTTGATGTACCTCATGGCTACAAGAATCATTAAGGTTGGAAAAGACCACTGAGGGCATGTAGTCCAAGCACCAACCCACCCCAGAAACCACGTCCTCAAGTATAGAATCATAGAATCACAGAATCACTGAGGTTGGAAAAGACCCACAGGATCATCCAGCCCAACCACTCACCCATCACCAATGGTTCTCGCTAAGCCATGTCCCTCAACACAACATCCAAACGTTCCTTGAACACCTACAGGGTCGGTGACTCCACCACCTCCCTGGGCAGCCCATTGCAGTGCCTGACCACCCTTTCAGAGCAGTAGGATTTCCTAACGTCCAGCCTGAACCTTCCCTGGCGCAGCTAGAAGCCATTCCCTCAAGTCCTATCACTGTCACACGAGAGAAGAGGCCGACCCCCAGCTCACTGCAACCTCCCTTCAGGTAGTAATAGAGAGCAATAAGGTCTCCCCTGAGCCTCCTCTTCTCCAGACTGAACAAACCCAGCTCCCTCAGCCGCTCCTCATAAGCCCTGTGCTCCAGACCCCTCACCAGCTTTGTTGCCCTTCTCTGAAAAGGGCAGTCAAGAAAAGTACCACGTCAAGAAAGGCCAGGATTTTATTCTTCAGCAACTAACCTACCTAGAGCATTCACAAAGTTATGACCTGAGTTTCTGCAGCTCTGCATTAACTGTCATAATGAAACAACACACGAGAAGTTACTCCTGCTTATGGCTGGCTGAAAATTCTTATTCATTACAACTAGCACTAGACATGACTGTAATACAAGTCATAACTCCGTGTCCTTCACTAAGCCTACCAAAGCCCTTCAGACTCAGGAGTTCTGTTGGTGCTGGTGGTGCATTATGGCATTTTTGAATTTACTCAGCCATTGACAAGTCCCTGTCAAAACCACCCTCTAATTGTCACTTTAGAACAAAAGAAGTTACATTTCAGATCCCTTAAACCAATTAATTCTAAATCGTGTTTAATCCATGAGCTGGATCCTAATATAGAGTCGACACAATCGAAAGCTGTCTTACATGCAGCAGTAACACAATCACTGGAAGCTATTCCCATTTACATCAGAGCTCCTCCCGAGAAAGCTAGATTCCCCCTCATGGTCTGCTTTATATTTTCACAAAAACCTGGGGAGACGTTGCCATAAGGGTATCATAGGATGGCCTGGGTTGAAAAGGACCACAATGATCATCAGTTCCAACCCCCTGCTATGTGCAGGGTCACCAACCAGCAGACCAGGCTGCCCAGAGCCACATCCAGCCTGGCCTTGAATGCCTACAGGGATGGGGCATCCACAGCCTCCTTGGGCAACCTGTTCCAGTGCCTCACCACCCTCTGGGGGAAAAACTTCCTCCTCATATCCAACCTAAACCTCCCCTGTCTCAGTTTCAAACCATTCCCCCTTGTCCTATCACCATCCACCCTCACAAACAGCCGTTCCCCCTCCTGTTTATACGCTCCCTTCAAGTACTGGAAGGCCACAATGAGGTCTCCCCGCAGCCTTCTCCTCTCCAAGCTGAACAATCCCAGTTCCCTCCACCTTTCCTCACAGCAGAGCTGCTCCAGCCCTCTGACCCACCTTAGTAATCCGTACTCCTCAGTCTTATTCTGACTCTGGTATTGAATTTTGACCCTAAAACGTCCACTCAGAGAACACCACGCAGAGCACCCAACAAGGCAGCAATCACCCCACGGCAAACCAGCGCCATGCGGCCTCCCTTGGGCTCCCGCTGTGGGATTCGGGCAGTCTGCATCACTTCACACCTGCAGCAGTGAGTCCAGAATTTCTTCTCCTGTGACCAAGGGGTCCATGAGCTTGTAATTAGCAATAGCTCTAAATACCAAGCACGGGAGCTTTTCACTATCCCATAACGTGTTTCAATGGTCCAGTTGTTTAAATACCACCAGGCACGTATAGATTTACCCACTGTATTTATGGGAACTAAGAAGGCATTTCCTTGGTGACCATTTTCCTGTCCTAAGAGTTTTTAAAAAGAACCCCTTTGGGACACCAAGAACCAGGCCCATAACTCTCCAAATTGCTAGGAAACTTCACTTGTATTATTATTATTAAACACAGCTTGCCATGACAAACAACATGACTAAAAATAGAATAAAGCAAACAAACTGCTACAAATGCAAGCTTTAAATATAATCACTATAAACGAGAAGTATTATTGAGTTCTGACTGCAAACCTGCAAACAGCGACCTGCAGGAAGGGAGAGAACTGGGGGAAAACCAGAGCAATGCAGTTGCATTGTTCTTCTAGAAGGGCCCAGGGAAAGCACAGGGTTGCACCTCAGCTCCTACTAAAGATCAGTAGGTTTCACCCCAGTCCTAAGAGATGGAAAAGCAGTGTTAATCCAATCGCCCCCTCTTGTCAAATCCTCCTGGAACAACTGGCTCTGACTTCAAATACTCCCCAGAGCAGGAGGGTTACCAGTCTGAGTGCTGCCCTAAGGACACAGCCCTGCTGGAGGCAGGCACGGGAAGCCCAGCTAGCAACAACCCACTGAAACGTCACTCCATTGTGCTGAACGAGCACCGGAGATCGGCGTTATCTTCACACGGTGCTAATTCTTCACTGGGGATTTAAATGGAGACATTTTAATTAGAAAGCAAAATGGGAGCTCCTGTGACAGGATTAATGAAGCGCTGCAGTTAAGTGCAGCACAGACCATGGCCACCCCTCCCCTGCCTCCTCCCTGCGCCCTGCCCGGCCCACAGCTACCCCCTGCACACTGCCGATGACTGCTGCATTCCAGCTCCACTCGGTCAGTACCGAGCAGTGCCCATCTCCACTAGCCCTGGTACAGAAGGGCACTGTTACAAGGAAGAGGATTTTTTTTATGCTAACTGGTGCAAATCCCAAATGTTCTAATCCTTCCATTGACATTAGAGCCGTATTAAATTTAGCTGAGCCTTTGTAACTATTTTTGGAGGCTTTTAACATCCAAAGGGACTATTCTCTTCTATTCATCTAAAGCAGGCTGGCCAGCTCAAGCTGTTCAAGACCTGCATGTTGCTCAACAGACTCAAGTGTGCCTCCCACGCCAGGGCTGCATCCTATGCCTAGTGCAGGAACCCAGCCAAGCACTCAGCGTGTCCAGCCACGGAGGAAACAAGGCAGCAGACAGCCCTGCTGACAGGGCTCCAGCCCCCTGCCACAATGGAAAATGATACCTGGAGAACCAAAGTCAGGTGTGAAGACTTCACCATAGGATGGCTTGGGTTGGAAGGGACCTCAAGGATCATGAAGCTCCAACCCCCCCACCACAGGCAGGGCCACCAACCTCCACATTTCAGACCAGCCCAGGCTGCCCAGGGCCCCATCCAACCTGGCCTTCAACACCTCCAGGGATGGACGGGGCATCCACAGCCTCTCTGGGCAGCTGTTCCAGCACCTCACCACTCTCACAGTAAAGAACTTCCCCCTGACATCCAACCTCAATCTTCCCTCCTTCAACTTCAAACCATTTCCCCTTGTCCTGCTGTTATCTACCCTTTCACAGAGTTGAGGGACTTCAGGTCAAGCAGCTGGGCTACGATTCATCAGACACTAAAGGTCCCATGGTAATGTTAACGTGTTCAAATAGAAGAATCCTTCCCAAACACAAAGGAACCAGAGCCAGCTTTCTGCTTACTTTCACTTGGCCCTTGCACTGCTCTATGAAGTTACCAGTTGTAAAGGGGTGCACAGCATTACAACATTGCTGGTCTTCAGCCGGATTTGTCACCTCAGACAGGGCAGTGTAACAGCCCTCCATACATACACCCCAGTTCTCACTAAGACCTACTTCCTTTTCCCTGCAAGGAAGAGAAAGAAAGAAGCCGTTCACATCAGAGCAACATGCAACTGGAGCTGTTCAGGGTGTTTAGTGCTTAGAAGAGACTCTTGTGGACATGGTCAGCAGGCATGGCCCTCGACAGCTGGACTAGATAATCACAGCGGCCTTTTCCAATCTTAATGGTTCTATGAGTCAGACACCACAATGACATCCAGTGTGACAAGAAGAGCCCAAGAACCGAGACATGGGCTGCTGCCTGCCAGCAGAGCACACATCCTGCTTGGTGGTGGCCTGAGAGCCTGCTGCTTGCTGCCACGTTTAGAGACTCAACACAGGTGAACAGGAAGATACACTTCTAATAAACAATGTTTTTCAGAACAAAGAAAACCCATTCCAACTATAAAATCACTTTAAACACCTATAAAACTTGAGGTATAGCTCAGAATAAAATCTCAGTTTCCTTTGCTGGTGCCTATCACAGAATCACAGAATGGCCTGGGTTGCAAAGGACCACAATGCTCATCAGTTCCAACCCCCTGCTATGTGCAGGGTCACCAACCAGCAGACCAGGCTGCCCAGAGCCACATCCAGCCTGGCCTTGAATGCCTGCAGGGATGGGGCATCCACAGCCTCCTTGGACAACCTGTTCCAGTGCATCACCACCCTCTGGGGGAAAGACTTCCTCCTAAGATCCAACTTAAACCTCCCCGTCTCAGTTTCAAACCATCCCCCCTTGTCCTATCACCATCCACCCTCATAAACAGCCGTTCCCCCTCCTGTCTATATGCTGACATATAGCTAACTTATAATGGGAAAAGCACTAAGAACACCAACACAACAAATGCCTTCTGTACAACACCAAGCAGAGCCCCTGGATGTGACCATGCCCTATAGAGCTTGGAAGAGAGCAGAACTACATCAATGAGCTGACAGCTCCCTCAGAGGGGAACAGGACTCCTCCACGCAGCTCCTGCAGTTAGATAAAGTTAACTGGTAACAGCACTGATAATGTACTGAAAGCAGAAAGCCCTCTGCCACTTCAATACAATCAGCATGCGCTTTCTGCGAGTTGTCTCCCAGCGCTCAGCCCTCCGTCAGCTCACCGCGGATGGTACCCACAGCTCCCAGCTTTGCTGCAACGCCCCAGGCAGCAGCGGAGCGCACCGACAGCGGTTCAGTACCGCTGAAGCACTTCTGAAGGGACGCCACAGAACGGAGGGACCCCGCAGAATCCCTGGGGAAGGGAGCGAAGGAAAGGAGCCCCAGCTCCGGGATCTGCCCGCGGCTCCACGCCGGACGTCCCACGCAGCCGCCCCACGCAGCCCCAGGAGCGCCCCGAAGGGCAGGTGGGTCCCGGCCGCCCCCGCCCCGCACACGGCGGACGCCGCCCGACCCCCCGAGCTGCCCCGCAGCCCCGCCCGACAGAACGGCCCCCAACCCACAGCCACCCCACGGCAGCGGGTAACTCCTCCCGGCACAGCGAGCGCCGCGGAAAGAGCGGGGCCGGGGATCGGGCAGGGCGCTTACATAACGCCGCTGGGGTCGGCAGGGCTGCGAGCCCTACGGCAGCCGCCCGGCCCTCACCTGCTGCGGCTGCCTCGGCCTCCCCACCGCTGCCGCCCCGTCGCCGCCGCAGAGCGCCCCGCTCCTGCCGGCTGCCCGCGCCGCTGAGGCGAAGGTGGAAGAGGAGGCGGGAGGGAAGGGACGGCCGACACCCAATCACCAAAGCACTCCGCCCTAACGGGCGGGCGGCGCCGCCAGTAAGAATGCGAGGAGAGAGCCGGCCCCGCCCCTCGCGCCCTCTGGAGACGCCCACCCCTGTCCGCCGCTTCTCGCCGCGCCTCGGACAGCGGTGTGGGCGGCGGCGCTCCGGGCGGGGACAGGTGGGCGGGAACAGGTGGGCGGGAACAGGTGGACGGGGGCGGAGCCTCGCAGCGGGAAAGTGCCCTCCACCAGGGGCTGAGGGGGAGGTGGGATTGGGGATGGGTGGTGAAATGAGGGGATATGTGAAGTGAGGATGGCGCGGGGAGTCGTAAGATGGGGTAGAAATGGAGAGGAGAGGAGAGGAGAGGAGAGGAGAGGAGAGGAGAGGAGAGGAGAGGAGAGGAGCCAGTACTGGGCCAGTACTAATCCAGTGTTTGGGAATGCTTTTGTTTGCATCCTGACGTTATTGCTAAGATGAACGGGGAGGAAACCACCACATTCCCCTCTTTACAGTAAAAAAATGTCCTTCAAATTATTAAATAATAATCAGTAATAACGTTCGGCAACACTCAGAGGGTTTTGAGTGTTCCCTGTTGTAAGCAGTAATGTTTTCCATCAGGAGAAGTCACCCAATAATACGTTATTTAGACATGGGGAAGTAATGCTGCAAAAATCAGAGTGAGAGCGACTGGGAGAGCTTCTGGGAGTCAGATGGGTGCCCGCTTTGGCCCCAGAGCTGTTCAGGCCATGAGTGGGCACCCTGTGCTTCCAGAATGCTGTGGGCATCTTCCTGCAGCCCAAGCAGTTGCAGAGTGCCAAAATCTGGAGGAAGGTGGAATTATGGAGAGAATACCCAAGGAGGTGATAAAACAGCTGCTGGTGGCATGATTTGTGAGAGGTGCTGCAGCCCTGCTCCCAAGGAGCTGAGTGGGAGTTTGGTTACTGATATCTCACAGCACAAGCTTAGACCATCTCATCCCAACCCTGAGCTGCTCATTATCTTCAGCTTGCACCTGCTTCTTATCTACACATTTCATCTGGAAGCAAAAGGAGCCTCTCACGTGTACTGAAGCAACCACAGTGAATTTCAGCACAGCAGCAGTACTGTGAGCAGAAGCTGCTTTCTGACCGGCAGAACGTCAGCACTAACTCGCTCCTGCAGCCCTTCAGGAGCCAGGTTTTCTCTTTTCAGAAGAAATGAGGAACTCCTGTCACAAAATCAGCAGATTTTCAAGGCATGTTCCTTATCCATCTCCGCTCGCTGCGATAATCCCAAATTCTTTGGCCAGATATGGACTATGATTTCTTGCAAATGGCCGAGTCCAGAGATCAGAGTGGCTAAAGCAAGTAAAATTGATGTTGGCTATGTCAGCATCATTACGCCCTTGATTGTTTCTGTTACACTTTTAGAATATAAAAACACAGTTGGATCCGTCCAGCTCTGTGTCTTGTCTCAGCAGCCAAAGCAGGATGCTTAGTGAAACACTGTAAAAATAGACCACGCTCCTATTTACCTTACATTTTCCAGCAGCTAGTGAGCTGGAGACTTCTGGGTGGTACAGAGTGGTACCAGTGCTGCCAGTGGTCCTGTCCTCTCCGAGCTCTTTGCTCTTTCTGAGCCTATTTCTGGCTTTGATTTCCACACCGTGCCGTGCCACGGTAATTCTTCACTGTGCAAAAACCATTTTGAGTCTACTTCTGTTTTATTAAAAGTGCTTTTGTTGTGAGAGGCAGTAAATGAGATTTCCTTTTTAACCTCCTCTCCATCATTATTGTGCAGATTTTAATTGTGTTTCCCTTCAGCTATCTCTTTTTCAAGCTGATATGGTTCTCTCTGCTTCCTATACAAAAGCTGTTCCAGCTGTTATTGCCCTTCTCTCTATCCTTTCTCTAGAACTCCAGAACTCCCACCTGGCAGCAGGACAGCCCCTGTATTTGGGTCTGCTGCTCCCCAAACCCAGCCTTTGGTATAGCCCAGCTGTTTCTGAGCATCTCCAGGGTGAGACAGAGGCGTACCAGGAGGCTGTGCTTTAAGGCAACGAGGACAGGAACAAGGACTCAACATTTTCCATCCACTTTGACGTTGCAAAAATTCCATCTCCAACATCAAGTCCAACAAAACAGAGCTGTATTATTCTACAGCTAGCCCTGGGTTTTGAAGACAACAAAAATGCTACGTTCCAATTTCTGCTTAAGGAGTATTTTTAACAGATGATTTTTTTTAGCCTGAATGCATGATAGATCAAGGGAAAAACGAGTTTGACTTGTAAAACAATCTCCATTTCAAGAAAGAAAAGAAAAAGAAAAATTAAAGGTTTTGTACTGTAACGGTACCACCCTTAATGTACAAGCATGGTCCTCTTAAATCTGCCACCACATGACCAGGGACGTGGAAGCTGAAATGTGTGAGGTGTTCACCTATTGGTCTCCTGTATCTTCTCAGCTGTCACCCCTGTACAAAGTTAAGGCAGTGCAGTGGGAATTGCTGACTGTGTATCTGTCTGCTTCCAAAGCTCCAAGCTCCTCGCTGTGTGGAAGGGGCTGACAAGCTGCAGAACGAGGTGTTGAGGAGTCTGCTTCCTCAGTTCTTGAAAGGATCTGCTCCTCCCGATGGCCTTTTCTCAGCAGTCTTCTCTCTGCACTCCTACACAAAAGATCTTACTTCCCATTTGATAACTGGATCACCATGGGCAAGGCCTGTGCAAGCTACTGTGTGCTTTCAAAAGCAGTCTTGGAAGTATAGTTGCAATCCAACAGCACGGTCATAGCATCAGCTCACATTCCTTGTGAAGAATTCCTTCCCCCAGAGGGTGGTGACGCACTGGAACAGGTTGCCGAAGGAGGCTGTGGATGCCCCATCCCTGCAGGCATTCAAGGCCAGGCTGGATGTGGCTCTGGGCAGCCTGGGCTGGTGGTTGGTGACCCTGCACATAGCAGGGGGTTGGAACTGATGATCATTGTGGTCCTTTTCAACCCAGGCCATTCTGTGATTCAATGATTCTATGAAATGCCGGTTTGCTGCCATGTGTTAACACGTGGAAGCACTTATTTCTAGGATGTACCCAACGTACAGGCAGCTAAAGCATCTGGCTTGTCAAAATGAGCATAAGCTTGCAGAGGGAATGCCAAAGATGCCAGACAATATCCAGGAAATGAACGCAGTCTAACCAGAACACAGCCTCAGTCTCTAACGTACCGCCTCACCTTTCTGATCTGCTCTTTTCTTCTCTGGGAAAGAAGCCTCACATGTCTTAGGAAGGGCTGATCACTGTGATGGTACTTGATAAGCAATTCCTATCACTTCTCCTGTTAGTTCACAGCTCTGTGACGAGAATTATCAGAAGCGACTTGCCCGTTGTGACCCAAATGGAAACAAAAAAAGGCAGTGAGCCGTAGCTATGTGACCTCAAGCCAAACACTTCAAACTCATGTACCTAAATATAGACACCTAACTAAATGGCCTGATTTTCAGAAGCACGGTGCGATTCTGACATTTGTAGGTGCTCTGAAAAAGATCAAGATGCTTATTTAGGGATCTAAATATAGAGCGAGCTTCTGAATATATTATTTAATCTGCTTCAGAATGTAAACAGCGAAGAAAACGGATGTTCCACAAACAGTATTTGTACATGTGCTAATTAAAAAGCCACACAGTATAATCAACTGCAAGACACAACTTACTCCAATAAAGTGAATAGTGTGGTAATTACTGTTTATTAATTGTTGAGAAACAGAATCTAGGAGCCCTAGTTCTGAAGCAGTGCAAGACAGGTTTGGTGGATAGTGATAGGACAAGGGGGAATGGTTTGAAACTGAGACAGGGGAGGTTTGGGTTGGATATCAGGAGGAAGTTTTTCCCCCAGAGGGTGGTGAGGCACTGGAACAGGTTGCCCAAGGAGGCTGTGGATGCCCCATCCCTGGAGGCATTCAAGGCCAGGCTGGATGTGGCTCTGGGCAGCCTGGTCTGCTGGTTGGTGACCCTGCACATAGCAGGGGGTTGGAACTGGATGAGCACTGTGGACCTTTTCAACCCAGGCCATTCTGTGATTCTATGATCTTTGATTTACGTTCATCTTTATCCATAGTAACAGAGGTGATGACAGGAAGGCTTTCAGAAATGTCAGGTTAAGGAGTTTTGTTTGCATTGAAAGATATTTACATGATTCATTCACAAAGGAGCAATCCATACTTTTAAAGGCTTTTTATGTTTTCCTTCTCTCTGCAATCTTCATTCCTTAATCTGACACTTCCAGGCAACTGCTGAAGGCATAATTATAGCAGTGGAAGCAGAGAAGTGTGAGTGAGTGATCGGGTGGCAGATAGCACCAAGACATCCAGTTAATAGAATACGAGCAGCCCAGGCAGGTAATAATGACTGGGAATAGATTTTTGTTCCTGAGTTGTGAATAGAAGTAAAGACTTAACTGCATTTTTCAACACTTGTGTTAAAACATGTTTTGGTCAGACAAACGATGTTAATGTGTGCTTCTCTCTTACTGTATCTGATGGCACTGATCTAGAAATACATTAATGGCTGACAGTTGGCCCCTAGATGGTGCCACTGCCTACGTACTACCCACCCTTGTGAGGGGTGAATGCTGGGCATGGCGAAATGGAGAAGCTCTCTGTGACACAAATGTTACTGGGGTGTCACAGCTTCCATGGCACTGAGGCACTGTGGTACAGCAGCCTCTGAGGGTGCCCTCCTTCCATATCAGCCAGAGGGAAGTCTCTGCCCCTTCTTCAGCCCCAAGAGACAAGCAGTCCTTCCAGGCTCTACGTGCTATTGAGGCACCGACTGGCACTTACCCCTTTTAGACTATCCAGTTTTGCACTCTAACTTTGAGCTTTCCAGATGTTTGGCTGGTTAGATATCTGAAAATCCTGAAGGAAAGAGCAAGCTGGGTTTAGAGCTGAGCTGGGAAGAGTGACTAAGTGGCACTAATGAAGCTCATAGAGTGAATAAAAACAGTGAAGGGAAGTTAAAAGGGGTCTCTGGGCTAGATTCTGCCTCGGGGCTGCTCCGGGGCCAACTCTGGGATGACAACCGCTGCAAATTGATGCCATAAATCCATCCACAGAAGGAGTCTGCGCTGGTGGTGTCCCGTCCAGACACCACGATCATGAAGACGCTCGGCAGCACAGCAGTTACAGGATGCTCAGAGTCCAGAAGTGGGGACAGCCCCGGCCCGCTTTGCCCAGCTTCCACCTTCCAGCCCCGCACAAAGATGCCAGCGCAGCTCTGTCTCATGCAGAGGGATAAATGTGCCTTGTCATGTGCAGATCAGTGCTGGCAGGTGTGGGAGCTCAGGGCAGATGCTTCAGTGATTGCAACCTTTGCTATGTTCTGTCACTTGGCTTTGCACAGGCTTATGGGTACTTAGAGAGCTCATTACCCAGTTTGTTCCTAAAGAACCACGTGCCTACATGTGCAAACTGCGTGCCTACAGAACCTCTGAGCCAGACTGAAACGCCAGAGGCTGTACGAAGAACTGTGCCCAAACAGCAGGGCTGGATGTGTTGATTGATGCCCGAAGGACAGAGGATGGGCATTTCCTGCTGATTCAGGTCTTCTGATTATTTTAAGGAACCACCAGATCATTCTGAGGCTGGCTTTTAGCAAAGCGGTGGTTGATTTGAGCTGATAGTAAGCAAAGCCCAGTTGCTAGGCTTTGTAAAGTAAAACCTCCTTTGGTTTATTTTTCCTGAAAAAAAAGAAAGAACTCCAAACTCAGCTGTAATGCCTGAAAGCACCCTTGTCATCATCTCTTATCTCTGCGCATTATTCCAGGCCTATAAACAAGCTTAAAATAGGAAATGGTAGTACCAAGATTTGGACAGAGGAAGAGCATCAAAGGCAGCGTCTTGTGCTGTGATGAACTGTGCAGGACTCCATCACACCGTACTTTCTATCTCAGAATCCTCATTTTAGCCTGGGAATGACATCCAGACAGCCGTGCCACAGTGCTGGCAGGCATTCTGTTTTCTTTTGGCATCGAGTAAATAGAAGGGCACACTGAATGCTTTTCTGAGCGAGACGGTCTTCAGAACAGGGACAGGATTGCCATGCAGTTGCCTCTGGATCTATGTGAGCAGTAACAAAGACTGATACGGTGAAATCCACTGAAACTGTTGTATTTAACTAAAGAAAGTCTTGTCCACTTATGATGGAGATCTTTGGCATGAGAAAGCATCGAAGCCTCACCTACAGCCTGCAGCACGCTTTACCAATGGGAGACCCCTTCCATAGAGGGGACTGGGAAGGCAGTGCTCAGGGTCTACATCCTCAGAGCACACGTGGCTCAGACCCAAGAAACAACCAAAGAAAAGAGAATGCCAAGTCTCGCCACTCCCTAGTTAGGCTTTGTAAAGAACCAGATCCTCCGTAGCCTTAGGCTTCTTGGGCCAGGTGTGATTACCTAATCGGATGTCTTCCAAACCCTGCCTTGTCTGACCAGAATCACACCCTCAGGAAAGGTGTTTTCTGCCCTTGTAAATGCATTGAAAGATGCTTTATGTCAGTGGAATGCCCGTATAGAGAATTTAGATCTTTCAGTACATGTTCTGCAGACCCCTCAGAAGCAATCAGGTCGCCTTTCCCACCTCTCTCCACTCCAGTGCACAGACAGCACATCAAAAGCTTTTGTTTCAGAAAAATGTGCAAGTTTTGTTTTCAGAATTATTGGCATATCAGTGTAATGTCAGTCACTGGAAAAACAGCTCCCTCTTCTGATCTGCATTTATTTCTCAGGTAGCAATCTGCTGGATTTCACTTCCATCTGCTTGCAGAAAGGCAAGCTCCAAAGGCCTGTCCATTACAGGACTTCATTTTCGTCAGGAATAGAGAATTACACCTCAGAATCATAGAATCATAGGATCACAGAATGGCCTGGGTTGCAAAGGCCCACAATGCTCATCAGTTCCAACCCCCTGCTATGTGCAGGGTTGCCAACCAGCAGACCAGGCTGCCCAGAGCCACATCCAGCCACACCTCAGCTCAAGACGCTTCTGAGCTTTCACTTTATTAAGTTGAACAGATTGACTCCAAGTCTTAACAGACTTAGAAACATTTTCATCAATCAGATTCAACTCTGAGCTCCTTCATAGTTATCAGCAGCCTTTGGAATCACAGCCATTGTGGTTACAGCATTCTCAGTGGAGGATGCAGTATCTCCTCTCCAGCACAGCTCATTCTCACATCCCAGGCTCACGCCGTCCCTTTCAGGCACAGAACCCCCTTGGATCAGGCCCTGTTGCCTGTCGTTTGCCCCCTGCTCCCAGAGTTGTCTGTTTCAAAGCTGCAAAGATGGAACAGTAGGAGTTGCACCATACTTGCACGTGCTCTTTCTGTTATTTGTTACTCCAATACTCCACTTGGTACTTGGGAAAGATGATGTATCCACCTCCTACTGCAGTGAATCACAGAATCACAAAATGGTTGGGTTGGAAGGGACCCCAAGGATCATGAAGCTCCAACCACCCCCACAGGCAGGGCCACCAACCTCCACATTTCATACCAGCCCAGGCTGCCCAGGGCCCCATCCAACCTGGCCTTGAAACCAGCACACAAGTAGAAAAGCCTGATAGAAGTGCAGAAACTTAGAGTGTAAGTGTAGTTATTTCCTCACAGGTATGTGCTGGACACCCTTCTAGATAACACCCCTACCAAGGGGTTGGTTTATGCAAGGAGGTTGTGCTTCTACTCAGCAAGAAACACCCCAAAGTCTTTGGAGTCCAACTAAAGACAAAACATTCCTGAAGTCCAGGATCCAACCGTTACATCGGCATCCTAAGAAGTGTGAACTAAGAGATAAAAAGTATTTATTCTGATTCTTTTTACTGTAAGTAATGTGGATTCTCAATAACATACGGCTGTTACAATTAAGGAAAGCACATAGCTTACCCGACGTCTTGCAGACATCCATCACTACCGAAAAGCAGGCTTTGCTGAGTATGAGCAATGCAACTTATAATTCATAGAGTTTGCAGCAGCCGTTATCATTACCCCACTTTAAGGATGAGACAACGGAGGGATGAAGTGATCTGCCCAAAGGGTGCACTGAGTCAACAGCAGAGCTGTGCACAGAAGGCAGAATTCCCGGCCTTACCATCGCAGCCCTTGGATAATATCATTGTATGAAGGCTCTATCTTTGTAAAGACTTCAGTGCTATAATTACCCTCCCAGGGCTCTCATGGAAACAAGATATTTATAACTCCATTAAGCCATTCCTAGTAATTTTATGATCAAAGTGAAAACAATAAATCACGTCGTGCCCATCAGCCGCATGCCCAATGTCATTCAGAATGGCCACATGATGAAAGCTTCTCCTTGGTTGCTTCAATCCAACTCCCGCTATCTTTTGAATGCCTTTCCTGTGTCTAATTCCCCTTCCACTGCATACCAGTGGAGAGGGAATATTTTTTGCCATGTGACGAGCCACACATTTAGAACGCACCAAATAACTGGGAAAGATGCTTGCTGCCAATGAAGCCTACTGTTTTATGCCCTAACTGTGCTTTTAAAAGAAATACTTTCCTGGAAGCCCTTCATGTTTGCCAATTTCACCTGAAATGAGCAAAGCTACTTCAGTATTTGCACTAATCCTTATCTAGCTCTAAAATTACAACACAGCCTCCACCAGTGACTGTGAGCAGGTTAGCAGCTCGGGCAATGCGACGGGAGCAGGGAAGTGCTTCAGCATGTGCTTGAATTGAAACCCATTCTTATTCTGCAGATCAATTAAGTGTTTGCTGAAAGCAGAACAAGTATTTGAGTCCTGTTGGCACAACGTTTAAGCACGACACAGAACTACAGCCTTTAGCTGCATTTCTTTCTGAAAGGAAGTAATTATTTTTAGCTTACCTCTCAATGGCCACAGCCCTATCTTTTCGGTCCCAGTAATCTGTTTGCAGGAGATACACAACCCTCTGGTTTCTGTGATAATCAGCAGCACAGAAAAGGTCGGATACCACCACTAATGCCCAGAGAGACCACTCCAAGTACTTGACTGCTAAGCACAGACAAGAGGCAGTCAGTGAGGCTCATTAGAGGGAAGACATAAAAGAAGCTGCAATTACTCCGGGAGGCGGCTGCTGATATGAAGGGTTATCTTCGACTGGAGAGGATTCACTTGCAGCAGTTCAACAATGTTAATAGATGTTTTGATGAGTTTTCTGCCAAATCCTGTATTTCCACTGATTTATTGAGGGTCCAGAGAAGGGCCACAACGATGATCAGAGGGCTGCAGCATCTCCCCTATGAAGACAGGCTGAGGGAGCTGGGCTTGTTCAGCCTGGAGAAGAGAAGGCTGCGGGGTGACCTCATTGCAGCCTTCCAGGACCTAAAGGGGGCCTACAAACAGGAGGGGAGTCAGCTCTTGGAAAGGGGAGATAACAGCAGGACAAGGGGAAATGGTTTGAAGTTGAAGGAGGGATGATTGAGGTTGGATGTCGGGGAAGTTCTTTACTGTGAGAGTGGTGAGGTGCTGGAACAGCTGCCCAGAGAGGCTGTGGATGCCCCGTCCATCCCTGGAGGTGTTCAAGGCCAGGTTGGATGGGGCCCTGGGCAGCCTGGGCTGGTCTGAAATGTGGAGGTTGGTGGCCCTGCCTGTGGGGGGGGGTTGGAGCTTCATGATCCTTGAGGTCCCTTCCAACCCGGGCCGTTCTGTGATGCTGTGATTCTATGATTATCACTGTGGTGAAAATACAAAGGTATTTCTACCTTCCTCAAAAGCATCCCACCGCCGCCAGACATCTGTGATGCTTTCTGTGGTGGGAGTACCTGTGTTGTTGTTTTTTCTGGAAACTCTGCTTTAATGTACCACAAAATCCAAGAAGTATTAAAGCAAACTTAGTTTGAAAGAGCTTTATTTTTCATTCCTCATAACTCGAGATTTGCTCTCTTCTTAAGAAGAATTAACGTTTGTTGCAGTGGCTCAGAAACAGGAATCGCCGCCTGTCTGGAGGTGGAATAATTCATTTTCAAAGATGCCACAGGACACCCACTGCACTCCCTTTAACATCCATACTTCATACAGGAGACAGAAACACAAAGACAGGCCAAATACTGTTCCTTTTTTCTCTTTGGGTTTAAATCTCCTGCTCCATACAGCAGTAGCATGAACAAAAAGCTCATTGTGACCCGCATCGATCTGCAGGGAAGCCTTCTGTCAGTGAGAGGAACAATCACTTTGGAACCTCAGCACTGCCATTTTTGAAAGCGGACAGGACAGACATTTGAAGAATACTAATTTAGAAACTCTTCATCCAGTCGTGTGTAGGGGATTGTAATCACAGCATCACAGAATGGCCCGGGTTGGAAGGGACCTCAAGGATCATGAAGCTCCAACCCCCCCCACAGGCAGGGCCACCAACCTCCACATTTCATACCAGCCCAGGCTGCCCAGGGCCCCATCCAACCTGGCCTTTCAATGACCTTTCAGTATTGGTTTAACCCTGTCCCAGTGGTATGGTGCTGTACCTCCCTCCCCCAGAAGCTTCTGAATCATTTCCAGGTAGAAGACCCCATTCAGCCCTACCACCTGACTACCACACTGCTTTACTAATCCACCTCACATGGTTTTTTCTGCCTAGGAAAGTATGGAGCTGCCATTGACAACAGAGCAGTCACACAGTGCTGGGATTTCAGAGGGAGAGTCACAAAGCCACTATAATTCACGTTCTTGTTTGGTATCTCTCTGGCTGCCAAGAGCAGGTATTGTCAAATTGTAGTATCCATAACTGAGATAATCCAACCATTTAATGAATTATACCAAGTGTCATTTTCCTATGGATGGTATTCCCGTAATTTCTACCATTGCCAACAGGCCATTCGTGTTTGGGTTTTTTTTGCAAGCACTTATAAAATGATGAATAATCTTTACTTAGAAGACTAAAAATACGTGCCTGCTATTGCTGCATACGAAATCTGACAGCGGTTAAAGTGTTGGTATCTGAGCTTATTTACTTGAGAGTTTCCTTGAACAACGTTTACTAAATACTCTTCATAGAACTGAATAGTTTTAGATTTATTAATGTGTTCTGTGAATCACGTTAAAAAGTAAGAAGGCTTTGAATTCCAGACCACCACACCAATGAGCAGCAGTGGCGTTTCTTGCCATCACTCTGCGCTGGGGCCAACCACCACCACCCATCAAGCTCTCACTGCGTATTCATGCCAGGACCAGCTCTGAGCAAATCAAACTCAGCAGCAATGGAAGGCGCTCCAGTGGAACAGCCCCCGACTGTTTCTCATGCTTGCAGCCTTGGCCTTGGCTTGAAGACACCTGCAGGAAGCAGCAACCTGCTTTTCTGCTGCCTCTGGCAACACTTCCATGCAGGATTTTCAGACATAGCAGTTTTTTGTCCTGAATGTCTGGTTGGTGAGTTTAGCGTATCAGTTAGACTGTGACTGATCTGGCAGGAGAGCTTGATTCTTCAATACTGGGAGGTAGGCAATCGGGAAGAAGACCATAGATAAGACTGTGTTGTCATGGCGCATTGCAACACAGAGTATGTACAGCATTTAAAGCTGGAATTAAGAACTGTAACAGCAGAGAACTTGTTTGAATACGTAGAGCAGAGCGGCAGCCCAGCGGTCCGTTCATCCAGGCAAAGAAAGGTCCGTCAGTACTGGGCTCCCTTCATTCCCAGCCTTTATACTGGACCCGGAATGGTGTCAGGGGTTGCTGCGTCCCCACCAAATGCAAAGGGCTCTGCAAAGAGATGGACAGAAACATTTAAGTTAGTTGGGTTAATGGAACGATCATCTTGCTTTAACATTCATACACAAACATATTCTTAGAGCTTTTGTCTTAGAAACAAGACCAAATACTGCGAATATTTCTTGGCTCCACTGGAGTAGTTGAACAGGGCCTTCATATTTACTTTTATTTGAGTTCCTGGAAGGGGATGACACATGAGATCTTAAAAACTCTAATGGTTCCGAGTATGTTCACCACCATAACTGCCTGGGTGGGTGAAGACCTCAAGTACAGTCAGCTCCAGGCATGGCAGCACAGCAACAGTCAGGAGGAGCCAACCTTCCTCCTTATTGTGGGTGGGCTGTCTACTACTGCTTGAGACCAACCTCTCACATTCTTCAAGGATTCTTCAACTTCCAGCCTAAAGGACAATGTCACAAAGCCCAGGGCACCTTTAACTCCTCCCTCTTCTCTTTGCCAGTTCAGCTGCAGGGCACGTGTCCCTGTTCAGGCTGTGACAGCAGGCAGGTTCGCTTCACAGCAGCGCATGTTTGTGAGGAACCATGGCTTTGGAAAGTAGACGGGACACTGTGCAAATGAGGAAGGGAATTACAGCTGAAATGAGTGATTATGCCACTCTTTCTTTATGGTAAAACCCATCTGTGTCGTGGTTGCTCCTTCATTCTTACCCTATTCCAGTACTTGAAGGGAGCGTATAAGCAGGAGGGGGAACAGCTGTTTATGAGGGTGGATGGTGATAGGACAAGGGGGAATGGTTTGAAACTGAGACAGGGGAGGTTTAGGTTGGATCTTAGGAGGAAGTTTTTCCCCAGAGGGTGGTGACGCACTGGAACAGGTTGCCCAAGGAGGCTGTGGATGCCCCATCCCTGAAGGCATTCAAGGCCAGGATGGATGTGGCTCTGGGCAGCCTGGTCTGCTGGTTGGCGACCCTGCACATAGCAGGGGGTTGGAACTGGATGAGCATTGTGGGCCTTTGCAACCCAGGCCGTTCTGTGATTCTATTTGGTTTTCTTCCCCCAGTCAATACGGAGCAGAAGAGCACAGGTAATGATAGAATCAAAGAATCACAGAATCATTAAGGTTGGAAAAGACCCCTAGGATCATCTAGCCCAGCTCTCAGCCCATCACCACCATGCCCACTGAGCCACGTCCCTAAAATGCTGCATCTCATTTAATGCCTGCTTCAAGTATTAATAATCCAACTGCATATTCATTGCTGCTGTGAGTGGCAGAAATTGTAAAACCTCCTGCAATGTTTAGGCAATGATGAGATAAAATACTCTCATAGGTGTACTCTTGTATAGACAGCACAGCCCCATTGCATTGCTGGAGTTACTCAGCGTTTCCTGAATAAAAATTAAGATCAAATTATTGATTACGTGTTTTTAAATGCTCCTCAAAGCATTCTGCTTCATTGTACATAAGCTCAGTTGAGAACAGTTGTTCAAAGATGTGGAGTGCCAGAAAAGGTAACTTTATTTTACTTTCAGTGAGAGCGGGGCTGGGCTCTTCTCACTGCTGACAGCTGACAGGACGAGGGGAAATGGCCTCAAGTTGTGCCAGGGGAGGTTTAGGTTGGATCTCAGGAAACACTTCTGTACAGAAAGGGCTGTAAAGCACTGGAATGGGCTGCCCAGGGAGGTGGTTGAGTCCCCATCCCTGGGTGTGTTTAACAACGTCTGGATGTGGTGCTCAGGGCCGTGATTTAGCGGAGGGCTGTTAGAGTTGGGGTAGGATGACTGGGTTGTGGTTGGACTAGATGATCTTTAAGGGCTTTTCCAAGCTGAGCTATTCTAAGGCACGGATCTTTTACCTCCTTTGGTACTGCATCCAAAAGCACAAATTGGTATTTGTACAGGAACAGCACAACGAACAACTGGATTTCCATGATAGCAAACCATCTGCAAGAGAAGGGAGAAGAGCACTGGGTGACCATCCTGCTGCTCACACGTGTGTTATCAGACAAGCAGCACGCTGCCTCTTGCACATCTTGCATTCCATGCCTCAGTGTGCACTTATCTTCAGCAGGAAAAAATGCTGTTCGGTGGAGAATGCAAACACAGTGGCTGTCCCTCCTGCCCGGTGACACTTCAGGGCAGCCGTACCCTCTGACAGCCCATTTCAGAACAACTCCTTGGCACTGGGGTTTTTTCCACTGTGTAAACAATGATGTTCTTCTAAGACTTGCTGACTTGAAATAACTTCCTCGGACTGAGCAGACAGTCAAATATAGAAGAGGCTGTATGACTAATTGTGCTATATAGAGTTGTATCATACATCTGGGAGCCCGGTGACATCAGAGTAGATGTGGCAGCGGGAGTTGGTGCTCAGTGCGTCAGTGTTCGAATGCAGGATAAACCCAAGGGCATGGGTTTGTGTCTGTAACATGCTCAGAAAGCCCTCAGTCAGTCACACTGCAGCAACAACGGCAGGTGAACTCTTCCCAGCTGTTATTTTTAAATGCTGGTGTGCACAAGAACTTCCTCCATTAGCCACTAGCGTCCACCCATGCCAGCTCATGGGATTACTCAGTGCAGAAGTCAGACGTACGTCTTAAGAGCTGCTTAAAATAGTAATATTACCTTGCTCTTCTACACGGTTTATTTTCCAATATCTGAGATTTGCTGGATAAAACAGCTATTGGGGAACTCACTGGGGAGGAGAGAGCATGACTGCACACAGCGTCAGCCTGGATTTGGCCTGGCAGGTGTGAAGAGGAAGCTAATTAGCCCCACGGGACCCAAGAAAGCTCCTGCAGAGCCACTCAGATCTGCACACTGAGCTGCCCAGCACTCTGCAGTGAGAGGATGCTTGTTTGCTTTGACATAGCCTGAGACCCAAATTATCCCTGTGATTTCACACTGAAGTACCTTGAGATAGGGTGCTTTCGGTGACCTTGAGCTCAGAGGAATGCAGAGCAGAGAGACTTGAATGGAAACGAGTTCAGGTCAGGCAGGACTTCCTAGCCCAAGGTCCATGCCAGCAGCACTGTACAAAGGTGGGTTCCTTGCAGTGCTGCGCTGCTTGCTTGGTGCTGCTGGTGCCTGAAGCCCTGCCTCTGCATCCCACCATGAGACTGCAAAGCACTGTTGCAAACAGGCTGCTGTTCCTCCTGCCTGCAGGGATGCTGAGGCACAGGGATGGTCACACACAGCTGCGGTCCCAGCGTGCCCCTCTCCTCCTGGCCATGTCCCAGTCAGAACCCAGGAGCAGTCCTGCAGCAGAATGCCCTTGAGTTCCCACTTGTCTTTCGTATTCTTGGGTGCTTGAGCAGCTTTCCTCTGAAAACTCTGAGTCCTCTTCTACTCAGTGCTAAGGAGGTTTGACAAAGATGCACTTTCTGGAGTCTTGTCCCCCCCACACTGCTACACACTTGTGTGGTGCTGGGACCCGGGCACTGAGATCCTGCAGCAAACGGAGCCTGAGAATGAAATCACACCTCCTGTGCTGAAGGCTTTAGAATGTCAGCATAAGATCAGAGACAACAGACAGGTCCACGTGAGATAAGCACAGCCGCACCAGCAGAGCTCTCCTGGTCAGACAGAAGTCCCATTGCACTGGTAGGTTCAGTGCCATCAGACCTTTCCCTTAGGCATAGAAATGGCTTTGGGGGAGCTCTTCCCACGTCACTTTGCTAGGATATTTAACAAGTTATTTTCTAGCTTTCAGTTTGATTGCATTAGCTTTTAATTTCATGATGAGCTTTTGCAATGCGTGGAGTAAAACCAAATGTCTGGGGCACTTCATTTCCAAATGCCAGCAGTGAATTAAAGGAAAACTCATCTTAAACTTGAAATATCATTATTTGATTCAGTTATACCACGGAAATCTGCAGCCTGGGATCCAGATACATCCTTGATTCAATTTCCTTTCTTCCAGGGCCACCAGTTGCTCCCTCAGAATTACTACTGAAAGATGTGGAGGTGTCACCGTGCGGCCAAGGGGCTGAAAGGACTGCACCTGTCAGAAGTGATTCTCCACCTATTGTCTACACAGAGACACTGCCATTTTTGTTTTAACCACAGCCTTACTTCAGAGATCCTATCAGAGCCCAGAGAATAGCCAGATCAAAGACAGAGGTCTGTGTGTATGAACAAGCAGAAGCAGCGTGTCGTGTACCTGTGGGTGCCTGCTGTGAACATGGCTGTTGCCTTTGCTGTCAATGAGGCTGTGCTCACATTTAGCTCAGGAACATTGCAAGCCAGGGAGGTACAGCAGTGAGTGGGCACTTTCCTCTGCCAAGCCTGAACAGTTTAACTCACATTGCTTGTGTGTGCAATGCCTTCACAAAGTCCAGCTGGTGCTCATGTCCAGCCTGATGCAGGGTGCAGACTCAAGAACACGGTTCCCTTGCAGCACCCCCTGGTTTCCTCGCTCCACACAGGACTCTTGAGAACTGACTTCTCTTAAGGACTCTTGGTTATTTGCTGCCTAAAGAAGACTGGGTTTTGAAGGCAGAGAAATGAGCACAGGGATGTTATAACAGAAACATGGAGCAGCTGCTTCCTTGGGACTCATTCCAGGAAAAGGGACCACAGAGAAAACAGCAAAAGGAATGCAGGAAGCACTGAGGCTGGCATTGCTGGAGGAAGGAACAGAGGCAGGATCTGCAATTTAAGCCATCATAGAGTTGTGTGGGCCGTAATGCAAACGCGAGGGCTTTAAACAGAGAGGAACCATTTAAGACATCTGAAGATTAGCAAAGATGTCAGTGGCACGGAGGATGGATAGAGAGTGTCAGAGCAGAGCAACGTTCTTTGTTTGGAAGTGCCTCATGGCACCTTAGAGCCCATCTCTGTAAACTGGCACGCTTGTAAGCGGCACAACTCTCCCTTGATGTAAAGGGGCCTCAGCAGCAGCAGGGCTAGGCTGACTCCCCTCCCTGAGGAGCATCCCTTGGGACGCTCGTCTCAGATTCTGCTTTTACATCATGGCTTCACCTGTTTGTTTCCAGGAAAGAAGCCGCTTTCAAATTAGTTTCAGTAAGGTCCAGATAATGCTGAGCATCAGAGCACTGACAAAGCAAAACCATGAAAGCAGCGTACCTCCAAGTGTAAGAGGAGCCCGGCTCAGGAGGGTTGTTCTCTGCAGGGTTTGGGAATAAATAAACCCCAGCTGTTTCACTGACCTTCCTGGACACTGATGCTTCCCTCCTCCAAATGCCACAAAGCCGTCCAAGAAAGCATTCTTCTCTAAATTTGCCTCTTTCCAACGATCCTGTGGGAAGAAACTTTTTTTTTTTCCAAATCAGCCTTATATAAATAAAGCTCAACTTTATTTCTCCAGGCTAAAAATGACCTCGAACAGCTAATCCTCCATCCCAAATTGCACCAGTGCCATTTTTTGCCTTCAACCTGGTAGTGTAGGAGTCTGCCTCAAGAGCCAGCAGTGACTCGGGGAAACAAGCCAGGGTCCCACGTGAAACACACTGAGATGCCTCAAAATGCCGGACAGGTTTTCAAAATCCCCCCTGCAAAGCTTCCTCCTCAACACCCCTATTTCTCTAAACCTGCTGCTTGAGCTATTGAAATGCCAATGAAGACATGAGCTCCAGGCAGTGCCTTCCCATAAACCATGTCCCACACGTTAGAATCACAGAACGGCCCGGGTTGGAAGGGACCTCAGGGATCATGAAGCTCCAACCCCCCCCCCCC